>OX382281.1:21965371-22565371 GCA_947507595.1 Pyralis farinalis | reverse complement strand
AGTCGACTTGCCATTACTCGGTTGAACAACTTCCGAACAAAAACAGATATCTGCAATCTCGTGCACAATGTACAACTTAGTATAAAAGTATTAAATGCTTTGAATCTGACACCCTTCATGGATTCTATTACAACTTCTTTATTGACTAGATTTGTTTGTTAATTGTTAAAACTACTGTCTGATCATGTGTTAGTGAAGATGTAAGGAAGTAAGAAAGTTAGGTTGGATTCGGAGAAGTCTAGTGAGTAACAAGATCCTTAAACTGTTAACTCTTAGTAGTAATCATACATACATTATTGTTTATAATGTGTATGGAGAATCACTGCTGCTCAATTTCCAATGGATTTGCATACGCACAGTCTAGCCTGTTCGCAATCAAGACTAGAATGTTGTTCGCACTGGTACGTACTGTGCGCATCAGGAATGCATATTTTTTACGCTCGTAGCATATTAATAATGTAAGAGCTGTCCATCAAATGTTGAACATTTTTAAAAGAAAAACCTTATTGGTATCATGTGAAAAAAGTTTCACTCGAAAATCTCACACCATGAAGGTTTAATGTCAATTCAAGGTATATATTACTATAAAACGGCAATTTCATACCTTAACCCCTATTGTATAGGTGCCCCAGGGCTCTATATTGGGCCACTTTTTATTTTTAGTATATGAGAATGAACTGCCCTATATGGTGTAGAAAATAGCGGATATACTATTTTTTGTGATGATACTGCTTCATCTTTTAATGTTCCTCGCAGGTGCGAAAATATTGACAAGGTAAATAGTGTTCTATCTGCCATTCTAAATTGGTTGACATATAATAACGTTTTAAAACTCAACTAAAACCAAATTTATAAAATTTAGCGTACCAAATATGGCTTCTATCAAAACAAAAGTATGTATATCGTAAATAAATTCTAGTACATTGTTTTCAATGAGCGACAATAATGTACTAGAATTTGTTTATGATACAGTCATTTTTGGAAATGAATAGACTCCAAATTGCAGTGCTGCCCCCACATAAATAAACTGGCCAGTAAGCTCAGCTCCGCCGCATAGTCGGTTATTTCTATGCTTCCACAGCATTATGTCGTATGGTAATTGTTGTAAGGAAAAGCGGCTGATATTGAAACTATTTTCATATTACAAAAGAGAGCCATCCGCTCTATTTATGACATGGGCTCCAGAGAATCACTTAGAGAACTATTCAAAGTAATAAATATCCTCACGATTACCTCTTAGTATATTTATAAGAACATAAATAATGCTCGTAAAATATAGAGTTGTTTTCAAGATTATATGAAAATCTTAGAAGCAGGAGTAAATTGCGTATTGCTAAGACCATATTATTTTATAGAATAGAATACAATTTACAACAAAATATCTACTTATTTTGTTGTAAATTGTATTCTATTCTATAATTAATTACCTCAAACAGTTCTTTGCTTGACAATATGTTCAAAAGGCAGATCGAAAATACTCTATGTAAGAACAGATCACAGAGTCGATGAATATCTGGCTGACAGAGATGTTTGGAAATGATTCAGCACATATATTAATTTATCTTTAATTGTACCACTTGATAAATATGGTGTACATATATTTATTTGTAATATAAACTGATGATATGAAAAAAGGAACAGATTATTTCGGCGTTTCTTCAAACAATCAATTAATTCATGAACAATTTTACAATTGTGTTTCAATGTCACTGGGATTACGATAGTAATAATATAAACATAATACTTCTGTATTAGCAGAAGTCACATTTGGTTGGTTTAATACATTTGGTTTCATTTGAGTTTAACATAAAATACATGTGAACCAGTTTAGAATGACAGACAGGACACTATTTACCTTGTCAATATTTTCACACTGACGAACAGCATTAAAAATTAAAGGTATCATTAACAAATAGCACTATATGCGACATTTGCTGTCCCATGTAGGGTAAATCGCTATTACAGATGAAGATAGTTGGATAATTAGATTTAAATTTGTGGCTGACATAGAACTAGATAGGTGAACGAGGACAGATTTTTGGGAATTGGTTGTGACGTGGCGTCTATTTGTTACTTTTGATCTAAGATTATGTATTAAAATAATACATCCTTACATCGTTATTACATATTGTTGTTTTATTTTTTAAGGTGACAGAGACCTCTATCGTCATGCAAAATAGCGAGACTTATCAACTACATGATCTACTAAGTTTCACGCCCGTCGAGCTGTTGGCCATTCCGGGCTCTGAGCACAGTTTGATGGAAGCAACAGACAATGAGGAACCAGTGCAGTCCCAGGTCCCAGAAGAAAATGATATGGACAATTCAATGCATGCAGAGAATTTGAAGTGCGAAGAATCTGAGGAGGCAGAATGCGTTGCCAGAGCAGGACTAGAGAATGGAGAAGGCAAGATCAAGACAAATAGACATGTGCATGAACATGTCAGGAAAAACAGTAAAAGTTATCAACTTAATGATCTACTAAGTTTCACGCCCGTTGAGATGGTCGCCATTCCGGGCCCTGAGCACAGATTGATGGAAGCAACAGTCAATGATGAACCAGTGCAGTCCCAGGTCCCAGAAAAAATTGATGTGGACAATGAAAGTGGGTTTTATTTTGTATACATCGTCGGGAGACATACAAGCATATGGCCCACCTGATGTAAAGTAGTTACCGTTGCCTATGGACGCTTGCAATACATTAAATATCACACTGGTGTATAGTCGTATGTTGGGTTAATGAATTAACACACACTAATTTAAAAATCTCCGTATATTGTCTATATCTTTTGTACAAAGTCCAGAAGGTATACTAATGAAGTAAACAGACACAGAACACCATAGCCGTATATATACTAGCCTTTCGGGATTTCACAATATCGTCAGTGCCGATGCACATACCGTAAACAACCGACTAACCTTTTATTAAATATTCGCACGGTAGGCATGAACTAACGCGGTGCCCTGCGACGCAAACATTAACCCGTGCGCTGCGACGAAATACTTTACCGACTGCGATGCGCAAGGTAGTGTTGTGTTGTTTACGATTATGGCGCAGCCACAGGTGCTAACACTGCAACCCATTAGGAGCTTATCAGTGACCTTACCAATACACATGAACACAACAACCCTCAAGGGAGTTATATGGCTGCAGTTGTCTGTGAGGTGGAGGTGCTTCCCAAACGAGCTGCTTTGATGCACACTACCTCTCATGTGCAGTAGCTCTGTCTATATAAAAATAATAATCTAATATAAAAAAATCGATTCGTTTGCCATTTGAAGTCGTGAAAAGCTCATCTTTTCACGACTTCAAATGGCAAACGAATCGATTTTTTTTAGTTGTATGTTATAAGGAGTTTCCCACGCGGACGAAGCCGTGAGCTGCAGTCGTTGACTAGTAACTGTTTACAGTCTAGTAATTCGACTTATTGCTGTCATGAACATAGCTAATATTGACAGCAATATTGTCCAATTGCGGCCGGCTTTACAGTTGAACTGTATTGTTTGACATCGTCGTCGTGCTCGCTTCTATATATAACAATCACAACAGACACGGCAGTAACAACAGTCAGCAGACATTTGACGACGGAAAGTATTTGTAGCTCTTCGAAGTGGACTGTACGTTTTGATGAGCCGAGTGCTTGTTGGGTGGTTTCGATGAGCGTCGGGGTATAAATAAAATCCTCGGTACCAGACTATGATTGATTGTATATTTCAAGTAAGAAACTTATTTTTCTATAATACAAGGTACCGACCCCGACGTTGAAGCGCGCCGACTGCGGTCCGCGCGCGCTTAAGGCGACACCTCGATCGTGAAGCTTTAAAATGGCTCCGCCCAATCACCCCGCGCCCCTCAATTGACACTCGACGCTCGATTTGTAAAATTTGAAATTAGCGCCTAATAGGTAACCTGGGGTCAACGTATAGTCAATGCAAACGAACAGAAAAGCTACAGAGTCGCGTCACACTTAAATAAAATTTATAATATCAATATTTAATAAAAATTATTGATTTAATTATTATTTAGCTTTATACATACTGAACCAAACATATTTATTTAAGCTAGACGGAAAACAATAGTAATAAAAAAACTACAGAAACGTATTCACTTTTAAAAGTTTATTGAAAGAGAAATCAATGACATCGTTTTATGTTTATATCTCTACAAGTTAACATGTCTTGGTATCTATGTTGTTCTTACTTAGGTCTCGTCCAGTGGCGCCCTCATTGAATAAAAAAACATATTATAGCATAGAAGATAAACATTATGAAATCTTATGTTGCATTTATTACGAAGATAGTAAAGTATTTTTACGTCATTAAACCAACACTCAAAATATTCCACTATCGTTGTTATAAGCAAAAGTGCTAAAAGAGGCCGTTTTTTGGCAATTATGCCTATAACAACGAAAGCAAAACATTTCAATTGTTGGTTTAATGACGTAAAAGTACGTTATTGTATTTGTAACACACGCAACACATGACTTTATAATGTTTATCTTCCACGCTAAGATACGATATTTTATTCCTTGAGGCGCCACTGGACGGCATGTATCCCCCTTAAGAAGAATGAAACACCAGCTACATAATACAACATTGTTTATCGAGAGGCTAAAGCGGGCCATTTGTTGATTCGGACACATATGTTTAGTTAGCAGATACACCATCTAAACTGCAAACACTGGTCACAGCGATGAAAGACGACTGTATGGAGAAAGGCTTACTACTGAATGCGAAGAAAACAAAGATAATGGTATTTGAAAGAGAAGAATCCAGAACTAATGTAAGGATTACGATTGATGATGAAGTGTTGGAACAAGTGGATGAGTTTGTATATCTTGGATGCGCTTTCAGCAGGGATGGAAGGTACACCGCAGATGTGGAAAGACGAGTGAGTGCTGGGAATAGTGTGAATGGAGCGTTGGGAAAACTTCTTGGCAGTAAAATCCTGAGCCAGAAGGCACAACTCGCTATACACAATGCAGTGTTGGTCCCAACGCTAACTTATGGAAGCGAGAGTTGGGTATGGCAGAAAGAGCATGAAAGTAGAATAAACGCGGTTGAAATGCGAGCGCTGCGCAAAATTTGTGGCGTAAGGCTTGTAGACCGTATTCGTAATGATGATGTTAGAAATAGAGTTGGTCTGAAAGAGAGCGTCGGTGTTAAAATAAGAAGAGGCATGCTCCGATGGTTCGGGCATGTAGAAAGAATGCAAGATGAAAGAATGACGAAGCAGATATACAATGCAAAAGTGGAAGGATGTAGGAGCCGGGGAAGGCCAAGACTTACCTACCATGACCAAATTGGTCATGTTCTATCAGAAGGTGATGTCAGGAGCCCTAGAAACCGGCGTGCGTGCATGAGAAGAGCAATGAATGTTAAAGAAGCGAGTGAGATATGTAAGGATCGAGTCACGTGGCGCTCGGCTCTCTCTGCCTACCCCGCAAGGGATTTGGCTTGAAGTTATAGATGTTCGAGTGTCATAATGGCTGATAGCGCCGAGTAAACACAGGATTTTTTTATTTCGAATAAATAAGAGAAATAAAATTATCAGATTGAATTAGATTGAAATTGAAATAGAAAATTGGAATTTTTTTGCAACTCCCTCCTGGTGAAGATTCACAAGTTATTTTACACAGGTATAGCTCTGGTAGGGATCCTAGCTTTTTCCCTAAATATAATACACTCTCGAATGACTAGGTATGCGCTTTCACTAACAGTCAATTTAACTTCGCGAATTTTATAAAAAAGTACAGGAAGAACTTGACGGTTAGACGGTAATTTTGCGCCTATTATTTGATAATTTACGTCTCCAACTAAGAAAATACTTGATTTATTGCTTCTCAATTCCACTGCCATCTTATAAAAGTTAAAACATTACGTATTAATCACGAGAATAACTGACATTCAAAATTAATAGACGGTTAGGTAATTATGACGAAGTTAACGATGCTCTCTCTAAAGTTATTCATTGGTTTAGTGTTAATAATCTGCTTTTAAATGATAAAAAGACTAAAGTAATTAAGTTCTCAACACCTAATGTAAGGCAGGTGGCTACCAATGTACATGTTAATGGAACTAATTTAGCCTCTGTGGAGACAACTGTGTTCTTGGGTATAACAATTGACTCCAGACTACAAAGGGGCCCACAAATTGAAAAATTATCAGGAAAACTAAGTTCTGCAGCTTATGCAGTGAAAACTATTAGACGGCTCACTGATATTGATACGGCTAGAATAGTTTATTTCAGCTACTTTCGTAGTATTATGTCATATGGAATTCTTCTTTGGGGTAACTCCGCGGATATTAACACCATCTTTTTATTGCAAAAGTGAGCCATAAGAGCTATCTACAAACTTGGTCCCCGGGAGAGCCTTAGAGAAAAATTCAAAGAAATAAATATTTTAACAGTCGCATCGCAATATATCTATGAAAATTTTTTGTATGTCCATAAAAACATAGACTCATTTTGTAAAAAGAGTGATACTCATAGCATAAATACTAGATATAAGCATAATCTTGTGTTATATGCAAGCCGTCTCCACAAAACAAGTAATTATTTTATGGGGCAATGTATACGGTTCTATAACAAACTTCCCAGCAATATAAGAGATTTGTCAATAAACAAATTTAAAACTACTATTAAAGCCAAATTGTGTAGCAGGGCATATTATAAAGTATCTGACTATATTAATGATAAAATTGCCTGGGAGTGAGTCGATCCAATTATAATGTAATTAACAAAATATGTAAATTTGTTTGGATACCAAAAGAGGGATGCCTGAGTTTTTTTGGCAGTATTTTTATCAGTGCTCACCTAGTCATAAACTGCACGGTAGGGAAAAAAAAAATGTGACGATTCCAAACAAATGTAGCCATTTTTACGGAATAAAAAGATTTTGACTTTGAATTTGAACAAATGAATACCGCGAGTACGTGCGGCACTGCCGCGCAACTTGTATGAACATGTTTCGATGTAATTCGGCACGGATTATCGTAATCCAAATAAGTTAAAAATTAATTTCCGAGTGTTTTAAAAGCAAATGAACAAAACTAAGACATATGCGTTAGAAAATAAAAACTTTGAAAAATAAGGGACACCCTAATATACATATATACAAATAGATTTTATAATCTATTCATATTTAAAAAAAACATGTGACAAATGATTTTCTTGCTTTTTTATAACTTTAACTTCAGTATAATGACATTTATTGTATTTTACTTATGTATACTCTGTGTTTTGTATTGTTGTACGTTTCCTTGTTATTTATTAAACTCTCAAGAAGAAAGAAACAGGACCATCTCTGATGTTGCAAAATAAATCTAATCCGTACAATAGTTCAATACTAACCACAATGTATAGAATAGATGATTTTTTTGTGTTTTCAGTATTGGTTCATAGTAAATATTATTTGTTTTCACGAGTACCATGGGTATAAGTATACTATCTATCTATATCTTCACGCTAAATCCCTCGTGAGCGCCACATGACTCGGTACTTACACACCTCGCTCGCTTCTTTAGCATGAAACATACCGAGTTTTTTTAAAAACTATCAAAATATACTATTTTACTAGTCATTATTTTAATACAAAAAAAAAAAAAAAACCTCCACTGGTTTTCTATCTTCTGATTGGATAAATTTCCAACGTAAACTAACCTTCACCTACGTACAATGTCTAAGTCGGAGTTCGGTGAGCTTATAATGGTTACTATGAGTTTGTCGTCCCGTATGACACTTACGTTAAAGTAGCATATAAATCGAGTAGTGATTCTTCTAGTGGAATATGTTTATTTAGTAAGTTTCTCCTAAAAAACAAAACAGCAAAAATATTCTATTTTATAAGTTTTTATTTTAATACAAAGAAATAAAGAGTCTCCACTGGTTGCTATGTGCTGAGAGCGCGAACCTTATTGGTATAAATTTCCAACGTAACCTGACCTCCACCGACGTACAACTTCTAAGTCGGAGTTCGGTCAGATTATAATGGACATAATAGGAGTTTGACGTCCTATATAGGTACGCGGTCAGCCTGTGGATAATGTATACCAATTATCAAATGTTACTGTTTATTCCTGCAAAAAATAACTCTTATTTAATGCAGTTTTATATAGAGTTATTAAGTAAGCAAAATTAAAAAAAAGTTTGAAGAGGAATTAAATAGCTTGGGCCAACCATACCTAGGAACTGTTCTAAAAACTAGAAATATGTCTACACAATGTTATTATAATATGTTTAATGAATATAATAATTAAAAAAAAAAAAATACCTTGTCTTGTTCGCCTCCGCCATTCTGCGAACATTTTCTTTGTATTTTTATTCTATATATTTTCTTTTTAGTGTTCCCCATTATTACAACAGTATAATAAATATATATAAACCTATAATATTATTTACTACTTATATCTAATAATAATACACTTACGCTAAATACTATAATATTGAATATTTACAACTATTAATTATAAAAACTTCGGTGTCGCGATGTAAATGGAGCGAGCTCGAGCAGACAGTCGACATAGGTCTCACCTCGAAGCGGGCTGCAGCCGGACTGGCTGGATGTAGTTAGTCAACGCGTTTATAATCCTCATTACCGCACAATAAGGTCGAAAACACGTAGCACCCAAGACGAATGTGATCGCTTAGAAATTGTCAGAAACTTAAAATATTTTTAAAAAATTTCATGTTTCACTTATCAAAATATGCAGCAACCATATTATAAACATAGATATTACTAATAGATTTAAGTAATTTTGAAGCGTATAAACAGAACAACTTCGTTGTAATTTCAAAAATAATGAATTTCAGGAGGTGTTTTCGAAAGTAATTATTATCGAATCAATTTTACACAATCGCGTATTTGAGCAAGCAAATTCAAGATAAAGAAATGAAGTTATTTATATTAAAATCTTAGATCCGTCAGTTTAGTCATTAGCCTATACTATTCGATGAAAGTTGGTCTAATTTTTCGATGTGTCGCCTTAAGTGGGATCGGTCATAGCCGAGTCAGTTACTAGCCCGCGCCAGATCACGGGCCGCTCGTAGCGCGCGATTTGGCCGGGCAGGAAATGACTCATGCTTACACAGACATATTTGCACGTGGTCTTAAATCGAGTTCATTGTATAATTCTACATGCCTTTATACAAATATAGTTTTCATACGGTCTTAATTCAATTTCATCAAACATAATTCTAAATGACTTTATACGAACATATCTTACATATAACAAAATTCTAAATGACTCTATACAAACATATCTCACATATAACATAATTCTAAATGATCCTATACAAACATATCTCACATATATCTCAACTTTACAAACTATAGCTAAATAATAGAAAATGGCCACGTTAGCGAATGCCGTCCGTAATAGTCTCCCCCCGGCGTAGGATTCACACTCCGAGCCCTCTTATCATGGGTCAACTGGGAGGACGGCGAGCCGCGTTACAGGACGCTTGAACGTGCCCGCTCTAGTTTGTAGGTCCACATTTCTTATTAAGCCGTCTCGGCCGGGGTATGTCTTAGTGATTATACCCCGCGGCCACATGTTTCTCGGTAGGTTAGGGTCGACGACTACTGCTAGATTGCCCTCCGTCATTAGTGGATTCGGCTTATCTGTAGTCCCTCCTCGTGGTATCAATGTCGGGAGATATTCCTTGACCCATCTCCTCCAAAATTCGTCAGCTAAGGCTTGTGCTACGCGCCACGTCTTTCTGTCTGCCTCTTCACATGGGCCGGTGGTTGGTAGTGCTATCGGGCCTCCTAGTAAGAAGTGGTTAGGTGTCAACGCCTCTGTGTCTGTTTCGCTAACTGCTACATGTGTTAGCGGTCGTGCGTTTATCGTGAACTCGGCCTCAGTGAGCAGCGTTGATAATACCTCTTCCTTAGGTGCCTTTTCGTGTAGCGTCGTCCTCAGAGCGGTCTTGACCGAGCGAATAAGTCTTTCCCACGCTCCTCCTTGGTGCGGAGCTCCGGGCGAAATATACCTCCAGTCCATTCTATTCGTAAGCGCGGCTTCTTTGAGGGCCGGTTCCCATTCAATTGCAGCTGTTCTGAGTTCGTGGTCGGCTCCTTTAAAATTTGTAGCGTTGTCGGTGTTCATAACCCGCGGCCATCCTCGTCGAGCCGCCATTCGTCGTAGGCTCATAATTGCCGAGTCTGTCGATAATCCCGCCACGAGTTCTATGTGGATAGCTCTTGTCGTCAGGCACGTAAATAGAGCCCCCCACCTCTTCTCGCGCCGCCGTCCTATTTTCACTATCATCGGACCGAAGAAATCAAGTCCGCAATATGAAAATGGACGCGTGAAAGGTTGCATGCGTGCTTTCGGTAGGTCTCCTAGGACGGGCGTCACTGGCGTGGCTTTCCTTATCTTGCACGTCGCACATTTGCTTGCTACTAGTCGTACAGTCGGCCTCAGTTTTAGTACCCAGAACCGTTGTCTTATGTCGTTAACAACGCGCTCATTGTACGAGTGGTGTGCGCGCCGATGTTCTCGGTCAATTAACAGACGGGTGAAATGGTGTCGACCGTCCAGTACTATCGGGTTAGGGTCGATAGTAGTGACTGTACTTGCTGCGATTCGGCCTTTAGCTCTTAGTGTGCCGTTCTCGTCGATGTAGGGATCCAGCTTTCGTAGCCTGCTGTCTCTCCCTATAGGTCGGCCTTCTTGTATACGTGCAATGTCGTCCGAAAAGCTCTCTCGTTGTGCGATGTGTATAAGTGCGCGTTCGGCCTCTTCTATAAGTGCCAGATTCTGCGTAGTAGCACGGCTGCGGCATCGACGGGGGAAGAGTAGGACATTCGCAATAACTCGTACCAAGCGCTCGTATTGAGAAAAGCGCTCGATACTTAGTACACTACGCTCCCTCGGCCTTATCGTGTGCACTTCGGCACTCTCACTCTCCGTGCTACGCTCATCCGACTGTGGCCAATTTTCCTCTTCATCTTGCAAAAATTCAGGACCACTGAACCATCTATCGCTGCCTTTCTTATTATCATTGTTTGCTCGGGTCGCTTCGTCTGCGACATTTAGGTCCGTCGGGACCCATCTCCATTGTGTCGGTTCGGTTAATTCCTTTATCTCCGTAACTCTGTGGGCCACATATGGCGTGTGACGCACTTTATCCTCATGTATCCAGTGTAACACCGTTTGTGAGTCCGACCAGTATGTCACTTGTACCGGTTGTCGCTCGTGTTCCTTGATGACCATTTTTGCCAGCCTAGCTCCGATCAACGCCGCTTGTAGTTCCAGTCGCGGAATGCTCTGAGTCTTCATAGGCGTTACTCTTGCCTTTGCCATAGCGAGGCTCACTCGCACCGTGCCATCCTGGCTTATTGCTCTCCAATAGACTGCTGCGTACGCATCGGCGCTCGCGTCGCAGAATACGTGAAGTTGCCAGCTTGCCACTCCCCCCGTCGGGTGATACAGACGGGGTAGGCGTAGTTCCTTTATCACCTTTAGACCGTTCAACCACTCGCGAAAATCGTCACATTCCCTCTCGGGTAATTTATCGTCCCAATCTATTTTTAGACGCCACACGTTTTGTAGTAATATTTTCGCGGTTATGGTAAAGTAACTAAGTAATCCTAACGGGTCGAAGATCGACATCACCGTACTTAACATCTCCCGCTTGGTAGGCGCGCGGCGCATTTCTTTTACGTCGTCGGGTACGCGTGCCAAATTCGTATTGAACGCTAGCTCGTCGGTGCTAGCGTCCCATATTAGGCCTAACGTGCGTCCGTATTGCTCCTCCGTAGTACCGAGCGACGTTAACGTGGAAGTAGCGCGTTCCCTACTCGGAATATTTTCTAATATACGCGGGTCGCTTGCGTTCCATCCCGCCAATTGAAATCCTGCTTGTGCATGCACGCGCGTCACTTGTTCGACTGCGACTTTCGCTTCGTCTACACTGTCGTAACTCCCTACCCAATCGTCCATGTAGTGATCTCGTGTGATTGCAACGAGCGCGTGTGGGTATTCCGCGGCGTGGTTTCTCGCGTTCAAGTTCCGTACGCTGTGCGCTAAAAACGGTGAACTTTTAGCTCCGAATATCAATGAGGTCATCTTGTATTGCGTTGGCGGTCCTTTTCTATCATCGCCTCTCCACAAAAACATCTGAGCCGGTTGATCCTCTGGGCAGACTTTAATCTGTAAAAACATCTCTCTAATGTCTGCGGTGACGGCTACGCTTCGTTCGCGGAATCTGCATAACAACCCCGGTAGGTTTTGCAATAAGTCGGGTCCTTCAAGCAGCGTATCGTTCAAGCAGACTCCGTTGACTTTTGCGGCCGCGTCGTGAACGACTCGTATTTTCCCGGGTTTATTTGGATTCGTTACCGCAAAGTGCGGTAGGTACCACTGTCGTGGGTGAAGTCGTTCATCTCCGGTGGCTATTGTGGCGTACCCCTTCGTGAGCATATTTTCGATCTGGGTTGTATATTTTTCCTTGAATTCGGGTGAACGGTCCATTCTTCTCTCTATTACACGCAATCTTTTTAATGCGTTTTCGTAGCTCGGTGGCATCGTCCTGCCGCTTTCCTTCCACGGTAATCTTATTTCGTATCGTCCGTTCACTAGTTGCGTGGAGCTGTTGAAGAGGTTCACGGCTTGTTCGTCCGCTGCACTGAGTCGCTCTTTTGTCGTGATACCTAGTGAGTCGATCTCGAAATGCTTTCTCACCGCGTCGTATAACTCGTCCGTCTCGTGTGTCGAGTCTCGTCTATCTACGGCCGCGATGTGTAGGATTCTGTCGTCTTGTATCGTAGTGCGTGGGACGCATCCGTGAATCGTCCATCCCAGCCGGCTGAGCGATGCTGCGGGTTCGTTCCGTTTGCCTGTCAGCAGCTTGCGTGTCACTATTAGATGCCAGTTATCCGTTCCTATCAGTAGTCGAGGCTTAGCGTTGTCATAGCATACGTCCCTCGGCTTGATTCCGCGTAGGTGCGTGTAATTTAAACATTGGCGGTCGACCCTCTGTCCGCCGAGCGAGAGATTTTTCATCGTCCTTGCTTTGACTACGTGTCTCCCTTTATTCGCTATCAATTGCAGTGAAACCTGTTTGCTATCAGGTAGGCATTGTCTAGCGCTTATGCTGTTGATACACAAATCGCTCGGTGGGCCTTCCGCTCCAATTTCGCTCGCTAAGTCTTCGTCGATTAGTGTAAGTGACGAACCTTCGTCTAGCAGGGCGTACACGCGCACAGACTTCTTCGGTCCTCGTACTACAACTGGGCAGACTTTAAGCAGTATTCGCGGCGCGGCTATATCTTGTCTCATGTTGGCCACTGTCTCTGAGTGTCTGTCTTTGTGTAGTAGAGCGTGATGTGCGTACTCGCATCCGTGCACCCCACACGGCTTTTCTTTACACTCATTTCGTCTATGTTTCCCGCTTAGACACTTGAAACAAATACCGGTTCCTTTAATCCATTCCCATCGTTGTTCCAGTGCTAGCGCTTTAAATTTGTCACATGTCGCTATCTTATGGCTTCCTCCGCAACACAAGCATTGATTCTTGCCTTTCTCGGTGTGCTCGTTGGATTTCGCGGCTTCTTTCGATGTGTTCAGCTCGGTGGCGGCGGCTCGCCTGGGCGTCCCGCGTCTGGCGGAGGGCCCCTCCGTGCGCTTTGCCGTGAATTCCCTCGGCTCTACTTTTTCATAGGCGTGTCGTATGGCTCGGTTTGCTTGTTGCATCAGGAATTTCGACATCATAACGATAGGTGGCTCGGCGTAATGATCGCTTTCTTCGGCGAAGTCGCACCATTTAGACTTGAGATGTTCTCCTAATTTCCTTATAACTTCTTTTATCAGCATGGGATTATTCAAATATCCTCTATCGTCTAAGTTTTCAAGCACTTGTACGATGTTTTGCAGCTTCGTGGCGAACGTGTTCAATTCATAGGCTGTCTTGCCGGGTCCTGGTAAGTTCTTGATGCCTTCCAACGTTCGATCGATAATCGCTTCCGGTCGTCCATATACTTGCTCGAGCGTTCCCATAATTTTCATCGGGTCCGTGGCGGTGTATAGTAACGCGGACACGGTCTCCTTCGCCTCTCCCGTGAGGCATATGCGCAGTCGAGCCAAGTTTTCTGCCGGCGTGATGCGAAACATCTTCGTTGATTCTCTCATGGCTGCCTTGAAGGGTAACCATTCATTTGCTTCGCCGCTGAACGTAGGTAGATCTTGCGCCTGTCGTGGCACGGGTCTCGCCATTCCTTGGAGCGCTCCCGCTATCTCAGCTACCTTTTCGTGTTGCGGCGTTAAATCTCTCAACGGTCTGTAGTCTGGGTCGGCGGGCTCAGCATCTCTCTTATTCCGTGGTGAGGGTGCTCTCCGTCGGTCCCTGTCTCCGTCTAACGATCGTTCATCTAATCTTCGTTGTCTCGGATGTGCAAACCGTTGTTGTTCCTTGTCGCGTCTGTCTCTCTCGCCCATATTGCCGTCTCGCTCCCCCCGTGGCGCACCTGGTAGCTTTGGAGGATCGCGGCTTCTTATGAGCTCGGTCGTGGATGGTAGTTCTTGACTAATTTGATGTTTTCTTATCCACTCATCTACCCTTTCTCGTATGTCTTCGGCGGGCAGGCTTTCTCTGTCGGTTTCTTCTCTAATCGTGGCTATGTCGAGCGCTAATCTCTTCCTGATTAGTTCCGCCTCTAGCCGTAATTCTCGCCGTTTAATCTCTGCGAGTTTTTCTTCAGCTTGAAGTTCCGCTTGACGAATACGCGCTGCAGTAGACGTGGTGGAACGTACGGATCCCTAACACGCGGCGGTTCTACGTTGCACTGAGTTTCGTCGTCGGTTGTACGCGGTTCCCTATCCCCGGGATTGTGACGGTCTCCGGCGTGTGGTATCGCGGTCAATCGGTCGGTCGCAGGCATATTCTGGCCTGACGGTGAAGCTGGCGAGTCGTAGACAATCCTCTTCGGCTCTTCTTCCGTCCTTACATGTTCTTCCTTCTAGCTTCTGGTGATCGGCATTCTTCCGGTTCCTAACAGTCCCTACCACTCCCTATCAGTCCCTATCAGACCCACTCAGGCACACTACCGTGGGGAGCCCGAGTGAGGATGGATGTCGTAGCAGGATCGGAAGGTAGGAACCCCCTGTAGAGGGAAGTGTACAGTAGTGAGGTGCTAAACTGCCAGTGGGAATTGTCTGGCCGCAGTCAGCTGTGCCTACAGTCCGGCCCTCACACCGTATCACCTCCGTACAGGCGCAGGTCGAGCGATTTTCGGCAACCTCGAAAAAGGCTATACCGGCAGCTGTGCTCGTTCAGCTGCACCGCCTTGATACGGCGTTGACCTGTATGGTTTCAGTTGTCACCGTAGGGTTTCCCCCACCAGGCCCGCGGTCCACCCGCGTAATCTCGAACAACAGGAACCGGCGCTGAAGTGCAGCCCTCTTTGGCTGCGGTCCCGGTGTTCGATGGCACGTTCTTTCTTCGTTTTTCTTATCCCAACAGGCACCGGCGACTACAGGAGCAGGATTTCGCCTCTTCAGTTGGCAGTCTTCCTATTGTCCTCCTGGTTGGTGTGATGCGCTGGAACTCTTCTTTCCCGATCCGGCTCCGAATGGACCAAGAAACTGTAGCTCTTCGAAGTGGACTGTACGTTTTGATGAGCCGAGTGCTTGTTGGGTGGTTTCGATGAGCGTCGGGGTATAAATAAAATCCTCGGTACCAGACTATGATTGATTGTATATTTCAAGTTTTTTTTTTTTTTTATTTTTTTTATTTTCGCCCAAGAAAATTGAAGACCCACAAAGGAAGGACCAACCCACATCCGGATGTGCATTGGTCATTCCTCCGTGAGGGGCACCCTCCGGAAAACGGGAGGGAGGAGGTGAAATCTTACATAAGATACTGTTTCGTGCGAACGAACCTAGTTATGTCAGATTCCTACTGACTAAAACACCCCCTGGGACCGCCTCTGGCCGGGAAGACCTCCAAGGCTCCATCTGATGCGATCGCCCCAAGGGAACGGGACGACGCAAGCGTCACTCTAATAAGAGCATACGCTTAGAAAAGTGCCAACTCTCCTCCTGAGGAGGTCGACACTAGTACCTAACTATGCGACTTAAGCGACCAGAAGGGTGCTTATAATATTAAAAGGGTTCAGTAGACACAAACAGGAGGGAAGGAACTGGGAAGTGGATTGAGCGTAGGTAGGACTAGGTAGGTACCTACGAGCGGACTGCGCTCTACTCGGCGCGAGCCGCGAACGACTCGCTACCGGGGCTAGTGATAAGCTACAAAGAGCTTAGAAGTTGTTCGTGCTCACAGAGCGCTAAAAGTCGCTCCTGTGGGCTGCGGGCAGCTCTAAGCTTGCCCGCAAGGACTGAAACCTCCTTCAGATTGACTCCCTGAATGGCGGTGATTACCGTCTTCAGGTCGTCTCCTAAGGATGGAGGTTTTGCGCCCTGCTGGGGCGGAAGTGGGGCCGCCTTAGGCGGGTTTGCATTTCGCGGGCCCCATGCTGGGGCCCGCCCGGTCGGAGCCGGGCCCGATTTTGAAAAATCGGGGAAATGTTTTGAGGATGATATGGGCGGCGGAGCCGCGCGCCTCGGCTTGGGACCCTCTGTATGTCCCTTAGAGGGCTTGCCAGAGGGCTGGGGTGCACGAGGGCACCCTTTGTAGTTGGCTGTGTGGCCGACTTGGCCGCACAGCACACAGCCGGGAGGAGTGCTAGGGTCGCGAGTGCAATCCCTAGTATGGTGGTCAAGTAGACACTTGACGCACCTGGGCTTGGCCGAACAGTTGGCAGCTGCATGACCATACAGCTGGCAACGATGGCACTGCCCTGGAATTCCACGTGAACGTGGAGGCTCGGCCTTGACATTAGAGAGGCCGCACACCGTGAGCTCTCTCTTAAAAATGTCTCGGCTCGTCGAATCGTTCGCTAGTACGACCAGTGCTAGCGGGTAAACCTTCCCATTGCGACCGTGCATCCTGTGCACAGCCTCAACAGGGAAGCCCTGAGCCAGCAGGTCGTCCCTAACGGAGTCGCAGGAGACCTCAGACGGCACTCCGCGTAAGACCGCACGTACTTTGCGCTCACTGGGGAGTGCATAAGTATGGAACGGAATATTGTTATGGGATAAAAGTCTTGTAAGACTTTTGAAATCATTAATAGACGGTACGTCTATTTTAATTGCAACACCCGTGTTAGTAGCACGGGTGTATTGCACCTTTTGATCGGCGCAAAGTTTAGAGACTTCGACCCACCTGCCTTTTTCGCGAAGGAAAACAGGCGGCGGGCCGTTGGCTCGGGTCGGAGCGGGGGTGCCGCGCGGGGCGGGCTTGCTGGCGGCCTTCTGAGAGGCAGGGGCCGCTTTAGGTGCGGGAGGGGGTGTGGGGGGTGGCGGGGAGAGAGGGGAGTCCCTGTCGAACGACGAGGGAACTACCTCCATCTCTACCGGGACGGGAGAGGGCGGGAGAGGCACCTCCTCGTCGTGAGACGGGGAGGCACTGGATCTGTTTGTGTCAACTGATACTGCGTCCTGTTGACGGCGCTGAAGGCGCCGTATCCTCTTTCTAGAGGATTTGGACGGGGGTTTGGGGGGGGTTGAGCCTTTAGACGACTCAACAAGCGTGTCCGACGACTCTTGAGAGTCGCCGGAGGAATCAGAGTCCCGCTGGGAAGCGGTCCTCTTTGATGTGGAAGAGGTAGTGGACATGGTGTCCGATTTTTCAGCAGAGCTAGATTGCTCTGCGACGTACTGGGCGATAACCGAAGCAAGGAGAGATTCTGGATCAACATTGGGATCTTGAGAAGCCTTAAAGGCTTTGAAAACTGAGCAGGTTATATTCATAACCATGTCAAGTTCCGCTTGAGACAGCGGCCTACTTGCCATATTGGCGACAAAAACCTCCCTGCCTTACGGCAGGGGGGCGGGGGAGTGAATTTAAAAACGAGTATCTCTAATTTAGATAGCCGTTAAAAGGACCGTCACCCTTGGCAAGAGCCAAGTGCACTGGGTTCGGGTCTTCCGGATTCACCGGGTTCAGAAGGAACCCAGCAACGTACCGGGGCGACGTTTACCGGCTTCGTATGGCACCGTAGGTATCCACCGGTAAAAACCGAGCTATTACAACTGCTGTGAAACCCAAAAGCTATACAGCCGAAGCTATACAACAGTTGGACTCCAAAGCAATGTGTAATGCAGCGACGTACTCGACAAAACAGTCGTAGTACAATACAAACCAGAGAAAAAACACTCGCGACGCGAATAAAAAATTGAGACGGAGCGCACACGACTAGCGCGCGCGACAACCGAATCGGAACTGTATATTTCAAGTAAGAAACTTATTTTTCTATAATACAAGGTACAGCCGAGTCAGTTACTAGCCCGCGCCAGATCACGGGCCGCTCGTAGCGCGCGATTTGGCCGGGCAGGAAATGACTCATGCTTACACAGACATATTTGCACGTGGTCTTAAATCGAGTTCATTGTATAATTCTACATGCCTTTATACAAATATAGTTTTCATACGGTCTTAATTCAATTTCATCAAACATAATTCTAAATGACTTTATACGAACATATCTTACATATAACAAAATTCTAAATGACCCTATACAAACATATCTCATATATATCTCAACTTTACAAACTATAGCTAAATAATAGAAAATGGCAACGTTAGCGAATGCCGTCCGTAATAGTATTGCCCAATAAATTATTACTGAACACCCATAAAACTATGCTCATCCACGATACTGATGTTTATAATTCGTACATTGCTGACAGTAGGTTCCTTGGACCCGTCAAACACACCGCAGAACTCCGTCAACTTGATTAGCGAGGCGTCCGTTGACTGATTGATGAGAAAGGAGTTCAGACGCCAACTTTTGTCGGTCTGCTGCAACTGAGTAAGATATATCGCTGTGATATACAAGCGGTCTCCGAAGATCGTACACGACTTTGTGCAGAAGACTGCAGAGCACCAGGGGGCGATGAGACGCACAGGGGTTTTGGTCGTACATGTAACTCTCATACACTAATCGTTAAGTGTCGGCGACTTTGGTCTAACATTTCTTTTTATACAACGGGAGGCATACAACCATACGGTCCACAGTAACCGTATCCTATTAACATTTGTAACATATATCACTCGCACGGTACCTCCTCTGCTGCTTACACAGCAACTCCTTAGGAGTTTACTGGTGACCTCACTCACAGGCAGGAACACAACAACCCTCTAGTGAGTTGTTATTTGGCTGCGTTTTTCTGTGAGGTGGAGGTACTGCCCCAGATGGGCTGCTTTGATGCGCCCTACCTCTCTTAACGATTAATTAACGATGATGTTGAGATGGTAGCATTCCATTTATATGTTAAAATGAACGACGTGTTTATTTGTGTACAGGACATTCCAGACAACAGAACATTCCAGAGAAACGGAAGGAACGGAGTGCAGACAGCGAAATAGAGTCAACCACCGGTACTGACGTGTCGGCGAGCACTGAGACAGCCGCAGGTATGATGGAAGTATCTAGAAACACATCAAGATGTACAGACACCGCGACATACAGAGGCAATGTAAGTGTGGACAGCGACAACGAGTGCACTACCGCTGGTACAGATGGCGACAGTCGCGGGGAACATCTGACGAACACGTACGTTTGTGATGATTGTGGTGATATGTTTGATGATAAACACCTCCTAATACAACATGTAAAACACCATGACACTGACAAAAGAAATAACCAAAGGAGTAGCGAGGTGAGCGTACAGGAATGTACCACGTCAGGTGTTGTGAACAAACATACAGAAACGCAAACGGAAATATATCCTCCTAGGGAAAAACTATATGAATGCGCGACATGCCTACAGAGATTTGCAAAAAAAAGTAATTTGAATAGGCATTTAAGAATACACACCAAAGAACAACCATTTGAATGCACGGTATGCCAACGAAGATTTGCAGCAAAACATAGCTTAAATAGACATTTAAGGATGCACACTAAAGAAAAACCATTTCAATGCATTGTATGCCAAAGAAAATTTAGTGATAAAAGTCATTTGAATATACATTTAAGGATCCACTCTAAAGAAAAACCGTTTGAATGCATTATATGTCAAAGAAGTTTCAGTGATAAAAGTCGTTTGAATACACATTTAAGGATACATACTAAAGAAACACCATTTGAATGCGCGATATGTCTACGAAGGTTTGCAGATAAAAATAATTTGAATAGGCATTTACAAATACACATTAAAGAAACACCATTTGAATGCACAATATGCCAACGACGATTTACAGGAAAAGATCGTTTAAATAGACATTCAAGGATACACACTAATGAAAAACCATTTGAATGCGCGATATGCCAACGAAGATTTGCAGGCAAAGAGCACTTATTGAAACATTTAAGGATACACACTAAAGAAAAAGCGTTTGAATGCATTATATGCCAAAGAATATTTAGTGATAAAAGTCATTTGAATACACATTTAAGGATACATACTAAAGATAAACCATTTGAATGCGTGGTATGCCAACGAACATTTAGTCAAAAATCTGCATTGAACAGACATTCAAGAACAGTGCACGGTGTTCCTCCACATGACAGAACTCGCCCAACATCAAGTTCATAAGTCGCCGTTAATGAACGGGCTATCGCTGGTGACTACCACCGCCGCCGGCCTTAATACAAAACACACGGGAAGGCATGCTAAGTACACGTCGATAGAATATTAAAATACTAATATTCAAAGGACAATGGCAAACTCCCATAAAACATTTATGTAATGTCATGTGTGTTGTCGCCAATCCGCATTTGAGCAGCGTGGCGGAGTATGGTCTAAACCCCTTCAGCTGAAGGGAGACCCGTATCCCTGCAGTGGGATGAGTAAGTTTACTACTCACAACCCTAGGGTTGATGTGTAGAGTGTTAAATGAAACAATACGTAGGTGTTTCGTTGTGCTGCTCGAGTGGACCGTATACTATAGGTTTCGATATTTCCAAATTGGATTTTTTTGGATTGGTTGGAGAGAGGTTTCTTGCTCTCGTGAGACGTCCGCTGGTGTTGCTTTCGATCGGAAGAATGACAAAACTGCGGCGGGGCACCGGTATTTCGATGCGCGCGATGGCGTGCCGCTAGTTACTCGGCTAGCCATACAACGCGCGTATAGATACACGGTGTTGTTCTCCCCCGCCTTGTCCCTTTCTACACCTCTTCCTTCCGTTATCTCGTTTAATTCTAATACTTAGTTAATAAGTTTACGTTTTCCTTAACCTAAGTATTTATTTAAATACAATAATTCTATACATTTATATTCCTTATGCTAAGCATTTATTCGATACAGTAACTCTATACATTTATACTTAGTCAATTTATTTTATTTGTAAGTGTTTTCGAAGTGAACAATTCGAAAACGTAAAACGAAATTTTGACATTTCATTGTACGAGGAGGTCAAATTTAAAAGATAATTAACATTTTCCAATGTTAATGTTTTGAGGTTATGTCGATACGAACCATAAACAGCAATGCGCGTTACACATAATGTGTATAACATGTAGCGGTATGTACCAATACAATAGGCCTGTATCTACTATTTCCGATAAACACATTATTTCACCAATAAATAAAGTTTTAACACAATTTTTTGCATTTATTTCTGTCTATTTTGGAATAAGCGCGAAATCGCTCGTAAGTGTAATGGCGTCTGCTGGTGAACTCACATCCGTTCAATCGTTAATACGATAATCGCAGTTACTATATACTTCTGTAGACGATATTTGCAGAGCTGCGAAGCTATATAACCGAGAAAATTGTCTTTTTTGCAGTTTTCGACTGTTACACGTAGTACTCCTTCAGTTTTGAAGCTAGAGAGCTGATTGTTCGACGTGAATGTACCTTAAGTATTGTAGATTCCCCTAAAATAGATAAAATTTCGATTAGCTCAATAAAGTGACAAAAAATTGATAATAGGAGTCAAGCTGTCGTATTGAGAGGCTATACATCTGACTCGACTAAAATACTTTCAGGAGTGCCCCAGGGCTCGATTTTGGGCCCCCTTTTGTTCGCTATATTTGTCATGGATATAAAGTTATGCTTCCATTACAGTACAGTTCCATTACAGTTTCTCCTTTTTGCAGACGACATGAAGATTTTAGCAAAAATACGAGATTTAACAGATATATCCAATTTACAAATTGATTTATCAAGATTCGAATCCTATTGTATTTTAAATAAATTAGATTTAAATGTCACAAAATGCTTCACCATATCTTTTAGGTTAAATGTTTTAAATTTTCACTTTCAGGTTAAATGTTTTAAATTTCGATTATCACATACTTGGAAATAAAATAACTAGAGTAAATCAAATCCGTGATCTAGGTGTTATTCTTGACAGCAAATTATTATTTGATAAGCACATCGATCAATTTATTTCCAAAGCGTCAAAAGCACTCGGATTTATAATTCGAATGTCTGCTGTTTTTAAGAAAATGAAAACATTAAAAAAATTATATTCCGCCTTTGTGCGTAGCCATCTAGAGTACGCTTCACAGGTGTGGAACCCTCAATACCAGGTCTATATAATGCGCATCGAGAATGTACAAAGAGGTTTCTACGATTTATTGATAAAAAATTCAAACTAAATATTAATGACTACGACTTGCGCTGTAAACAATTCCAATTTTTGCCGCTTCACATAAGACGGGAGGTCGGGGATGCCTGTTACGTGGCGAACATCGTCAATGGGTATGTTGATTGCGCAGAGTTGCTTAGCATGATATCCTTGCGAACTAATACTTTTGGTCTGCGGTTGCGACCGGTGCTGTGTGTTCCATCTTCATCAACTAATTATAGGCATAACGCCTTCATGCGTCGTGGCTGTACAACTTACAATCGATTAATTACTGAATACAATTTTGATTTGTTTACAACTAGTACCTCAGTAATAAAACGTACTGTTGCTAGTTCTTATTTCAAGCTGTAAAACGGGCGGAGATATCTTATAGATTATGACTTATCTCAACGTCTGTATTTTGTTATATTATAATTATGTCTTATTTTTAATTATTATTTTTTATTTTATGTTATAATTCACTTCATCACAAGGCTAGTAACGCAAATGTACTTCCTCTTTTCTTGCATGAGTTGTTAACCTTCATTTGATATTTTGTATAGATTAGCGTTGTGCTAAAAATTTATAGATTACTTTTGTAAGTATTTTGTTTCTTGTTACTTTCTTTCGACTATGAGGAATTTTATGTTAATTACGTTCATTTATGAAGATTAGTAATTGGCCTAAGGTTTCTATTGTTTTGTAAATTTTAGTTAAGATGCTGTTAATCTTCTAAATAAATAAATAAAGGATATCGATAAGTGATGTTATCGCCCCAAAAACCGTATATGGCGACCACAGAAAAACAACAACACGGTCACTATCGTCGGTTAGGGTTAGCAGCTCTGCTTACGCAGCTTGCTGTTATTTACTTTCTGTGCAAAAGCAGCTCTGCCAATGCGCCGCAGGCCCGGCTCCCCTAGTATAAGACTGATTACTTTCGGCGACCACATGCTAATTAAAGCGAACTAAAACATCCATATTTAGTAAGATTTAAACATCTAAACTCTCCCACGGGAACATATCACCGGGATAAAAAGAAGCCTATGTGTGAATCCAGTACCTCATTTATCTATCTACCGAATTTCATCCAAAACTAAGAACACGGAAGAAACATACACACATACATCCATACAAATTTTCGCGATTATTATACATTGAGTTAAACTATTTTTAACGGAAGTATCGCGTGTTTTATTTATTTTGTTGAACCTGACGTTTCGAATGCTTTGCAGCGTCCGTGGTCGCAGGAAGACTAAGGTGATATTTGTCTTACATTGGTTGTTCAATTATTACATCTACCGACATGGATGGATTAATTATATATGTTCCGATTCACACAAAAAATCGCTCACGGTGTCCGAACGTTTTTTAGTAGATCTCTGGGTTTGCCTGGCGACAACGAACGCTGCAAACCATTCGAAACGTCAGGTTCAACAAATAATAATAAATAAAACACGCGATACTTCCGTTAAAAAATTGTTTAATTCAAATTTTCGCGTTTATAATATTAGTAGGAAATAGGAATAGAAATTGCGCCAGTCGTATTATAGGTGTCACCTGAATATTTTTGTGTCTTGTCCTCGAATACGCATTTTGTCCATAAGTAGTGAATAGTTTTTTTTTTTTTTTTTTTGACAAGAGACAGTTTAAAAATATACAAGCACGTAAGACGTAAAATTGAATACCTTTTGAACAAAGGTTGACAACCGTCTAGTAATTGCGCATCGCTTATTGCCCGTATACACTTTATTTGACATATAAACGCTCTAGTGAAGTCATCACGGTTGCCCCATAATATTGACCATATCTTAATGTCGTATCGTTTCAAGCAGACCATGTCCTCTAAAACTGACCATAACTTGTAGTTGTGTTACATGCAAGCCGTCTCCACAAAATAAGTAATTCTTTTATGGGGTAATGTATACGGTTCTATAACACACTTCCCAGCAATATAAGAGAATTGTCAATAAACACATTTAAAACTACTATTAAAGCCAAATTGTATAGCAGGGCATATTATAAAGTATCTGACTATATTATGTTGATACTGTCGATTGTAGGCACTTGGTGAAATTTTGAAGACATCGCGTTAATATTAATACTTGCACTTGTACAGATTCCACTTCACAATTTATTTAATTCATCAATGTATTTTATACAACATATGGCGGCACGGTACCGCCATATGTTGTATAAAATACCTTGATAAAGCCGTAAAGGTGAAACCGGTCGGTAAAAATAATTATTAAATAAATTGTGAAGTGGAATCTGTACAAGTGAGAAAGTATTAACATTAACGCGATATCTGATTATATTAATGATAAAAATGCCTGGGACTGAGTCGATCCAATTATAATGTAATTAATAAATTATGTAAATTTGTTTGGATACCAAAAGAGGGATGCCTGAGTTTTTTGGCAGTATTTTTATCAGTGCTCACCTAGTCATGAATTGCACGCTAGGGAAAAAAATTGTGACGATTCCAAACAAATGTAGCCATTTTTACGGAATAAAAAGATTTTGACTTAGTCTACGGGGTTCAGATACCGGCTAAAAGAAGGCCAGTCTTTAGCTCTTATAAAGTCCGGAACGTTGGTTTCGAGGCTTGGGTAGTTCGTGCCCAGGTGTGGAGTCCTGCTGGAAAGTCCACGGTACATTTTAAAAAATTGTATTGCTAAGAAGTTTCACAACACGATCCAAGACAGTCTCTTGATACACTTTGACTGAAGTCTTCGCTCTGTTCACCAGCTATAAAAGCTCTAAATTCTAGGTCTAATAACAAACAAAACAACTTACGAACAAGTTAGTTAATTTATTCCGTATTTCTCTCAATAGATGGCGTTGCCCCGAATTTACATTTCGCTATAATTTAACATTTTATAAAATATAACAGTTGTAAAGCGGCGACACAGAAGCAAGTGGCGGCCTATTGTGAGTGTGTGTGTACTCTACACGCACAATAGCCCGCCACTTCATTATTGATAACATTATAATTACTTGCAGCGAGATATCAACTCCCTCGACTGGAGAGCTGTTGTGTTTCTCCGTGTGTAGCGGGGGTGGCACGTGCGAACGATAATCTTACTTACGACTTTACTGATAAACTCACCTACGCGCATAAAATGCAAATATTTTTATAATTAATAGATTGTAGCATTTCTGGTACAGCGCCCTCTTGTGTAACAGAGATATTATCACTCTAGCGACAGGCAATTTCATGTCAACGACAGAGGCGCTACTCACCGATAGATGGCGGTATTCTGAGATATATGTTAATAAAAATAACAATATGGGCACAAAGTAACTATTCGCTGTTATTTTATATTTGTGGCCATGTTTCCACGAAGTTTTTTCAACTGTCAGCTGACTTATGAGATTAAAATAATAAATCTGAGTCGGATATTTTAAAACAATCGCCTACGACTAATTCTCATAATAATTAATTTAATTTTGACAGCAGCAGTCCGAGGTGACGCTTCTGTAACTGCTGACATTAAGGTCTTTTATACTCGACATTATTTAAAACCATGGAGAATCATTATTTGACCGTGGTCATCGGCGAGGTGGAGAAAAGTAAGACATTCACCCACCCAGTATACATTCTTAACTTATGTATACAGTCAGGCGTGTTCCCAACGGCTCTTAAAACGACTGTAGTAAAACAAATGTTTAAAAAGGGCGATAGAGAACTGACGGAAAACTACAGACCTACAGCTCTCATCTCAAACTTTAAAAAAATTACACACAAATGTTTGTCTTGTGTGGGGATCGAATCCACGGGCGTTGGTGTCAAAGTCTCGTCATTCACGACTGAGCCACCGAGCTCGGAAAAAGACAATAACTTTGTGTCAATGTGTTCATAAAATATGTAATACCCCTACTTCTTATACTACTAAGGTAGTGAACAAATACACGGCCTGCCTGATAGTAAGGAATTTTCATGAACATGTAGCTACTTTTACACGTGTGAAGCGGTTGTGGCATATTTTAAATATCGGGGTACACCACGTATACGTGAAGTCGACTTTGTGTCTCATACAGTTTATATTGATAGTGTGCCAATAATACTTCGGATGACTAACGGTTTACTTGTTTTTAGATGGCGATAGTACTCGTATAAACATATACATATATATGTCCAGAAAACCAATTTTAAAGCGAGACACATTTTTATTGGAATTATTTAAAACAGCAATAAGTAGCCACGTCGTCATTTTCTAAGCGTACCCTCTGTTACTGAATGACTTTTGCGTCGCCCCGCTTCTGCGCGCGACCTGGGGCGATCGCCTCCGATGAAGCCATCCCAGCTAAAGGCATTACCTAGGCGGTGTTTAGTGAGTAGGAGTCTGACATAACTCGTTCGGCCGTCTGAAAGGGTACTCATGGGAGTGAGTGCAGCACCTTCCTCCCATCGGGTCCCGGAGGGCGCCCCTCACGGAAGAATGAGTGACGCACACCCGGGTGTGTGGCTCAATGTCGTATACAAGTATTCATTTTCTTTTCACGAAAATAATTACAGTTAAAAATTTAATTTATGGAAACGATAATTCAGTCCAATTACCATGTAAAAAAACCTATTATTGTGAAAGTCAATGCATTTGATAAGAGACCTACATTTTCCGTTCACTTGGCAGTATATATAGTTCTTATCTATTCAAAAAAAAAGGAAACTGTTACAATTTTTCAATGTAAATCGGCTAAATACCGGAAGATTCTCACTCTGACCTTTCCCTCTCCAAATCGCTCCCGCCGCCGTCCACGTAATGTGTCGATACAGAACAACAATACTCCAGTATATATAGAGAGAAGTGTGTCAACAGACGGACGGACGTCTTCTGGCCTGCTTCGTGTGTGTGTGTGTGTGTGTGTGCTTGGTGACGGTCCGCAGTCGTCAGTCAGCGAGTTTACAAGCGGCATGGGACGACAACGGACACACCTCGTTGTCGGAGCCACTTCAAAAATATGACTAATAAATGACGATCTATGCTAGATAAGCGAATACTTACGGTACCTTAAAATATAATTAAAGCACCTGTTATTGCTACTTATCTTGATGACGATGTCACCGCTCCACGATTGTTATGTTTTGTAAAATGTTGCAATTTGTAGCGAAATCTAAATTTAGAACAGCGCCATCTATTGAAAGAAATGCGGAATGAATCTCTGCAGCTGCGACTTATTTTTTTCTCAAAGAATTATACGGTGTAGTCATTATTTAAAACTTATGCAGGGGCAGTGGTCAAGAGACAGTAACTTAGGGTCATATTATGTGTTCAAAAAATGTACTAATACTGCTTCTTTCTATACCAATAAGGTTCCTACAGAGATTGTCATGACCAGAACAAGTAGCTACACTTTTACACTGTGTGACGCGGGTGTGGCACATTTTTAAATATCAGGGAGCATCACGTACAGGTGAAGACGACTTTGTGTCTTATATAGTTTATATTGATAGCGTGGCAATAATACCTCTGATAGCTAACGTATTGTACTAGTTTATAACTAGATGGCGCTAGTATTAAAAATGTGTCTCGCTTCAAAATTGGTTTACTGCACATTCATATTACGCGATTTGAATTATTTAAAACAGCAATAAGTAGAAACGTATAATAATGTCGTTTCTACATAACTGTTGGAACAGGCACAATCACACGTGATGTAAGTCTGAAGTTTAAGTTTTGTTATTTTTTGTTCGGGTCATTGCTTACCGCAGTGGCCCTGATGAATGCTAGACAAGTGATCAATCATCAATAAGTAGAATACTTTGTCTTTGTCACAAACTCGTCGTTTCAATTTCGCGCTATATCTCTGTGCCGCCATCCTTTACTAACTTTCTCTAACAATTCCAGTTGTTTCGTACGACTCCTTGTCCAGTCTCCGTCACAAGAGGGCGCTGTTCTACAAATGAAACTAGGAAGTGATTGTAAGAACAGAAGTATGCAATTTTGAACTCTATAATTCATGTGTGATGTTCCTACATGTTACATGTTATTTTTTATGTAATTAATAATACACTTTTTGATAATTATGTAAAAGTTATATATGAAATTACTATGTTGATACTGTTGATTGTAGGCACTTGGTGGAATTTTGAAGACATCGCGTTAATGTTAATACTTACACTTGTACAGATTCCACTTCACAATTCTATTTAATAATTATTTTTACCGACCGGTTTCGGTACCGGTATTTTATACAACATATCCAATATGTTTTATTCTGATTTAGCGCAGACTTTCTCTTCCAAATGTTGCCATATCTTGTAGTCCAGTGGGTTTAAATCTGGACTAGAAGAGGGCCAGTTTTCATGCCCGATGAAGTCAATTCCACGGGCGGTCAACCAGTTTTGAGTGCTTCGTGCCTTATGAGCTGGTGCAGAGTCCTGTTGGGATATCTAGTGTCTGTTTTTGAACATTATTTGAGAAAGTGTTTCTAGTATGTTTCTTAGGACGGTATTTTGGTAAACCACGGCATTGTTTTTCACACCTTATACACAGAAAAACACCTCAGTTAAGCCTGAATATGAGACTCCAAGCCAAATCATGATTGATGAAGGATAATGCCCTCGCTGGACCCTCGGAATACGCGCGCATTTCTCATCCGTAAACAAAATTTTTCTGTCACCTCCCTTTGCGTACCGCTTCAGTAGTTGTTTCGATTTTACCACCCTATTCTTTTTTAAATTATCAGTTACAAATGACCAGTACGTCTCTTATAGGCTGCAAGTCCTAAGTCATCTTTTAAAATACGCGACATGGTTCTAGGTGTTATCTTCATCTCCCGAGATAAAATCTTTTGCTTTCGGACAGGATTTCTTCGAATTATATCCCTTACTGCTTTGACCACCTTTTTCGTACGAACACTACGTGAACGCCAGATCTTTTTCTGTCACGAACAGAGGAGGTCTCATTGTACCTATTAATAGCCCGGTACACAAACATTTTACTAATACCAAGCGTATGGAGAGTTTTCAAAATTGCATTTGGCTCCATACCTACTTTGTGTAATGCAATCACAGCGATTCGGTTCTCTTTATCACCCCACTCCATTTTAATATCGCAAAATATTGTACAATGTATTGGCGCCAAAATGAGAAAACTCAATGAACAATCATATAAAAATGACAGATTCCAAATTCAAATGTAATATTTTGTTTATTTTTAATTGTAACGGTGTTTATGGCCAGACTAAGTACACACCTAGCTGGGTCATAAATTCTGTCAAAATCTTATTATTTTAATTTTGGAATTTTGTGTATTTCAAGACCTATCACAATACATGTAGTATATACGCCGGGAGATAAAGGATATACGTGTTAACTTGTTGACCATTTATTTCAGACTGCCTTATAGTACAATTGATACATCTACCCTCTAGCTAGCATATACATAAATGTGACTACAGATACTACAGTAATTAGACTACAAATATTTTTAAAAAGCTACTAGGTAGATACCTTAGTCCTGTCTGCACCGCAAGGAGCTGGCGGCAGATACATACATGAAAGTAGTAAAACGTGACATTCTTTAAGGCGGTTATCATAGACATCATCTCAGCCGATATTCGTCCACTGCTGGACACAGGCCTGCCCTCTAGAGTGACATTGATAGGCGATTACATCGACAAACAACTTGCACACAAAATAAAGTGGCGGGATGTAGGCAGGAGCCGAGGAAGACCATGGCATGGTGAACCGATCGAACGCCCTCGCCATCTCTAGGCTGATCGCCAACGTCAACGGTGTGTGAGATACGCTAGAAGACCACCAGTCCAACGACAGTGACGGGAGCCGTGTCGACGGTCGGTGATCAGATTTCCTCTGCGCACGGCGGGAGAGGAGTGTCCGTCACACGCTCCGTCACCTCGGAGAGAACGCGAACTTTATCTACGTATCATGTTCGAGTTACAAACAAGTGTTGTGTGTAATGGATCCAGCAGTCGTCGCGGCCCGGTGTTCAGACGATACACAGTGTAGTGAACATCACGCGGTGTACAAACACACCCTGGAACATCTGTTCGTGTATTTTAGGACCGCACAAGAAGCTCGTATCAACGTAAAGAACGTCGGGAGTCATGCAAGCATACGATCTACCTGATGGAAAGTGGTTACCGTAGCTTAGGCCTTTGAGATATAGGATGTATATGTGTTCCGCGTCGTGAACATACATCACATGTACTATTCAATAATAAAGGAGTAATTGGTCGTGTTTTATCAGAAGGTTATGTCAGGAGGTAGGTTTACCATACAGTTTATATTTTTACAATTAATAGGACGTAGCATTTATAGTCCATCGCGTTTGTGGGTGTGTGTGAAGAAGACAAGTTTTTTTATGAGACAGCAACAGGCTATATATCATATCAAAGACAGAGACGCCACTCACCGCTAGATGGCAGCATTCCTTAGGTTTGTTAAAAAAATATAACCATAGAGACACAAAGTAACTCTTCGCTGCTATTTTATATTTGTGACCATGAAAAGTTTTATTTTTCATCATAAGATGGCGCTTATTCTAAGGAACAACTCGCAGATGACTTATGAAATATATAAAATAAATCTGAGTTGAAATTTTTGAACAATTATCTACGACTTACCTCTAATTTTTGCAGCAGCAGCCAGAGGTGACACTTCTGTAACTGCTGATTTAAAACTAACTAACTGGTTATTTAAAACCATCTATGTAAAATCATAGAGAACCGTTATTCGAGGTGAGGTGTAGAGAAGTGCTGCCGACATCGGGAGCGAGAGCGAGACAATTGTTGCGGCACGTGGCCATGTATGACGTTACAGAAGATTATCGAGTAATGACCACTCTCCACTTACGTCGAATGGAGTCCTCTTGAGTTGCCATGTTTGTGTACGTGTCGATCCATTGAAGAACAAGCCTGTTTTATAAAACAATGAGAGGCGAATTCTGTGAACAGCGCCATCTAGTGAACGGGGCGACTAGAGACGCTGATTTTGACCTGACCCTTTCGATAACGTTTCTTTTAATTCATTAAAAATAAGTGTAGATGGCGTCTTCAAGGTAAATCATAAGTCAGCCAATTTTTGACTTGGAACCATATTATCTTTAAAACTTGGATTTACTCTCATAAAATCATAATAACTAATTGCGAACCGGAGTTCTGTTTCCAGATTTTGTATGTACGATCTATTAAGAGGGGGGATAAAGCTAAGTGGTGCCCTCATTTTGTTTTTGTAAATAACTCTGAATTTGAATTAAGACCAATTCCAAAAAATTGGCCAAGTGCGAGTCGGACTCGCGCACGAAGGGTTCCGTACCATTATCTATAAAAACAGCAAAAAAATCACGTTTGTTGTATGGGAGCCCCCTTAAATATTTATTTTATTCTATTTTTTAGTATTTGTTGTTATAGCGGCAACAGAAATACATCATCTGTGAAAATTTCAACTGTCTAACTATCACGGTTCAAGAGATACAGCCTGGTGACAGACGGACGGACGGACGGACGGACAGCGGAGCCTCAGTAATAGGGTTCCGTTTTACCCTTTGGGTACGGAACCCTAAAAACGATCAATACCGGTACTGAAAAACCATATTTATGTTTTTTTGACACATATTTTGTTTTTATTATTTATATACAATTAATCATAATTTTGATTATTGCTATAAATGGCCACAACAAGCAATAATTAAAATTTTGGTTCCTTGTACATTACTAACAAATACAAGATATATTAAAAAAGGAAACAAAAATATGATTGTTGATCTGTCGTTTTATTCTGCAATTAAGCGTTTTCGAAATGGTCTTAAATTCATCGTTATTAATAAAACAAAAATGAGGGCGTCACTTAGCTTTGTGCGTCCTCTTAACATGTTGTAAATTATTTTTATTCAGACCCAGACACAGAGATGCTCACTTCGCAGTGATGGCCGGATGATCTTTATTTTTCATTTTAATGTACCACGTCTATCGATCCCGTCGACTTACAAACAAACATACACGATGTCATTGGTAGTTGTAGCCTACAGACGTATGTTAACTAAAGGTGTCCAATGGCGAACAGCCATACAATTCTGTAAGAGCAAACATCGTTACATCCTCGGAAACATCGGCTGTTATAGCCATGAACACAAAATTGCAATTCCTTAGTGCCGCTTTTCATGGTTGTGCGACACTAGCGCCAAGCGCCAAGGCAAACAGCCTTATAGAATACCAAATAAAACGCCGTGATCGCAGTAGACGATGTCAAAGCTGTGACATCTGTGATCACAGCGACGCACACAGCCATTACGAGTCGCTTAGAGAATTGCATGGCAGTAAGAGTATCGTTTGCAAGTTGCCACCCCCGCTGCTAACACAGCAACACGTCACGAGTTTACTGGTGAATGTCCTTAGTGACTCTCTCACAGGAACACAACAGCTCTCCAGTCGAGGGAGTTGATATCTCTCTGCAAGTAATTATAATGTTATCAATAATGAAGTGGCGGGCTATTGTGCGTGTAGAGCACACACACACTCACAATAGGCCGCCACTTGCTTCTGTGTCGCCGCTTTACAACTGTTATATTTTATAAAATGTTAAATTATAGCGAAATGTAAATTCGGAGCAACGCCATCTATTGAGAGAAATACGGAATAAATTAAAAACTGTTTCAATGCGTTTTTGACGAGCTCGGTGACGCCGCGGTTAATAACGCGACTTTGAACCAACGCTCGTGAGTTCGATTCCCACAACTGACAAGCATTTGTGTGCATGATCATGTCTGTTTGTCTTGGTCTGGATGTTTTTAAGAGAGGTAGGCCGCATCACAGTCGTGCGACTGGGAAAGTACCTTCACCTCGCAGAAAACCGCGGCGAAACAACAACCTCCCTGGACGGTTGTTGTATTCCTGTTCCTACGTTAATGATCACCAGTAAGCTCCCTGTTACTGTGTTGGGGTAGTGTTACCAGCGTTAATAGGCCACGGTAACCGCTTTACATCAGGTCGTCTGTATGCTTGATGCCTTCCGACGTTGCATAAAAAAAATGTCTTAGTAACATTTCTAGTTTTGCAATCGTTCGTTGACCAGTTTACAATGAGGTCGTCGTATGCTTGTTTGCCTCCAAACGACACGCGAACTATTGGCATCATGTGTAATGACGTGCGTCGTACTTTCAGGACGAGGTGTAGTAGACTTTGAGTCCGCGTGGCGGCGTCACGTCGTATCTTCAGGACGTGGTGTAGTAGACTTTGAGTCCGCGGGGCGCGGCGTCACGTCGTACCTTCAGGACGAGGTGTAGTAGACTTTGAGTCCGCGGGGCGCGGCGTCACGTCGTACCTTCAGGACGTGGTGTAGTAGACTGTGAGTCCGCGGGGCGCGGCGTCACGTCGTACCTTCAGGACGAGGTGTAGTAGACTTTGAGTCCGCGGGGCGCGGCGTCACGTCGTACCTTCAGGACGAGGTGTAGTAGACTTTGAGTCCGCGGGGCGCGGCGTCACGTCGTACCTTCAGGACGAGGTGTAGTAGACTTTGAGTCCGCGGGGCGCGGCGTCACGTCGTACCTTCAGGACGAGGTGTAGTAGACTTTGAGTCCGCGGGGCGCGGCGTCACGTCGTACCTTCAGGACGTGGTGTAGTAGACTGTGAGTCCGCGGGGCGCGGCGTCTCGTCGTACCTTCAGGACGAGGTGTAGTAGACTGTGAGTCCGCGGGGCGCGGCGTCACGTCGTACCTTCAGGACGTGGTGTAGTAGACTGTGAGTCCGCGGGGCGCGGCGTCACGTCGTACCTTCAGGACGTGGTGTAGTAGACTGTGAGTCCGCGGGGCGCGGCGTCACGTCGTATCTTCAGGACGTGGTGTAGTAGACTGTGAGTCCGCGGGGCGCGGCGTCACGTCGTACCTTCAGGACGTGGTGTAGTAGACTGTGAGTCCGCGGGGCGCGGCGTCACGTCGTACCTTCAGGACGTGGTGTAGTAGACTGTGAGTCCGGGGGGCGCGGCGTCACGTCGTACCTTCAGGACGAGGTGTAGTAGACTTTGAGTCCGCGGGGCGCGGCGTCACGTCGTACCTTCAGGACGAGGTGTAGTAGACTTTGAGTCCGCGGGGCGCGGCGTCACGTCGTACCTTCAGGACGAGGTGTAGTAGACTTTGAGTCCGCGGGGCGCGGCGTCACGTCGTACCTTCAGGACGTGGTGTAGTAGACTGTGAGTCCGCGGGGCGCGGCGTCACGTCGTACCTTCAGGACGTGGTGTAGTAGACTGTGAGTCCGCGGGGCGCGGCGTCACGTCGTACCTTCAGGACGAGGTGTAGTAGACTTTGAGTCCGCGGGGCGCGGCGTCACGTCGTACCTTCAGGACGTGGTGTAGTAGACTGTGAGTCCGCGGGGCGCGGCGTCACGTCGTACCTTCAGGACGTGGTGTAGTAGACTGTGAGTCCGCGGGGCGCGGCGTCACGTCGCACCTTCAGGACGTGGTGTAGTAGACTGTGAGTCCGCGGGGCGCGGCGTCACGTCGCACCTTCAGGACGTGGTGTAGTAGACTGTGAGTCCGCGGGGCGCGGCGTCACGTCGTACCTTCAGGACGTGGTGTAGTAGACTGTGAGTCCGCGGGGCGCGGCGTCACGTCGTACCTTCAGGACGTGGTGTAGTAGACTGTGAGTCCGCGGGGCGCGGCGTCACGTCGTACCTTCAGGACGTGGTGTAGTAGACTGTGAGTCCGCGGGGCGCGGCGTCACGTCGTACCTTCAGGACGTGGTGTAGTAGACTGTGAGTCCGCGGGGCGCGGCGTCACGTCGTACCTTCAGGACGTGGTGTAGTAGACTGTGAGTCCGCGGGGCGCGGCGTCACGTCGTACCTTCAGGACGTGGTGTAGTAGACTGTGAGTCCGCGGGGCGCGGCGTCACGTCGTACCTTCAAGACGTGGTGTAGTAGACTGTGAGTCCGCGGGGCGCGGCGTCACGTCGTACCTTCAGGACGTGGTGTAGTAGACTGTGAGTCCGCGGGGCGCGGCGTCACGTCGTACCTTCAGGACGAGGTGTAGTAGACTTTGAGTCCGCGGGGCGCGGCGTCACGTCGTACCTTCAGGACGTGGTGTAGTAGACTGTGAGTCCGCGGGGCGCGGCGTCACGTCGTACCTTCAGGACGTGGTGTAGTAGACTGTGAGTCCGGGGGGCGCGGCGTCACGTCGTACCTTCAGGACGAGGTGTAGTAGACTTTGAGTCCGCGGGGCGCGGCGTCACGTCGTGCCTTCAGGACGAGGTGTAGTAGACTTTGAGTCCGCGGGGCGCGGCGTCACGTCGTACCTTCAGGACGTGGTGTAGTAGACTGTGAGTCCGCGGGGCGCGGCGTCACGTCGTACCTTCAGGACGTGGTGTAGTAGACTGTGAGTCCGCGGGGCGCGGCGTCACGTCGTACCTTCAGGACGAGGTGTAGTAGACTTTGAGTCCGCGGGGCGCGGCGTCACGTCGTACCTTCAGGACGTGGTGTAGTAGACTGTGAGTCCGCGGGGCGCGGCGTCACGTCGTACCTTCAGGACGTGGTGTAGTAGACTGTGAGTCCGCGGGGCGCGGCGTCACGTCGTACCTTCAGGACGAGGTGTAGTAGACTTTGAGTCCGCGGGGCGCGGCGTCACGTCGTACCTTCAGGACGTGGTGTAGTAGACTGTGAGTCCGCGGGGCGCGGCGTCACGTCGTACCTTCAGGACGTGGTGTAGTAGACTGTGAGTCCGGGGGGCGCGGCGTCACGTCGTACCTTCAGGACGAGGTGTAGTAGACTGTGAGTCCGCGGGGCGCGGCGTCACGTCGTACCTTCAGGACGTGGTGTAGTAGACTGTGAGTCCGCGGGGCGGCGTCACGTCGTACCTTCAGGACGTGGTGTAGTAGACTGTGAGTCCGCGGGGCGGCGTCACGTCGTACCTTCAGGACGTGGTGTAGTAGACTGTGAGTCCGCGGGGCGGCGTCACGTCGTACTTTCAGGACGAGGTGTAGTAGACTGTGAGTCCGCGGCGCGGCGTCACGTCGTACTTTCAGGACGAGGTGTAGTAGACTGTGAGTCCGCGGGGCGGCGTCACGTCGTACTTTCAGGACGAGGTGTAGTAGACTGTGAGTCCGCGGGGCGGCGTCACGTCGTACTTTCAGGACGAGGTGTAGTAGACTGTGAGTCCGGGGGACGCGGCGTCACGTCGTACATTCTCAACTAGTTCACTCTTAGAGTAGCGCCTGCTGAAAGACAGGACTCGAGTTCTATTTGAGTCCTAATTTAGGGACTGGACTCATTTTAGCAGAGCTCGCAAGACTCCGACTAAAATGAGCCCCGAGTTGTCAGTCTTGAGTCCTTTCGTAGGGTCCTAATGGAAACAGACTCGACTCATAGAACTGAGTTTTAATTATGGAACTCAAGTTCTTCAAAAGAATTTAAGAGAGGTAGGACAAAGTTATTATCATGTTAGTATATTTTTTTTAATGGAAATATTTCTTAATCGCACTGAATCAGAGTGCTGCACTTCACCTCTCGTTGGTCTGTAATGCGCGTGCAATGTCAGAGTGCATCACGTGCAGGTGCGCCAACAAATCTGTATTTTGGCAACAAAGAAACAGTATTAAATCCTTTTGCCATTATTTTAGTATTTCTATCAACAGATGGCGCTGAAAGTAATATACATGTCGCTGTATATTGTACTGGAAAGCAGAACAACGGGGCGTAGTGACAACTTTACGACTGAATAAAATTGTTACAGAATTTTTGTTGTGGCTCCGACAACGCGGGACTCCGTTGTTCGTCCACGCCGCTTGTCACTCTCTGACGGTATTACAAATACCTACTGCAATGTCGACCTCCACTGTCCTCGTGTTTCACTTCACCTGACAACACACAATGAAGAGCACGTCGAGTCGTCTGTGATGGTCTGCTCGGCCGGACTCGCCGTCTGCAGGAACACACGTCGCTCTCTTCGTATTGTATTTTACACGCTGCTTAATTTCATGCAAACCGCTGAATTTCATTCATTGTACATTATATTAAAATAAAATAAAAATCTTTCGGTTCCCAAAAATGTGTGAGGTATGTTAACGCCATCTGGTTGTAAAATGAACGAACCAAAATCTTTCCGTTGTTGTGACCTATTATTTATTGTAAATCGCTGTAGTCCCAGCAGTGGCACCCATTCGAGGACATATCACCAACTAATCACAAACAAGACAAACCTAAAACCTGGGGAATGTAATAAAATATGTTTCAAAACAAATTTACAGCTTTTGAGTAGCGATCTTGTATATTGGAACCTTATTAAATGTTCAATTATTTCATTCATTGATCTTTCATGCACGCTCGCCGGTTTCTAAGGATCCTGACATCACCTTCTGATAAAACACGATCAGTTTGGACATGGCGGGTAAGTCTTGGCATTCCGCGGCTCCTTCATCCTTCCGCTATCGCGTTGTATATCTGTTTCGTAATTCTCTCTTCCTGCATTCTTTCTACATGTCCAAACCAACGGAGCATACCCCTACTTATTTTAACAGCGACTCTCTTTTTCAGACCAACTTGCCAATATGGGTCTCTTAACTTAACTTACCAAAATCGTCAATTCCTTTTACGATTCGTTTATAACAGTGTAAATATAGTGTTGTCATGTGGTGCAGTTGCGAAGCGGTTTACTCTCCCATAAGAAGTTATCACTTCAAAAAATTAAAATGGTGGATTTTAGGCGCCAAAATATTAGTTATTAAAAAATATTTTTTCTTACAATCTGTACACTGCAACAAGTTTCTTTTTAATAACATCGCCATCTAGTTTCGCCGACGGACATCGCTCCCTCCCCTCACTACACATTCAGTAGCCGCGCCCCGCGGTCCCCGCACTCCCCGCCGCCGCCTGTTGCTCGACTACTGAGGGTCGTGATGTCTCATGTAACCTTCCTCAAGTATCTACTCGTATTATACGTAGGTAGTTGAATTTATCAAATCCGACTGACAGTTCCAGAGAGCGAGCGCACTCAAACAAACAGCTGTTTGTCTTTATTATACTGGTAGAGATCGGCGCCGGCGGGCGGCGGGCGGCGGGCTGGCGACACGAACGATGTGCTCGACTCATTCACGATTTGTGAGTAACTCATTTAGTTTCCAGTTCAATAAAACATTGGTACATAATAGATTAAAAACATATCTCACATTCACACTACATACAATGTAATATTATTTCATAACCGATATATTTACACTCGAACGTGCTGTATGTATGTATGTATGTACCATTTGATTAAGATTAGTTTGAGAATGTGGTCGAGAGTGTTCTCTTTGAAACTGGTATTATTCAACAGAGTATTTAAACATTACTCACGATAATTACAACTCTGCCGTTCATCATTCAGAGACGAACACTCGCCTTCGTACCCTCATTATATACTGATAGTTCGACGTGGAGCGTTCTCCCTGCCGCCACGAGAGGGCGCTGCTCCAGAAACTAAACTCGCAATGATTTGTAACATACGGGAAATGAAATACAAGCCGACAATTTGACGAGGTCAAGCAATAATTTGGATAGATGAGTATGATTTTATACACATTCTAATTTTTGTAGCAGCAGTCACAGACGACCTCCCTGTGACTGGTGCGAGTGAGATGTTTTGTTGTCGACATTATGTTCAACCGACTTCAAGTAAGGAGTCTGTGTTGTTCGCGCATGCTTCTTTTTTCATGTACCTATGTACTATGTAGGTGAAGATATAACGATGTAATATCTTTACATGAACAATTGTTGAATGTTTGTATATAATCAGAATGTCGGAAACGGCTCCAACGATTTCCATCACATTGAGTATGGCGGGGCGATCAGTCGACCTCGCCAGGTTTCATTTTGAAATCGTTCTTTTATCCGTGTTGTCCGACAATGAAACACTACAATATCATTAGAATGCGAACGTAGGTAACTATAGACTATGAATAAAATTATAATAACTCATTTTGTAAATCGTGCCGTCTCAAATACAGATCACATTCTGTTAACGTCACTTTGTTGTCACTTCGTAATTGTTTGACAAACTGTCAAAAGTGAGAACTCGCTTCTAATAAAATGTTAAACTAATTGCACTTGTGATGTTTTATTTAAACAACCAGTTCATATTATTAAGTCGTTGAGATGTGATTCATATCTAAATACTCGTATATTTACAAAACAAACCTGCTACTTATGAATGAAGAGGTAAGACGTAAGAGCACAAACAAGTAAACTGGTTAACACGCACGAGGACGTCGTTTCACCGGCGCCATGTCTCGCCGACTCGAGACTACTGACCAATGAGAGAGTATTGTAACCAATAGACGACAAGTGCCGCGATGTTCATCAGTGGCCCAGCCAATAAGCGGTGCCCGTTCTTTCTTTACCCTAATACTTGATTTACTACGTAATACGTGACAAGTGACCGGGGGCGGCGCAGGGCGAGCACGGCGCGCGACGCGGCCTTCGACCCGGCCTGCCGGCCGCCTGCCGCCTGCAGAGACAGTAGACAATAGTGATGGGACTCGAGTGATTTTTTTTCACTCGAGTCACTCGGTACTGGTAACTTTCTCACTCGAATGCCACTCGAGTGAAGATAAAACTCGAGTGATTTTTATTGACTCGAGTCACTCGGAATATAAAACTCAAGTGACCAAAATTTTAAAACGATTTTTTAATTTTACATAGTAAATGTGTATTCATTTTCGCATTAATGTAAAAGCTACTCAAAAAAATCTAAAGAAAATGTAAAAAAAATAGAATTTTCCTTCAAACTAAACCTGTCATATATAATCAAGAAATCTCTTATATCAACTATCAGTCAAATTGAAATATTATAATTTAATAACGGTTTTTTGTTCTAAACAAAAAACCGTTATTAAATTATAATATTTAAATTTTTGTCAAAAAATGACCACGCAATTGCTTTTTTTACACGTTTACTCATTTTCACCACTTACTAATAACACACAGTCATAATTAACCAAAACATTAAACAGTAACAACTCACACAAACAGATTTCTACGTAATTAGAGAACCTACAGCGGGTAAACTTGTCACAACTTGAATTTCTCACTCGGCTCGGTATAAACCACTCGAGTGGTACGAGTCACTCGAAACTCGAGTTGTCAAAAATTTAACTCGAGTGCGAGTAATATAAAAACTACTCGAGTCACTCGAGTGAAAAGCAACTCGAATCCCATCACTAGTAGACAAGCGGCGTGGGACGACGACGGACACGACGCGTCGCCGGAGCCACTTCAAAAATTAATACGATTGTAGAGCGATGTCACGAATGAATACACTAACAACAACTCACGGCACACTTAATCTAATTAAGGCACCAGCTATTGCTTCGTAACATTATGACTATGTGACCGCTTTACAATTGTTATATTTAATAATGTATCGCAATTTGTAGCGAGACTTAAAATTGGAATAGCGCCATCTATTGAGAGAAATACGGAATAAATTAGCAACGGTTGATCATGTCTTTATTTTTTATTTTTTTCTCAATTCTCAACGATCATAGATAGCATCACCGTGACACACTAAACAGATAGTTTTCTTAAATTCATTTATAAAAGGAGAGTCCCGTAGTCCTTGCCCTCTACAAAATCGTCTGGTATAACTTAATAATTTTACAGAATCCCTATGAAACAAATGAATCAATACATCACGAATGAACAAGAGGCAGTCTTATGACTTATGAAGGACAATTCTTGAGTCAGTAAAATATCAAGACATATTTGTTTTTATTCCACTCAGATAAAAAACAAGCACATATCCTCCCGATAAGCAGTCTCTGTAACTATTAACGACTGCAATAAACAAAGGATCACTTGTATCTCACTCCTGCTCCGGCACAACGCTTCCGTAATAAAAACAAAATGAGGGCGCTACTTAGTTTGTACGCAGTCCTAAACTTCTTGTCTTATTATTTTCGTCTTTCTGTCAACAGATGGCGCTGTTCTCAACGTACATGTCGCCGTGCACTGCATCGAAGGCCAGTTCAAAGCGACGCAGTCACATTCCTCAGTTCATAATACTTTGTATCACAATTTGTGAAGCTACAGCGGTGTCCTGCGTCCCCGACGCAGTATACCGCCGTGGTCGTCGCACTCGTCCGAACACCGCTGTCCGTCCACGCCGCTTGTGACGCTCCCTCCGACTCACAACACCCTCTACAATGTCCACTTCCACCGTGGTAACCTTCCATGTCTGTCTGCTCACTCCAGGGTCACTGGGCCGCGGGGAGTGATCGGAAGAGCTGTTTCATATGTATTATTAATACCCAAAAACATGTTATTTTTTTATAATACTTCTGGAGATATACAAGTAAACGTCCCACCTGATGTTAAGCAGTTACCAAGACAAGTAGTCTTTTGTACATTCCGTGTGATCAAGATTACATAAAAGATTTCCAGTAAAAAGTAAAAACGTTCAGCGACATCGCGGTCGACTCCAGTCGAGGTGAAGCAGCGACGGGAACAGGTGACGTCTTCAATGACGTCGGTTACACGTTCTTTATATAAAAATGTTTTGTAGCTTTTTCTACTTGTGAATAAGAAGTCATCTTGCGTCTTCTTCGTACCTTGAAATGTAGAAATAATGTTCACTCGCGGTCTACTGTATAGCCCATGAATGCCTGTAATCATCTGTTATTTGACTTCAAAATTAATGCATATTTTATGAATACATTATGACACTAAGTTACTGTCTCTGGGCCTGGTCTGCCTTCGCATAACCTTTACATTTTAAATAAAGACTACACTGGATGATTCTTTGAGGAAGAAATAAGTCGCTGCAACAGAGATTCATTCCGTATTTCTTTCAATAGATGGCGCTGTTCCAAATTTACATTTCGCTACAAATTGAAACATTTTACGAAACATAATAATTGTGAAGTGGCGACATATTCATAATGTACGCAGCAATAACTGGTGCTTTAAAATTAGTTTAATGTTACCGTAAGTCTTTGTTGTGTATTTAGCGTTAGTTATACTATCAATACCGTTATTTTTGAAGTGGCTCCGACAACGAGGTGTGTCCGTTGTCGTTCCATGCCGCTTGTAAACTCATTGACTGTGGACTGTGGACCGTCACCAAGCATACACACACACACACACACACACACGGACACTCATGACGAGCTCGGTGGCTCAGTCGATAATGACGCGACGTTGACACCAACGCTCGTGGGTACGATTCCCACACAAGACAAACATTTGTGTGCATACACATGTCTTTTTGTCCTGGTCTGGATGTTTCATGAGAGGTAGGGCTAAATAAAATTGCAGCCAAATAACAACTCCCTAGAAGGTTGTTGTGTTTCTGCGTGTGAGTGAGGTCGAACAAGCTGCAATCAAGTTCTTAGCAGACGAGTCATCGCGCGAGTAATACTTATTATGCTACAAGCGTTAATTCGCTACGGTAACCGCTTTACATCAGGTGCGTCGTAGGATTCTATGCCTTCCGACATTGCATAAAAAATATGGCCACCACTTTTTAGGGTTCCGTACCCATAGGGTAAAACGGGGCCCTGTTACCGAGACTCCGCTGTTCCGCTGTCCGTCCGTCCGTCCGTCTGTCACCAGGCTGTATCTCAACCGTGAACCGTGATAGACAGTTGAAATTTTCACAGATGATGTATTTCTGTTGTCGCTATAACAACAAATTCTAAAAAATAGAATAAAATAAATATTTAAGGGGGAATCCCATACAACAAACGATATTTTTTTGCCGTTTTTATAGATACATATAGGTTTTATATGTACGGAACCCTTCATGTGCGAGTCCGACTCGCATTTGGCCGGTTTTTTTTGATAATGTTACAATTACTTGCCAAAAATATCAACTCCTTCAACTGGAGAGTTGTTGTACCTATTACTGCGTGCGTGTGTGAGACATTGGACACATTCACCTGTACATTCGTGATATATCGCTGTGTTAGCAGCGGGGGTGACGACGTGTGAAAATATTTTGGAATTACAAGCGTATATGGGCTACGTAACCATTTGTGATGAGGTTGACCGTCTTCTTGTTTGCCTCTCAACGGTATATAAAAATATGCCGTGTCATAAAGGCTACCATGCACGTCACGCTCCCGGAGTGCAGACAACTTGGACTCGCCTCTGGAAGGGCGCTATGTTGGTAGCGAAGGTAGCGACAGCAAAAAGTCAGTTACAGTTATTATTGTCATATACTGTTACATGTTATTGAGATGATAACCGTTTGTAGTGATCGTCCACTAACATGACTACAGTGGAACGTACAAGTCGTCGAGTGAGTACAGAGGAGTGAGTACACTGACCTCGAAGAGGACTCGACTCGTGACAGAAGACGTCCGTCCGTCTGTTGACACTCTTCTCTCTATATATACTGGAGTATTGTTGTTCTGTATCGACACATTACGTGGACGGCAGCGGGAGCGATTTGGAGAGGGAATGGCCAGGGTGATATATACGTCTGGTATTTAGCCGCTTTACATGAGGCGGACTACATACTTGTTTGGATACCGGAGTGGTAAGTACAATTAAAAATACATAGTAATATTTATTTTTGTTAATCAATGACGTTACTTCAATAGTTCCGCTATTCACCTCTAGATGTCAGATTTTAATCATTTTCACATATATTACTACTTGAATATTAATCTGAGTTGTAAAAATTGTAATGACCAAACCTTTTTTTTAAGGAACTACACATACTGTAATTTAACCAGAGGGAGACTTTGTACAGAAGTCGTCTGCGCGGGTACTTCTCTATCACCTATTTCTACCGCCAAGCAGCTACATTTATACAGCTTTGTTCCGGTTTGAAGGGTGAGATATGGCAGAGAAATTACTGGATACTGTGACGAAACTGCCTTAGGTCACAAGATTGACAGCGCGCGAAGAACCCTGCGGTGTTGCCAGCGTCAATAGGCTGCGGTGACCGCATAAAATACGTTGCCACCCCCGCTGCTGGCGCAGCAACACATTACGAGTTTACTTGTGAATGTCCTGTGTCACTGACTCACACGCAGGAACACAACAGCTCTCTAGTCGAGGAAGTTGATATCTCGCTGCAAGTAATTATAATGTTATCAATAATGAAGTGGCGGGCTATTGTGCGTGTAGAGTACACACACACTCACAATAGGCCGCCACTTGCTTCTGTGTCGCCGCTTCAAAATTGTTATATTTTTGAAAATGTGGAATTGATAGCAAAATGTAAATTCGTATCAACGCCATCTATTGAGAGAAATACGAAATATACTAACGACGCTTTCAATATGTATGTAACTTTTCTCGTTTTGAATATCCAGTGAATAAGCAGAAGTGCAGTGATAGCCTACCTAGTGAATAGCTTAGCTATTAACTGATTGGTTACTGATTCGAATCCTGGTATAGACATGTACCGAAATGTGCGAGAAATTATATTTAGAAAAAACGACCTTTAAAACTCAAAAAAAAGATCTGTCTTGTGCTGTGGGACGTGACTGATGATAGTGTATATATGTACAACTTAACACCAAATCCCTTGCGGTGTAGGCAGCGAGGACCAAGAATCACAGGACAACAGTACCAATTTACGTAAACAGTTTTGATTTCATGTTAGCGCCATCTAGTACTGAAATGAACGAACCAAAATCACACCGGTGCTTATTATCTATGCCTCCCGACGTATATAAAAAAAAATCGGCAAGCTAACAAATACGTCAATCATAAACGAGACAAATGAAAACACTGAACTATAATGTTCAATATGTAAGACATTTATTTAATCAAAATATTTGCCCTCATTATTAAACATTGCTGCTATCTCATCGGAAGTTTATTTATGCCCTTGCGATAAAACTCTGGGGACCTTGTTCGACAAACTGAGTGAAAGTATTTTGTACAGTCTCCTGTGAAGAAATTTTTTTACAAAAACTTGTCTTCCACTTCTTGGCTTCCACCATTTCCTTCAATTCAGCCTTATTCCCAGGTGTGGGCGGTCTTCCACGTGTTTCGTTCTTCAAGTCGAAGTTTCCATTACCAAAGCGTTTAAATCACGCACGGTGCATTCATTACCAGTCTCCTTTCCAAAACGTAGCATTGATATTGAAAGCCGTTTCGGCCGCATTAGTCCCGCATCGGCACTCGTATTCAAAAATTGCTTGTACTAATAAAAAACAATTGTAATTCGAAAATCAAATGTGGCACATTTTTTAAAAGAAAAACTTCATAGGTATTATGTGACAAAAGTTTTAGTCGAAAATCTCCGTGAAGGTTTAATGTCAATTCCAAGTATCTACGATTATAAAACGGCAATTTCATACTTGAACCTCTATTATTTACAGTTTTTAGGTGGTAGCCTTGTAGATTTAACACAGGACACCAGCGACAACGGCTGCCCTAATCTAACCTGACCCAAGTCTAAGGGTGCGGCGAAGATACTGATTGAAGTGAATTGAAGATGAATTATGTGAAGCGACTGCCGTTAGACCTCCAGAACCCAGAGGGAACACCAGACCTCTCTGAGGTAAGGTCTCACGTCTTTCAAGATATCATTACTGGGACGCGTGGGATTCCTCACGATGTTTTCCTTCACCAGCGAGCAAATGATAATTACAAATCTATCTATAACGTCACGCCAAAGCGGTGTCCTTGCGGTGGCCTCCGGGGTCAGCAGAGAGAACCGAGCGCCACGTTACTCGGTCGTTACACGCCGCACTCGGTTCAATAATATTCATTACAAATATATATTTTTTACAAAAGACGTCTCCGTGGGTACCTCTGTCTCACGTATATCTACCGCCAAGCAGCTATATTTATATAGCTGTGTTCCGGTTTGAAGGGTGAAATATGGCAAAGAAATTACTAGATACTGTGACGTAACAGCCTTAGGTCACAAGATTGACAGCGCGCGAGGAACCCTGCGGTGTTGCCAGCGTCAATAGGCTGCGGTGACCGCTTACAATCTGATGCGGGCCGCGTGCTTTCAAGAAATGACTCTCTAGAGGGTTCCCTGTTGTATTCTTGCATGTAGATGAGGTTACCAGTAAATTCCTAAGTAAGATTATCATTCACACGTTGCCACCCCCGCTGCTGGCGCAGCAACACATTACGAGTTTAGTTGTGAATGTCCTGTGTCACTGACACACGCAGGAACACAACAGGTCTCTAGTCGAGGGAGTTGATATCGCGCTGCAAGTAATTACGAGTATAATGTTATCAAAAATGAAGTGGCGGGCTATTGTGCGTGTAGAACACACACACACACACAATAGGCCGCTACTTGCTCCTATGTCGCCGCTTTACAACTGTTGTATTTTTTAAAAAGTTAAATCATAGCGGAATGTATATTCGGGACAGCGCCATCTATTGAGAGAAATACGAAATAAATTATAGACTCCTTCAAATATGTATCTATATAACTTTTCTCGTTTCGAAAGTGATCGTAGGCTACGTAACCAATTTACAGTGAGGTTGGCCGTATGCTTATTTACCTCCAAACGATGGTTAAAAAATATTTTGTGAAATGTCTAATGACTTTGTAGCCTTCGCCTTTGGCTGTCAGAGAATTCTATTTTTGTTGTTCGATGTAATTTTAATTCACTGATAGATGTCAGAACAATCTAGTCAAATTACGGCGGAGGTCGGGAGGCTTTTTAAAAAAACTAAAACTAGGATGAGACGTCTGAGCAGATCGAGATGCTCGTTAATTGTACTTATCTCTACATATATTCCTAGTACTGCATACGCCACCCACTCATACCACCCGTGAGTGCTGTATCAGCTACGCTCTCAGCGTTATCACTCTGGACGGTATAGGGTGTGTAGGATGCATAACTATCTTTTCACAATTATTATTATTTGTTATGCAGTCGTGAAAATAATAAACAAATCTTGATTTTATAATAAATGACCGACAATATTGTAGTAAACTGACAATATTATCAAAAGCATTCACAATAATCGTTCTTATAAACGTAGATAGTGCAAAGAACGTGCACAGGACGCAGTCTAAAGGTGCTGTAAGTAATTTTAATGTTATCAAAAATGAAGTGGCGGGCTATTGTGCGTGTAGAGTGCTGTGTCGCCGCTTCAAAATTGTTATATTTTTGAAAATGTGGAATTGATAGCGAAATGTAAATTCGGATCAACGCCATCTATTGAGAGAAATGCGTAATAAATTAACGCTTTCAATATGTATGTAACTTTTCTCGTTTTGAATAAGCAGAAGTGCAGTGATAGCCTACCTAGTGAATAGCTTAGCTATTAACGGATTGGTTACTGATTCGAATCCTGGAGTAGACATGTACCGAAAAACTTCATAGGTATTATGTGAAATAAGTTTTACTCGAAAATCTCCGTGAAGGTTTAATGTCAATTCAAAGTATCTACTACTATAAAACGGCAATTTCATACTTGAACCTCTATTATTTACAGTTTTTAGGTGGTAGCCTTGTAGATTTAACACAGGACACCAGCGACAACGGCTGCCCTAATCTAACCTGAGCCAAGTCTAAGGGTGCGGCGAAGATACTGATTGAAGTGAATTGAAGATGAATTATGTGAAGCGACTGCCGTTAGACCTCCAGAACCCAGAGGGAACACCAGACCTCTCTGAGGTAAGGTCTCACGTCTTTCAAGATATCATTACTGGGACGCGTGGGATTCCTCACGATGTTTTCCTTCACCAGCGAGCAAATGATAATTACAAATCTATCTATAACGTCACGCCAAAGCGGTGTCCTTGCGGTGGCCTCCGGGGTCAGCAGAGAGAACCGAGCGCCACGTTACTCGGTCGTTACACGCCGCACTCGGTTCAATAATATTCATTACAAATATATATTTTTTACAAAAGACGTCTCCGTGGGTACCTCTGTCTCACGTATATCTACCGCCAAGCAGCTATATTTATATAGCTGTGTTCCGGTTTGAAGGGTGAGATATGGCAGAGAAATTACCGGGTACGGTGACGAAACATCCTTAGGTCACAAGATTGGCAGCGCGCGAGTAACATCCTCATAGTTTTGCGAGCGTCAATAGACTGCGATGACCGCTTACATTCTGATGCGTGCCGCGTGCTTGTTTGCCAATCTAGTTGTATAAAAAATATTAACACAGATCCAAAAACACGACTTCAGTGGTACGCGTACGGGACCAGTTGGTCAATCAGCCAATTTTACACCCACTGGGCTATATCTGCTCATTCGTCAAATGAACATCGCCGAGCTGGTGTCGAGACTATGGTCCTTAAAGACGAGTGTCCGCACCACATACTTGTGCCTGTCCCGATCGTATGATTTAGAGAACAAACCTTTTAGCCTCAAAACCCTGTCTTATAAAGTATTTTATGTTATGTAATAATGTCATGTCGCAGTCAGATAAACAGATACACAATCGACAGAAGGACACAAAACACACTTGTGTAGTTTGCAGTTTAGAGTGGAGTGTACATCGTGTAGTAGTCGTCGTGAGTGCAGTTGTAGTGGTCGGTGTCGCAGAGTGAATGTGCGACTTTATATGTTTCAAGTCAGTAAGGTATCGCGAGATATTGCTAGATTTCTTATTTAGAGCAGAAAAGTTATTGACATGTCATACCGACGACGACTGAAGACGGCAGGTGAACGTATCTACTAGCCAGCACTAGCGGTGGGGACCGCCCTACGGTCCAACACCGCAGCGGTATCGTAGTCAGCCGCCATAGTCCACAACAGGGGCTGGAGGTATTTAAATATTTGATTAATTAGGTGTCCGGAGATTCACGGGTTCGGAAAAGAGAGTAATATGCCGATGTTCATCAGTGGCCTAGCCAATAAGAGGTGCGCGTTCTTTCTTTACCCTAAGACTTGATTTACTACGTAATACGTGACAAGTGACCGGCGGCGGCGCGGGGCGAGCACGGCGCGCGGCACGGCCTCCGACCCGGCCTGCCGCCTGCCGCCTGCCGGCGCAACACGCCGTTCTACACGTAACGTGTATTTCAGACACCTTGTTTCTGCTCGCGACGAATGGTTTCAGTTATTGTGTGTACGACCACCGACTCCGCCAGCCTCGGCTGCAGACGTCGCTCGCTTCATGAACCGCGCCCACACACACCGCCCTCTCGTCGGGACCGCGTCTCGTCGGGACCGCGTCTCGCCGGGACCGCGTCTCGTCGGGACCGCGTCTCGTCGGGACCGCGTCTCATCAGGACCACTCCGTCACTCACGAGTATACGAGACCTCGGTTTTAGTTTCCGTATACTCGTATAACATTTCAAAAAATACAAATATTATACAGAATAACGATGTCGTGTTCCGTGGTCGTCCAGTATGGAGACAGACGGACGTCGTGACTGCACACGACACTTGTAGCGGTCCACTCCCAGCTCGACAAGCACAGTACAGTGACTTGCCAGCCAACTTGTCTGTGTACTCACGCGATGACTCACTCGGTCTCTCTTTTACTAAACAATGCTTCAAATGATTGTTATCTCAATAATGTTCGAATGATATATGACAAGAGAGGTAGGGCGCATCAAGTAGCCCGTCTGGACAAGTACGGCCACCTCACTGAAAACCGCAGCCAAATAACAACTTCCTGCAGGGGTGTCGTGTTCCGAGCGAGTGAGTGACGTCACCAGTGAAGCTCCTAAGGAATTGCTTTGTTAGCAGCAGACTAGACAAGATACTTAATGTATTACAGCCTTTATTGGCCACGGTGACCACTTTACATCAGGTATGCCTCCCGACGTTATATGTACATCTATGTTTATCGATGACGAGAGTACCTCGAACCGACGACGCCGCCACTCGGCTCGGGCCGCGCTCGGCCAGCAGACAAGCGGCGTGGGACGACGACGGACACGACGCGTCGCCGGAGCCACTTCAAAAATTAATACGATTGTAGAGCGATGTCACGAATGAATACACTAACAACAACTCACGGCACACTTAATCTAATTAAGGCACCAGCTATTGCTTCGTAACATTATGTCTATGTGACCGCTTTACAATTGTTATATTTGTTAAAATACTGCAATTTGTAGCGAGACTTAAATTTGGAATAGCGCCATCTATTGAGAGAAATACGGAATAAATTAGCAACGGTTGATCATGTCTTTATTTTTTTTTTCTCAATTCTCAACGATCATAGATAGCATCACCGTGACACACTACACAGATAGTTTTCTTAAATTCATTTATAAAAGGAGAGTCCCGTAGTCCTTGCCCCCGCTACAATCTCCACTTCCACCGTGGTAACCTTCCATGTCTATCTGCTCACTCCAGGGTCACTGTGCCGCGGGGAGTGCTCGGAAGAGTTGTTTCATATTATACCAACTTCTGAGTTTCGCTATGTGTTATACATTTATGAAAATAAATAAATGTATAAATTGATAATTTCCCAAAACATTGTTATTTTTTTTTTCTTTCTCTGTGAATCTCTTTTGGATGTGATCAGAATTTGATTTTTATTTCAAGACAAGTAACCTTTTGTACATTCCGTGTGATCATCAACATTACATAAAAGATTTGCAGCAAAAAGTAAAAACGTTCAAGTGACATCGCGGTCGACTGCAGTCGAGATGAAGCAGCGACGTGAACAGGTGACGTCAAAGTTCAAAGTTCAAAGTTCTTTATTTGTCATTAAATAGGGTGGTACATTGAATGTCTGGTGTTATACATGGATATCGTTGCTTAAGCCTATTTAGCCACACAAGGTAGCATGCAAATGTAATTGAAAATAACAAAATATTAACAATATATTAAGTACTATTAATGTCAATAATTATTAAATATTAAAGATTAGTAAATTAAGTAATGTCAAAATAGTTTTAATTAATCCGTGCATCGATCACTCAAATCCACATAGTTAATTCTTCAATGACGACCACGTCTTCAATGACGTCGGATACACGTTCTTTATTTAAAAATATTTTGTAGCTTTTTCTACTTGTGAATAAGAAGTCATCTTGCGTCTTCTTCGTACCTTGAAATGTAGAAATAATGTTCACTCGGGGTCTACTGTATAGCCCATGAATGCCTGTAATACAATAAATCATCTGTTCTTTGACTTCAAAATTAGTGCATATTTTATGAACACATTATGACACTAAGTTACTGTCTCTGGGTCTGGTCTGCCTTCGCATAACCTTTACATTTTAAACAATGACTACACCGGATGATTCTTTGAGGAAGAAATAAGTCGCAGCAACAGAGATTCATTCCTTATTTCTTTCAATAGATGGCGCTGTTCCAAATTTACATTTCGCTACAAATTGAAACATTTTACGAAACATAATAATTGTGAAGTGGCGACAAATTCATAATGTACGCAGCAATAACTGGTGCTTTAAAATTAGTTTAATGTTACCGTAAGTCTTTGTTGTGTATTTAGCGTTAGTTATACTATCAATACCGTTATTTTTGAAGTGGCTCCGACAACGAGGTGTGTCCGTTGTCGTCCCATGCCGCTTGTAAACACACTGACTGACGACTGCGGACCGTCACCAAGCACACACACACACACGAACACTCATGACGAGCTCGATGGCTCAGTCGATAATGACGCGACGTTGACACCAACGCTCGTGGGTACGATTCCCACACAAGACAAACATTTGTGTGCATATACATGTCTGTTTGTCCTGGTCTGGATATTTCAAGAGAGGTACGGCAAAATAAAATTGCAGCCAAATAAAAACTCCCTAGAAGGTTGTTGTGTTTCTGCGTGTGAGTGAGGTCGAACAAGCTGCAAGCAAGTTCTTAGCAGACGAGTCATCGCGCGAGTAATACTTAATATGCTACAAGCGTTAATTCGCTATATATGGCCACCACTTTTTAGGGTTCCGTACCCATAGGGTAAAACGGGGCCCTATTACCGAGACTCCACTGTCCTTCCGTCCGTCCGTCTGTTACCAGGCAGTATCTCAACCGTAAACCGTGATAGACAGTTGAAATTTTCATAGATGATGTATTTCTGTTGTCGCTATAACAACAAATACTAAAAAATAGAATATAATAAATATTTAAGGGGGGTTTCCATACAACAAACGTGATTTTTTTGCCGTTTTTTATAGATACGTATAGGTTTTATATGTACGGAACCCTTCGTGCGCGAGTCCGACTCGCACTTGGCCGGTTTTCTTTTGATAATGTTACAATTACTTGCCAAAAACATCAACTCCTTCAACTGGAGAGTTGTTGTACCTATTACTGCGTGTGTGAGACACCGGACACATTCACCTGTACATTCGAGATGTACCGCTGTGTTAGCAGCGGGGGTGGCGACGTGAGAAAATATTTTGGAATTACAAGCGTATATGGGCTACGTAACCAGTTGTGATGAGGTTGACCGTCTTCTTGTTTACCTGTCAACGGTATATAAAAATATGTCGTGTCATAAAGGCTACCATGTACGTCACGCTCCCGGAGTGCAGACAACTTGGACTCGCCTCTGAAAGGGCGCTATGTTAGTAGCGAAGGTTGCGACAGCATAAAGTCAGTTACTGTTATTATTGTCAAATACTGTTACATGTTATTGAGATGATAACCGTTTGTAGTGATCGTCCAGTAACATGACTACAGTGGAACGTACAAGTCGTCGAGTGAGTACAGAGGAGTGAGTACACTGACCTCGAAGAGGACTCGACTCGTGACAGAAGACGTCCGTCCGTCTGTTGACAGTCTTCTCTCTATATATACTGGAGTATTGTTGTTCTGTATCGACACATTACGTGGACGGCAGCGGGAGCGATTTGGAGAGGGAATGGCCAGGGTGATATATACGTCTGGTATTTAGCCGCTTTACATGAGGCGGACTACATACTTGTTTGGATACCGGAGTGGTAAGTACAATTAAAAATACATAGTAATATTTATTTTTGTTAATCAATGACGTTACTTCAATAGTTCCGCTATTCACCTCTAGATGTCAGATTTTAATCATTTTCACATATATTACTACTTGAATATTAATCTGAGTTGTAAAAATTGTAATGACCAAACCTTTTTTTTAAGGAACTACACATACTGTAATTTAACCAGAGGGAGACTTTGTACAGAAGTCGTCTGCGCGGGTACTTCTCTATCACCTATTTCTACCGCCAAGCAGCTACATTTATACAGCTTTGTTCCGGTTTGAAGGGTGAGATATGGCAGAGAAATTACTGGATACTGTGACGGAACTGCCTTAGGTCACAAGATTGACAGCGCGCGAAGAACCCTGCGGTGTTGCCAGCGTCAATAGGCTGCGGTGACCGCATAAAATACGTTGCCACCCCCGCTGCTGGCGCAGCAACACATTACGAGTTTACTTGTGAATGTCCTGTGTCACTGACTCACACGCAGGAACACAACAGCTCTCTAGTCGAGGAAGTTGATATCTCGCTGCAAGTAATTATAATGTTATCAATAATGAAGTGGCGGGCTATTGTGCGTGTAGAGTACACACACACTCACAATAGGCCGCCACTTGCTTCTGTGTCGCCGCTTCAAAATTGTTATATTTTTGAAAATGTGGAATTGATAGCAAAATGTAAATTCGTATCAACGCCATCTATTGAGAGAAATACGAAATATACTAACGACGCTTTCAATATGTATGTAACTTTTCTCGTTTTGAATATCCAGTGAATAAGCAGAAGTGCAGTGATAGCCTACCTAGTGAATAGCTTAGCTATTAACTGATTGGTTACTGATTCGAATCCTGGTATAGACATGTACCGAAATGTGCGAGAAATTATATTTAGAAAAAACGACCTTTAAAACTCAAAAAAAAGATCTGTCTTGTGCTGTGGGACGTGACTGATGATAGTGTATATATGTACAACTTAACACCAAATCCCTTGCGGTGTAGGCAGCGAGGACCAAGAATCACAGGACAACAGTACCAATTTACGTAAACAGTTTTGATTTCATGTTAGCGCCATCTAGTACTGAAATGAACGAACCAAAATCACACCGGTGCTTATTATCTATGCCTCCCGACGTATATAAAAAAAAATCGGCAAGCTAACAAATACGTCAATCATAAACGAGACAAATGAAAACACTGAACTATAATGTTCAATATGTAAGACATTTATTTAATCAAAATATTTGCCCTCATTATTAAACATTGCTGCTATCTCATCGGAAGTTTATTTATGCCCTTGCGATAAAACTCTGGGGACCTTGTTCGACAAACTGAGTGAAAGTATTTTGTACAGTCTCCTGTGAAGAAATTTTTTTACAAAAACTTGTCTTCCACTTCTTGGCTTCCACCATTTCCTTCAATTCAGCCTTATTCCCAGGTGTGGGCGGTCTTCCACGTGTTTCGTTCTTCAAGTCGAAGTTTCCATTACGAAAGCGTTTAAATCACGCACGGTGCATTCATTACCAGTCTCCTTTCCAAAACGTAGCATTGATATTGAAAGCCGTTTCGGCCGCATTAGTCCCGCATCGGCACTCGTATTCAAAAATTGCTTGTACTAATAAAAAACAATTGTAATTCGAAAATCAAATGTGGCACATTTTTTAAAAGAAAAACTTCATAGGTATTATGTGACAAAAGTTTTAGTCGAAAATCTCCGTGAAGGTTTAATGTCAATTCAAAGTATCTACTACTATAAAACGGCAATTTCATACTTTAACCTCTATTATTTACAGTTTTTAGATGGTTGCCTTGTAGATTTAACACAGGACACCAGCGACAACGGCTGCCCTAATCTAACCTGAGCCAAGTCTAAGGGTGCGGCGAAGATACTGATTGAAGTGAATTGAAGATGAATTATATGAAGCGACTGTCGTTAGACCTCCAGATTTTCCTCCATAGTTTTGCGAGCGTCAATAGACTGCGATGACCGCTTACCATATGACGCTGGCCGCATGCTTGTTTGCCAATCTAGTTGTATAAAAAATATTAACACAAAACCAAAAACACGACTTCTGTGGTACGCGTACGGGACCAGTTGGTCAATCAGCCAATTTTACACCCACTGGGCTATATCTGCTCATTCGTCAAATGAACATCGCCGAGCTGGTGTCGAGACTATGGTCCTTAAAGACGAGTGTCCGCACCACATACTTGTGCCTGTCTCGATCGTATGATTTAGAGAACAAACCTTTTGGCCTCAAAACCCTATGTCTTATAAAGTATTTTATGTTATGTCATGTCGCAGTCAGATAAACAGATACACAATCGACAGAAGGACACAAAACACACTTGTGTAGTTTGTAGTTTAGAGTGGAGTGTACATCGTGTAGTAGTCGTCGTGAGTGTAGTTGTAGTGGTCGGTGTCGCAGAGTGAATGTGCGACTTTATATGTTTCAAGTCAGTAAGAGATATTGCTAGATTTCTTATTTAGAGCAGACAAGTTATTGACATGTCATACAGAGGGAGACTTTGTACAGTCGTCGTCTGCGCGGGTACCTCTATCTCACCTATTTCACTATAAGTTCGGCTAAATAAGGTCTTTAAATTGTTACTTTTACTATTAGTGTACTCGCGAATCTTTGAATTGTCTAACGAAATTATCACTGATTGTTTCACTGGTACTGGTGAACGCAGTAAGCGGCCGCCGGCTATAGTGGGCCGACGACTGAAGACGGCAGGTGAACGTATCTACTAGCCAGCACTAGCGGTGGGGACCGCCCTACGGTCCAACACCGCAGCGGTATCGTAGTCAGCCGCCATAGTCCACAACAGGGGCTGGAGGTATTTAAATATTTGATTAATTAGGTGTCCGGAGATTCACGGGTTCGGAAAAGAGAGTAATATGCCGATGTTCATCAGTGGCCTAGCCAATAAGAGGTGCGCGTTCTTTCTTTACCCTAAGACTTGATTTACTACGTAATACGTGACAAGTGACCGGCGGCGGCGCGGGGCGAGCGCGGCGCGCGGCACGGCCTCCGACCCGGCCTGCCGCCTGCCGGCGCAACACGCCGCTCTACACGTAACGTGTATTTCAGACACCTTGTTTCTGCTCGCGACGAATGGTTTCAGTTACTGTGTGTACGAACACCGACTCCGCCAGCCTCGGCTGCAGACGTCGCTCGCTTCATGAACTGCGCCCACATCGCCCTCTCGCCGGGACCGCGTCTCGTCGGGTCCGGGTCTCGTCGGGGCCGCGTCTCGTCGGGGCCGCGTCTCGTCGGGGCCGCGTCTCGTCGGGGCCGCGTCTCGTCGGGGCCGCGTCTCGTCGGGGCCGCGTCTCGTCGGGACCGAGTCTCATCAGGACCACGTCTCGTCAGGACCGCGCCGTCAGTCACGAGTATAAGAGACCATGGTTTTAGTTTCCGTATACTCTATAACATTTCAAAAAATACAAATATTATACAGAATAACGATGTCGTGTTCCGTGATCGTCCAGTATGGAGACAGACGGACGTCGTGACTGCACACGACACTTGTAGCGGTCCACTCCCAGCTCGACAAGCACAGTACAGTGACTTGCCAGCCAACTTGTCTGTGTACTCACGCGATGACTCACTCAGTCTCTCTTTTACTAAACAATGCTTCAAATGATTGTTATCTCAATAATGTTCGAATGATATATGACAAGAGAGGTAGGGCGCATCAAGTAGTCCGTCTGGACAAGTACAGCCACCTCACTGAAAACCGCAGCCAAATAACAACTTCCTGCTGGGATGTCGTGTTCCAAGCGAGTGAGTGAAGTCACCAGTGAAGCTCCTAAGGAATTGCTTTGTTAGCAGCAGACGTGGCATCGCGCGAGCGATACTTAATGTATTACAGCCTTTATTGGCCACGGTGACCACTTTACATCAGGTGGGTTATACGCTTGTATGCCTCCCGACGTTATATGTACATCTGTGTTTATCGATTACGAGAGTACCTCGAACCGACGACGCCGCCACTCGGCTCGGGCCGCGCTCGGCCAGCAGACAAGCGGCGTGGGACGACGACAGACACGACGCGTCGCCGGAGCCACTTCAAAAATTAATACGATTGTAGAGCGATGTCACGAATGAATACACTAACAACAACTCACGGCACACTTAATCTAATTAAGGCACCAGCTATTGCTTCGTAACATTATGACTATGTGACCGCTTTACAATTGTTATATTTGATAATGTATCGCAATTTGTAGAGAGACTTAAATTTGGAATAGCGCCATCTATTGAGAGAAATACGGAATAAATTAGCAACGGTTGATCATGTCTTTATTTTTTATTTTTTTCTCAATTCTCAACGATCATAGATAGCATCACCGTGACACACTAAACAGATAGTTTTCTTAAATTCATTTATAAAAGGAGAGTCCCGTAGTCCTTGCCCTCTACAAAATCGTCTGGTATAACTTAATAATTTTACAGAATCCCTATGAAACAAATGAATCAATACATCACGAATGAACAAGAGGCAGTCTTATGACTTATGAAGGACAATTCTTGAGTCAGTAAAATATCAAGACATATTTGTTTTTATTCCACTCAGATAAAAAACAAGCACATATCCTCCCGATAAGCAGTCTCTGTAACTATTAACGACTGCAATAAACAAAGGATCACTTGTATCTCACTCCTACTCCGGCACAACGCTTCCGTAATAAAAACAAAATGAGGGCGCTACTTAGTTTGTACGCAGTCCTAAACTTCTTGTCTTATTATTTTCGTCTTTCTGTCAACAGATGGCGCTGATCTCAATGTAAATGTCGCCGTGCACTGCATCGAAGGTCAGTTCAAAGCGACGCAGTCACATTCCTCAGTTCATAATACTTTGTATCACAATTTTTGAAGCTACAGCGGTGTCCTGCGTCCCCGACGCAGTATACCGCCGTGGTCGTCGCACTCGTCCGAACACCGCTGTCCGTCCACGCCGCTTGTGACGCTCCCTCCGACTCACAACACCCGCTACAATGTCCACTTCCACCGTGGTAACCTTCCATGTCTGTCTGCTCACTCCAGGGTCACTGGGCCGCGGGGAGTGATCGGAAGAGCTGTTTCATATGTATTATTAATACCCAAAAACATGTTATTTTTTTATAATACTTCTGGAGATATACAAGTAAACGTCCCACCTGATGTTAAGCAGTTACCAAGACAAGTAGTCTTTTGTACATTCCGTGTGATCAAGATTACATAAAAGATTTCCAGTAAAAAGTAAAAACGTTCAGCGACATCGCGGTCGACTCCAGTCGAGGTGAAGCAGCGACGGGAACAGGTGACGTCTTCAATGACGTCGGTTACACGTTCTTTATATAAAAATGTTTTGTAGCTTTTTCTACTTGTGAATAAGAAGTCATCTTGCGTCTTCTTCGTACCTTGAAATGTAGAAATAATGTTCACTCGCGGTCTACTGTATAGCCCATGAATGCCTGTAATCATCTGTTATTTGACTTCAAAATTAATGCATATTTTATGAATACATTATGACACTAAGTTACTGTCTCTGGGCCTGGTCTGCCTTCGCATAACCTTTACATTTTAAATAATGACTACACCGGATGATTCTTTGAGGAAGAAATAAGTCGCAGCAACAGAGATTCATTCCGCATTTCTTTCAATAGATGGCGCTGTTCCAAATTTACATTTCGCTACAAATTGAAACATTTTACGAAACATAATAATTGTGAAGTGGCGACAAATTCATAATGTACGCAGCAATAACTGGTGCTTTAAAATTAGTTTAATGTTACCGTAAGTCTTTGTTGTGTATTTAGCGTTAGTTATACTATCAATACCGTTATTTTTGAAGTGGCTCCGACAACGAGGTGTGTCCGTTGTCGTCCCATGCCGCTTGTAAACACACTGACTGACGACTGCGGACCGTCACCAAGCATACACACACACACACACACACACACACGGACACTCATGGCGAGCTCGATGGCTCAGTCGATAATGACGCGACGTTGAAACCAACGCTCGTGGGTACGATTCCCACACAAGACAAACATTTGTGTGCATATACATGTCTGTTTGTCCTGGTCTGGATATTTCAAGAGAGGTACGGCAAAATAAAATTGCAGCCAAATAAAAACTCCCTAGAAGGTTGTTGTGTTTCTGCGTGTGAGTGAGGTCGAACAAGCTGCAAGCAAGTTCTTAGCAGACGAGTCATCGCGCGAGTAATACTTAATATGCTACAAGCGTTAATTCGCTATATATGGCCACCACTTTTTAGGGTTCCGTACCCATAGGGTAAAACGGGGCCCTATTACCGAGACTCCACTGTCCTTCCGTCCGTCCGTCTGTTACCAGGCAGTATCTCAACCGTAAACCGTGATAGACAGTTGAAATTTTCACAGATGATGTATTTCTGTTGTCGCTATAACAACAAATACTAAAAAATAGAATATAGTAAATATTTAAGGGGGGTTCCCATACAACAAACGTGATTTTTTTGCCGTTTTTATAGATACGTATAGGTTTTATATGTACGGAACCCTTCGTGCGCGAGTCCGACTCGCACTTGGCCGGTTTTCTTTTGATAATGTTACAATTACTTGCCAAAAACATCAACTCCTTCAACTGGAGAGTTGTTGTACCTATTACTGCGTGTGTGAGACATTGGACACATTCACCTGTACATTCGTGATGTATCGCTGTGTTAGCAGCGGGGGTGGCGACGTGTAAATATATTTTGGAATTACAAGCGTATATGGGCTACGTAACCAGTTGTGATGAGGTTGACCGTCTTCTTGTTTACCTCTCAACGGTATATAAAAATATGTCGTGTCAAAAAGGCTACCATGCATGTCACGCTCCCGGAGTGCAGACAACTTGGACTCGCCTCTGGAAGGGCGCTATGTTGGTAGCGACAGCAAAAAGTCAGTTACAGTTATTATTGTCAAATACTGTTACATGTTATTGAGATGGTAACCGTTTGTAGTGATCGTCCAGTAACATGACTACAGTGGAACGTACAAGTCGTCGAGTGAGTACAGAGGAGTGAGTACACTGACCTCGAAGAGGACTCGACTCGTGACAGAAGACGTCCGTCCGTCTGTTGACACTCTTCTCTCTATATATACTGGAGTATTGTTGTTCTGTATCGACACATTACGTGGACGGCGGCGGGAGCGATTTAGAGAGGGAAAAGCCAGGGTCATATATACGTCCGGTATTTAGCCGCTTTACATGAGGCGGACTACATACTTGTTTGGATACCGGAGTGGTAAGTACAATGAAAAATACTTAGTAATATTTATTGTAGTTAATCAATGACGTTACTTTCAATAGTTCCGCTATTCACCTCTAGATGTCATTTTCACATTAATTACTACTTTAATATTAATCTGAGTTGTAAAAATTATAATAACCAAACCTTTTTTTTAAGGAACTACACATACTGTAATTTAACCAAAGAGATACTTTGTACAGTCGTCGTCTGCGCGGGTACCTCTCTCTCACCTATTTCTACCACCAAGCAGCTATATGTATACAGCTGTGTTCCGGTTTGAAGGGTGAAATATGGCAGAGAAATTACTAGATACTGTGACGAAACAGCCTTAGGTCACATGATTTACAGCGCGCGAGGAACCCTGCGGTGTTGCGAGCGTCAATAGGCTGCGGTGACCGCTTACAAACTGATGCGGGCCGCGTGCTTTCAAAAAATGATTCTCTAGAGGGTTCCCTGTTGTATTCCTGCAGGTAGATGAGGTTACCAGTAAATTCCTAAGTAACATTATCATTCACACGTTGCCACCCCCGCTGCTGGCGCAGCAACACATTACGAGTTTAGTTGTGAATGTCCTGTGTCACTGACACACGCGGGAACACAACAGGCCTATAGTCGAGGAAGTTGATATCTCGCTGCAAGTAATTATAATGTTATCAAAAATGAAGTGGCGGGCTATTGTGCGTGTAGAGTACGCACACACTCACAATAGGCCGCCACTTGCTTCTATGTCACCGTTTTACAACTGTTATATTTTATAAAATGTTAAATTATAGCGAAATATAAATTCGGAGCAACGCCATCTATTGAGAGAAATATGGAATAAATTAATGAATATATTTACAAGCTTTTCAAATTTTTCTCGTTTTGCAAGCGCTCGTAGATTACGTAATCAATTTACAAAGAAGTTGGCTGTAAGCTTGTTTGCCTTTAATGTATAAAGAATATTTCATAATACATAATATCTAATGTGTGTGCATCCTCCGCTCGTGACGTCTTTGGGAGTATTACGCTGCAGCAGTTACAGAAGTGTCATCTCTGGCTGCTGCTCCAAAATTAAAAAATAATCGATTCCCGTTGCTTTTAAACGTTCGAATTAGATTGATTTTACATGCTTAATAAGCCAGCAATAATATTCATAATGAGCGAGATGCACATTACAAAAAGCGCCCTCTCGTGATGAAAAGAAAAACTTTTCGTTGTAACGTGACACACAAACAAAATTAAGTGGCGATAACTTACTTTATGTGGATATTCATATTTCAACAAATACTGACATCATTGGTAGTCATTATATGGAGTTACATTTGCTAATGTGATTGTATCTCATTGAAAAACTTTGTTCCTTTCAACACAAGAGGGCGCTGTTCCAGAAATACAACTTTCTATTAATTGTATAAATATTGAATAGGTATCTAATGCGGGCAAGTTATGATGGCCCGCACTATTACTGAGTGGCTTACATCCATCTACCCTCCATTATCAGTTTCATGATGTAACGTCCTGAGCCCAGGTTACATCTCTCTTGGGAATCCCTATCCTTGTCGCTTTTGTTCTTAAGTTATCGTCATCTTGTGACGTAGTAAGGGACAACAGGTGACAACTACACAGTTTATACAAAATGTGATTTAATTAGTTTATCGACCTGTGTAACATGTTCGCAGTAGCGGCCAGAGACGCTGTATCCGTGTCGACACGTCTGTGATTGTCGCCGACATGTCACACACGAACGGAAAGATGACTTTACATCACAAGATGGCGCTATTTTAATTTAAGGAGATCCTAACCGATTATGGGATCGGACAACATTTCAAAATGTGATTCAAATAAATTATATATAGACATTTATTACCACGAAAAAAACTTGGTTGTCTGTAAAGTCGGTTTTCGGAAGATAATATTACGTAATAACGTCATAAGAAAAAATTCAACAGTTGACAAAACAGTTCACGTGTTGTTGTTGTTGTTGGTTGTGTGCCGCCTCTGTCTCTCTTCTACTCGGACGCATCGGCCGATGGAGTGGAAGAGAGATTAGGCCGATCGTGCCTCTCTATCGCTTGTTCCGCGCTCTCGCTTGCGCAGGCGGAACGTGACACTTTTTCGTGCATGCAGTTGGCGTTTATCGATATATAAGACGTTATCACGTCAAAAAATGTTATTTTAAAATTTTTAATAAATAAAACGTTAAATGGCGCAAAACTATGTGCAAAGGTTATTTATTTATTTAAACATACCGCGTAAATAACAAGTTCCGTCATTTGTATGTAATCATACTACAACCCATAAACAACTATTATTTTGTTAATAATATTAAAGCTATTTGGAGGTTTGTAACACTTAATTAACTTGTTTATAATGTTTCTTATTAGACGATCAATAGCTTTTACAGTTGGTAGTTACTTTGCTCATTTACAGATGACGTCATGCTTTTCGAGGTCAGTACGCCATTTACAGATGAGTAATTTTCGTCTGTTGTTATTATGTCATTAATATTATATTCATTTATTTCTCCTAAATCACGTTTATATCCCAGTCATGTGATAAACGTGCATGTGATGTCCAAGTACGCGTAGAGGCCTACACTTTAATAAATTCTTTAGTTTTCCATCTGTCTCGTTTCTAATATGATGTAAGTCACGGAGGATATTCACTAATAACCTCGTGATGTGTCGCCGTGTTACCTCCGCTGCTAACACACCAACTCGTCACGAGATTACGTGTGAATATCCTACGTGACTCACGCACGCAGGAACACAACAGCTCTCCAGTCGCGGGAGTTGATATTTCGCTGCAAGTAATTATAATGTTATCAATAATGAAGTGGCGGGCTATTGTGCGTGTAGAGTACACACACACTCACAATAGGCCGCCACTTGCTTTTATGTCGCCGCTTTACAACTGTTATATTTTATAAAATGTTAAATTATAGCGAAATGTATATTCGAGACAACGCCATCTATTGAGAGAAATACGAAATAAAGTAACGACTCTTTCAAATAATGTAACTTTTCTCGTTTCGAAAGTGATCGTAGGCTACGTAACTAATTTACAGTAAGGTTGGCCGTATGCTTGTTTACCTCCAAACGATGGTTTAAACATATTTTGTGAAATGTCTAATGACGTGCAATGTAGCCTTCGCCTTTGGCTGTCAGAGAATTCTATTTTTGTTGTTCGATGTAATTTTAATAGCTCCGCTGTTCACCGTTAGTTGTCAGAAAAATCTTTTCATAATTATTATTATATGAAATGTAGTCGTGAAAATAATAAACAGATCTTAATTTTATAATAAATGACCGACAATATTGTAGTAAACTGACAATATTACCAAAAGCATTCACAATAATCGTTCTTATAAACGTAGATATTGCAATGAACGTGCACAGGACGCAGTATAAAGGTGCTGTAAGTTGATATCTCGCTGCAAGTAATTATAATGTTATCAATAATGAAGTGGCGGGCTATTGTGCGTGTAGAGTACACACACACTCACAATAGGCCGCCACTTGCTTTTATGTCGCCGCTTTACAACTGTTATATTTTATAAAATGTTAAATTATAGCGAAATGTATATTCGGGACAACGCCATCTATTGAGAGAAATACGAAATAAAGTAACGACGCTTTCAATATGTATATGTAACTTTTCTCGTTTTGAATATCCAGTGAATAAGCAGAAGTGCAGTATTAGCCTACCTAGTGAATAGCTTAGCTATTAACGGATTGGTTACTGATTCGAATCCTGGTGTAGACATGTACCGAAATGTCCGAGAAATTATATTTAGAAAAAACGACCCTTAAAACCCAAAAAAAAGGTCTGTCTTGTGATGTGGGACGTGAAGTACTGATGATAGTCTATCTATCTACAACTTTACGCCAAATCCCTTGCGGGGTAGGCAGCGAGGATCAAGAACCACAGGACAACAGTCGCTCCATGTAAATTTAAGCTTAAGTAGTGAACACTGCTAAATATTATCAATCTTCGTAAATAGTTTTGATTTCATGTTAGCGCCATCTAGTACTGAAATGAACGAACCAAAATCACACCGGTGCTTATTATCTATGCCTCTCGATGTATATAAAAAAAATCGGCAAGCTAACAAATACAACAATCATAAACGAGGCAAATGAAAACACTGAACTATAATTTCAATATGTAAGATATTTATTTAATCAAAATATTTACCCTCATTATCTATACATTGATGCCATCTCATCGGAAGTTTATTTATGCCCTTGCGATAAAACTCTGGGGATCTTGTTCGACAAACTGAGTGAAAGTATTTTGTACAGTCTCCTGTGAAGAATTTTTTTTACAAAAAATTGTCCAAATCACGAAAATAATGGTAGTCAGTTGGAGCAAGGCCTGGCGAGTATGCAGGATGACGTACGGTTTCTAACTGCAGCTCCTGTAGAGTTACAACAGTTTCTCGTGCAGTGTGAGGTCTTGTGTTATCATTTAGCAACAATGGTGAAGATCGATTCACGAGTCGGGGCTGTTTCACTGCCAGTGTTGCCATCTATGTTCGAAGTTCGGCACAATAAACATCTGCTGTATTGCTAATAATTACCATTACCTTCTTATTGATAAGCTTTGCTTTAGGGCACTGTTGTTGCGTTTGACCTGGGGTCAGCCATTGCATTTCTTCCTGCAGATCAGTCAAATCATGAGACACAAATTTCGAATTTTTTTTTTATCTTATTTGATGCAAATTAATCAATATTGTAGGTAAGGTAAAGTTAAACAATGCAGCTAATTCCTAGGTAGTTAGACTCGGATCGGCTTCCACCATTTCCTTCAATTCAGCCTTATTCCCATGTGTGGGCGGTCTTCCACGTGTTTCGTTCTTCAAGTCGAAGTTTCCATTACGAAAGCGTTTAAATCACGCACGGTGCATTCATTACCAGTCTCCTTTCTAAAACGTAGCATTGATATTGCAAGCCGTTTCGGCCGCATTAGTCCCGCATTGGCACTCGTATTCAAAAATTACTCGTACTAATAAAAAGCAATTGTAATTCGAAAGTCAAATGTGGCACATTTTTTAAAAGAAAAACTTCATTGGTATTATGTGACAAAAGTTTAAGTCGAAAATCTCCGTGAAGGTTTAATGTCAATTCAAAGTATCTACTACTATAAAACGGCAATTTCATACTTTAACCTCTATTATTTACAGTTTTTAGATGGTTGCCTTGTAGATTTAACACAGGACACCAGCGACAACGGCTGCCCTAATCTAACCTGACCCAAGTCTAAGGGTGCGGCGAAGATACTGATTGAAGTGAATTGAAGATGAATTATATGAAGCGACTGCCGTTAGACCTCCAGAACCCAGAGGGAACACCAGACCTCTCTGAGGTAAGGTCTCACGTCTTTCAAGATATCATTACTGGGACGCGTGGGATTCCTCACGATGTTTTCCTTCACCAGCGAGCAAATGATAATTACAAATCTATCTATAACGTCACGCCAAAGCGGTGTCCTTGCGGTGGCCTCCGGGGTCAGCAGAGAGAACCGAGCGCCACGTTACTCGGTCGTTACACGCCGCACTCGGTTCAATAATATTCATTACAAATATATATTTTTTACAAAAGACGTCTCCGTGGGTACCTCTGTCTCACGTATATCTACCGCCAAGCAGCTATATTTATATAGCTGTGTTCCGGTTTGAAGGGTGAAATATGGCAAAGAAATTACTAGATACTGTGACGTAACAGCCTTAGGTCACAAGATTGACAGCGCCCGAGGAACCCTGCGGTGTTGCCAGCGTCAATAGGCTGCGGTGACCGCTTACAATCTGATGCGGGCCGCGTACTTTCAAAAAATGACTCTCTAGAGGGTTCCCTGTTGTATTCCTGCAGGTAGATGAGGTTACCAGTAAATTCCTAAGTAAGATTATCATTCACACGTTGCCACCCCCGCTGCTGGCGCAGCAACACATTACGAGTTTAGTTGTGAATGTCCTGTGTCACTGACACACGCGGGAACACAACAGGTCTCTAGTCGAGGGAGTTGATATCGCGCTGCAAGTAATTACGAGTATAATGTTATCAAAAATGAAGTGGCGGGCTATTGTGCGTGTAGAACACACACACACACACACAATAGGCCGCTACTTGCTCCTATGTCGCCGCTTTACAACTGTTGTATTTTTTAAAATGTTAAATCATAGCGGAATGTATATTCGGGACAGCGCCATCTATTGAGAGAAATACGAAATAAATTATAGACTCCTTCAAATATGTATCTATATAACTTTTCTCGTTTCGAAAGTGATCGTAGGCTACGTAACCAATTTACAGTGAGGTTGGCCGTATGCTTATTTACCTCCAAACGATGGTTAAAAAATATTTTGTGAAATGTCTAATGACTTTGTAGCCTTCGCCTTTGGCTGTCAGAGAATTCTATTTTTGTTGTTCGATGTAATTTTAATTCACTGATAGATGTCAAAACAATCTAGTCAAATTACGGCGGAGGTCGGGAGGCTTTTTAAAAAAACTAAAACTAGGATGAGACGTCTGAGCAGATCGAGATGCTCGTTTATTCTACCTCTTAGGCGACACCTCGATCGTGAAGCTTTAAAATGGCTCCGCCCAATCACCCCGCGCCCCTCAATTGACACTCGACGCTCGATTTGTAAAATTTGAAATTAGCGCCTAATAGGTAACCTGGGGTCAACGTATAGTCAATGCAAACGAACAGAAAAGCTACAGAGTCGCGTCACACTTAAATAAAATTTATAATATCAATATTTAATAAAAATTATTGATTTAATTATTATTTAGCTTTATACATACTGAACCAAACATATTTATTTAAGCTAGACGGAAAACAATAGTAATAATAGTAATAAAAAACTACAGAAACGTATTCACTTTTAAAAGTTTATTGAAAGAGAAATCAATGACATCGTTTTATGTTTATATCTCTACAAGTTAACATGTCTTGGTATCTATGTTGTTCTTACTTAGGTCTCGTCCAGTGGCGCCCTCATTGAATAAAAAAACATATTATAGCATAGAAGATAAACATTATGAAATCTTATGTTGCATTTATTACGAAGATAGTAAAGTATTTCTACGTCATTAAACCAACACTCAAAATATTCCACTATCGTTGTTATAAGCAAAAGTGCTAAAAGAGGCCGTTTTTTGGCAATTATGCCTGTAACAACGAAAGCAAAACATTTCAATTGTTGGTTTAATGACGTAAAAGTACGTTATTGTATTTGTAACACACGCAACACATGACTTTATAATGTTTATCTTCCACGCTAAGATACGATATTTTATTCCTTGAGGCGCCACTGGACGGCATGTATCCCCCTTAAGAAGAATGAAACACCAGCTACATAATACAACATTGTTTATCGAGAGGCTAAAGCGGGCCATTTGTTGATTCGGACACATATGTTTAGTTAGCAGATACACCATCTAAACTGCAAACACTGGTCACAGCGATGAAAGACGACTGTATGGAGAAAGGCTTACTACTGAATGCGAAGAAAACAAAGATAATGGTATTTGAAAGAGAAGAATCCAGAACTAATGTAAGGATTACGATTGATGATGAAGTGTTGGAACAAGTGGATGAGTTTGTATATCTTGGATGCGCTTTCAGCAGGGATGGAAGGTACACCGCAGATGTGGAAAGACGAGTGAGTGCTGGGAATAGTGTGAATGGAGCGTTGGGAAAACTTCTTGGCAGTAAAATCCTGAGCCAGAAGGCACAACTCGCTATACACAATGCAGTGTTGGTCCCAACGCTAACTTATGGAAGCGAGAGTTGGGTATGGCAGAAAGAGCATGAAAGTAGAATAAACGCGGTTGAAATGCGAGCGCTGCGCAAAATTTGTGGCGTAAGGCTTGTAGACCGTATTCGTAATGATGATGTTAGAAATAGAGTTGGTCTGAAAGAGAGCGTCGGTGTTAAAATAAGAAGAGGCATGCTCCGATGGTTCGGGCATGTAGAAAGAATGCAAGATGAAAGAATGACGAAGCAGATATACAATGCAAAAGTGGAAGGATGTAGGAGCCGGGGAAGGCCAAGACTTACCTACCATGACCAAATTGGTCATGTTCTATCAGAAGGTGATGTCAGGAGCCCTAGAAACCGGCGTGCGTGCATGAGAAGAGCAAAGAATGTTAAAGAAGCGAGTGAGATATGTAAGGATCGAGTCACGTGGCGCTCGGCTCTCTCTGCCTACCCCGCAAGGGATTTGGCTTGAAGTTATAGATGTTCGAGTGTCATAATGGCTGATAGCGCCGAGTAAACACAGGATTTTTTTATTTGGAATAAATAAGAGAAATAAAATTATCAGATTGAATTAGATTGAAATTGAAATAGAAAATTGGATTTTTTTTGCAACTCCCTCCTGGTGAAGATTCACAAGTTATTTTACACAGTTAGGTATAGCTCTGGTAGGGATCCTAGCTTTTCCCTAAATATAATACACTCTCGAATGACTAGGTATGCGCTTTCACTAACAGTCAATTTAACTTCGCGAATTTTATAAAAAAGTACAGGAAGAACTTGACGGTTAGACGGTAATTTTGCGCCTATTATTTGATAATTTACGTCTCCAACTAAGAAAATACTTGATTTATTGCTTCTCAATTCCACTGCAATCTTATAAAAGTTAAAACATTACGTATTAATCACGAGAATAACTGACATTCAAAATTAATAGACGGTTAGGTAATTATGACGAAGTTAACGATGCTCTCTCTAAAGTTATTCATTGGTTTAGTGTTAATAATCTGCTTTTAAATGATAAAAAGACTAAAGTAATTAAGTTCTCAACACCTAATGTAAGGCAGGTGGCTACCAATGTACATGTTAATGGAACTAATTTAGCCTCTGTGGAGACAACTGTGTTCTTGGGTATAACAATTGACTCCAGACTACAAAGGGGCCCACAAATTGAAAAATTATCAGGAAAACTAAGTTCTGCAGCTTATACAGTGAAAACTATTAGACGGCTCACTGATATTGATACGGCTAGAATAGTTTATTTCAGCTACTTTCATAGTATTATGTCATATGGAATTCTTCTTTGGGGTAACTCCGCGGATATTAACACCATCTTTTTATTGCAAAAGAGAGCCATAAGAGCTATCTACAAACTTGGTCCCCGGGAGAGCCTTAGAGAAAAATTCAAAGAAATAAATATTTTAACAGTCGCATCGCAATATATCTATGAAAATCTTTTGTATGTCCATAAAAACATAGACTCATTTTGTAAAAAGAGTGATACTCATAGCATAAATACTAGATATAAGCATAATCTTGTGTTATATGCAAGCCGTCTCCACAAAACAAGTAATTATTTTATGGGGCAATGTATACGGTTCTATAACAAACTTCCCAGCAATATAAGAGATTTGTCAATAAACAAATTTAAAACTACTATTAAAGCCAAATTGTGTAGCAGGGCATATTATAAAGTATCTGACTATATTAATGATAAAAATGCCTGGGAGTGAGTCGATCCAATTATAATGTAATTAACAAAATATGTAAATTTGTTTGGATACCAAAAGAGGGATGCCTGAGTTTTTTGGCAGTATTTTTATCAGTGCTCACCTAGTCATAAACTGCACGGTAGGGAAAAAAAATGTGACGATTCCAAACAAATGTAGCCATTTTTACGGAATAAAAAGATTTTGACTTTGAATTTGAACAAATGAATACCGCGAGTACGTGCGGCACTGCCGCGCAACTTGTATGAACATGTTTCGATGTAATTCGGCGCGGATTATCGTAATCCAAATAAGTTAAAAATTAATTTCCGAGTGTTTTAAAAGCAAATGAACAAAACTAAGACATATGCGTTAGAAAATAAAAACTTTGAAAAATAAGGGACACCCTAATATACATATATACAAATAGATTTTATAATCTATTCATATTTAAAAAAAACATGTGACAAATGATTTTCTTGCTGTTTCATAACTTTAACTTCAGTATAATGACATTTATTGTATTTTACTTATGTATACTCTGTGTTTTGTATTGTTGTACGTTTCCTTGTTATTTATTAAACTCTCAAGAAGAAAGAACCAGGACCATCTCTGATGTTGCAAAATAAATCTAATCCGTACAATAGTTCAATACTAACCACAATGTATAGAATAGATGATTTTTTTGTGTTTTCAGTGTTGGTTCATAGTAAATATTATTTGTTTTCACGAGTACCATGGGTATAAGTATACTATCTATCTATATCTTCACGCTAAATCCCTCGTGAGCGCCACATGACTCGGTACTTACACACCTCGCTCGCTTCTTTAACATGAAACATACCGAGTTTTTTTAAAAACTATCAAAATATACTATTTTACTAGTAATTATTTTAATACAAAAAAAAAAAAAAAAAACCTCCACTGGTTTTCTATCTTCTGATTGGATAAATTTCCAACGTAAACTAACCTTCACCTACGTACAATGTCTAAGTCGGAGTTCGGTGAGCTTATAATGGTTACTATGAGTTTGTCGTCCCGTATGACACTTACGTTAAAGTAGCATATAAATCGAGTAGTGATTCTTCTAGTGGAATATGTTTATTTAGTAAGTTTCTCCTAAAAAACAAAACAGCAAAAATATTCTATTTTATAAGTTTTTATTTTAATACAAAGAAATAAAGAGTCTCCACTGGTTGCTATGTGCTGAGAGTGCGAACCTTATTGGTATAAATTTCCAACGTAACCTGACCTCCACCGACGTACAACTTCTAAGTCGGAGTTCGGTCAGATTATAATGGATATAATAGGAGTTTGACGTCCTATATAGGTACGCGGTCAGCCTGTGGATAATGTATACCAATTATCAAATGTTACTGTTTATTCCTGCAAAAAATAACTCTTATTTAATTAATGCAGTTTTATATAGAGTTATTAAGTAAGCAAAATTAAAAAAAAGTTTGAAGAGGAATTAAATAGCTTGGGCCAACCATACCTAGGAACTGTTCTAAAAACTAGAAATATGTCTACACAATGTTATTATAATATGTTTAATGAATATAATAATTAAAAAAAATAAATACCTTGGCTTGTTCGCTGGCGGAGGCGAACAAGCCAAGGTACGTAGGTACGTTCTACGAACATTTCCTTGTATTTTTATTCTATATATTTTCTTTTTAGTGTTCCCCATTATTACAACAGTATAATAAATATATATAAACCTATAATATTATTTACTACTTATATCTAATAATAATACACTTACGCTAAATACTATAATATTGAATATTTACAACTATTAATTATAAAAACTTCGGTGTCGCGATGTAAAATGGAGCGAGCTCGAGCAGACAGTCGACATAGGTCTTACCTCGAAGCGGGCTGCAGCCGGACTGGCTGGATGTAGTTAGTCAACGCGTTTATAATCCTCATTACCGCACAATAAGGTCGAAAACACGTAGCACCCAAGACGAATGTGATCGCTTAGAAATTGTCAGAAACTTAAAATATTTTTAAAAAATTTCATGTTTCACTTATCAAAATATGCAGCAACCATATTATAAACATAGATATTACTAATAGATTTAAGTAATTTTGAAGCGTATAAACAGAACAACTTCGTTGTAATTTCAAAAATAATGAATTTCAGGAGGTGTTTTCGAAAGTCATTATTATCGAATCAATTTTACACAATCGCGTATTTGAGCAAGCAAATTCAAGATAAAGAAATGAAGTTATTTATATTAAAATCTTAGATCCGTCAGTTTAGTCATTAGCCTATACTATTCGATGAAAGTTGGTCTAATTTTTCGATGTGTCGCCTTAATGTTACAATTGTACTTATCTCTACATATATTCCTAGTACTGCATACGCCACCCACTCATACCACCCGTGAGTGCTGTATCAGCTACGCTCTCAGCGTTATCACTATGGACGGTATAGGGTATGTAGGATGCATAACTATCTTTTCACAATTATTATTATTTGTTATGCAGTCGTGAAAATAATAAACAAATCTTAATTTTATAATAAATGACCGACAATATTGTAGTAAACTGACAATATTATCAAAATCATTCACAATAATCGTTCTTATAAACGTAGATAGTGCAAAGAACGTGCACAGGACGCAGTCTAAAGGTGCTGTAAGTAATTTTAATGTTATCAAAAATGAAGTGGCGGGCTATTGTGCGTGTAGAGTACACACACACTCACAATAGGCCGCCACTTGCTTCTGTGTCGCCGCTTCAAAATTGTTATATTTTTGAAAATGTGGAATTGATAGCGAAATGTAAATTCGGATCAACGCCATCTATTGAGAGAAATGCGAAATAAATTAACGACGCTTTCAATATGTATGTAACTTTTCTCGTTTTGAATAAGCAGAAGTGCAGTGATAGCCTACCTAGTGAATAGCTTAGCTATTAACGGATTGGTTACTGATTCGAATCCTGGAGTAGACATGTACCGAAATGTCCGAGAAATTATATTTAGAAAAAACGACCCATAAAATCCAAAAAAAAAGATCTGTCTTGTGCTGTGGGACGTGAAGTACTGATGATAGTCTATCTATCTACAACTTCACACCAAATCCCTTGCGGGGTAGGCGAGGACCGTAGACAGAGTATATAGATATAGACGGGCTACTAAAAGAATAATACCTACATGAAGAGAGATAGAAAATTCTAAAATACATGTGCGTGAGCAAGATAGACCATGAGTGTTTTGTCTCTATCTGCGTATGCGATTTTTATGTCTGCCACCGGGATTGTTCTGGTGTCAAACAAATTGTTCGTACTGACGCAATTTCGTTGATTTAAGTGTAAACCCTATGTATTTTATTCCCTTGTGATGTAGTGATTATTTTAAAAGATGTATTGATCGTGCAGTAATGGTGAATTGCTCTATAATTGGCTGTAAAAGCCGAAGTGAACGACAAGAACCCAACATAACCTTTCATCGGTAAGTCGCTTATTTGTCATAATATAATGATGCATGTTCAAGGATTATTAATTTAATGTGGATTCATACTCAATAGTAAGCAATTTTTATTAAATTAAAGTACAAATAAACATTTTTTTGTTGATATTAACCGATCAAATAAAAAGGTTATAAACATTACATTTTTAGAGATATCACTATATGTCGTCTGTAATCAGCAGGATTACACTATTTGGGGTTACCAACACTTGACTTAATTTACCACATTTAACATATTGCGTATCTATTGTTTCAGTTTTCCTAAGGATTTATTTTTGAAGTATAAATGGATTGAGTGTACGGGTCGTTTAAATTGGCATCCAAATGACAACTCCCGGATCTGCTCCAACCATTTTGAATCAACTGGCCTTCAATCAAAGAAAAGAAAAATATGCTTAAATAAAGATGCAGTTCCTACGCGTTTCATTCACGTAAGTTGAATTAAAAGTAATGGCATAGGTAATTGAATATGTAACTAAAATATTTCAATGACTTTTCGAAATTAAATATAATAAAAGATTTTTCCTGTTACAAATTAATAAGCTAAAATATTTGAAATATAATTATTACTCAATGTTTATGCTACGTCAGTTAGAAAACAAACATAAGGCCTGCGTAATGTGAAGCCATTACCGGGGCCAAAACTCACTTGCGATATAAAGTATCGTTCACATGTCATCACCCCTGCTGCCAACGCAATGACTTCTTCCTGGTAACCTCAGTGACGTGCAGGAACCTATTTGGCTGCGGATTTCTGTAGATGGTCCTTTCGATAAAAATTAATTCTACTGAAGTCGTAAACATGTAATTTAGATATAAGATTTGAAGAGAAGAATTTGCTTTGATGTGGAGAGAAGAAAAAGGATATGTGTGCGATGGGGGGGGGGGGGGGGACATAATATACATGCATTTAAAAGGGAATATATTTATTTATTTGTTTTAGAGCTCACAGACCCTTGATCGACCAAGTTCTTCCAAATAGGCACAGTTGCAGCAATAAATGATGCTATGGTATCCTAATATATTAATAATTTAGTTTTTTTTTTATACACCGTCGGAGGGTATTCAAGCATACGCCCCACCTGATGTAAAGCAGTTAGCGTAGCCTATGAACGCTTGCAATACATTAAGTATCACTCACGCGATGCCTCCTCTGCTGCTAACCCAGCAACTCCTTAGGAGCTTACTGGTGACCTCGCTCACACACAGGAACACAACAACCCTCTAGGGAGTTGTTATTTGGCTGCGGATTTTCTGTGAGGTGGAGGTACTTCACCAGACGGGCTCCTTTGATGCGTCCTACCTCTCTTAAATGCTTGTATGATGAATGTTACTAATTAAGTGTAACTTTCAGATTGACGACTCGGACGTGAAATATGACCAACCGTCGTCAGAAGAAGTGGCTATGGAAATAGAAATAGAAAGTAGTTCGGTAAGTTTAATCTCTTATATACTCGTGGCGTAGTTAGAGAGAGCATGAAAGTAGGATAAACGCGGTTGAAATGCGAGCGTTGCGCAAAATCTGTGGTGTAACGCTTGCCTGTATTCGCAATGATGAAGTTAGAAGCAGAGTTGGTCTGAAAGAGAGCGTCGGTATTAAAATAAGAAGAGGCATGCTCCGTTGGTTCGGACATGTAGAAAGAATACAGGATGAAAGAATGACGAAGCAGATATACAATGCAAAAGTGGAAGGATATAGGAGCCGAGGAAGGCCAAGACTTACCTATCATGATCAAATTGGTCGTGTTCTATCAGAAGGTGATGTCAGGAGCCCTAGAAACCGGCGAGCGTGCATGAAAAGAGCAATGAATGTGAAAGAAGCGAGTGAGGTATGTAAGGATCGAGTCGCGTGGCGCTCGGTTCTCTCTGCCTATCCCGTAAGGGATTTGGCGTGAAGTTATAGAGTAGAATAGAAAGGCGTAGTTATATCAGATGCTTGAATTCTACGCTCAACAGAGAATCTATTGTTTAATGCGTAGTCTGCGTTAAACTATATTGTTTTTTTTTATACTATGTCGGGAGGCATACAAGCATACGGCCCACCTGATTTTACATCAGCGGACACCGTAGCCTATTAACGCTTGCGATATATTAATTATCACGCGCGCGATCCCTCCTCTGCTGCTTACACAGCAACTCTGGTGACCTCACGCAGAAACACAACAACCCTCTAGGGTTGTACTGTACCTATAATGGGTGCATAAGTGGTCAATATTTTCTAAAAAGTAAAGCGTGAGAGCTCAGCACTTTACAATGTACCTGTTATATCAATCCAGCTAAAAATACTTGTCATAGGAATGTTTATTTTTATATTTAAGTATGTATCTATTTCAGAAAATAGAAAAAGGATCTGTACTGTCAGCCACGCAAGTTGAGATCACTCCACGAAAACGAAAATCAATCAAGAAACTGCAGACTTACTATGTTCGATAGAGTCAACAAATCTAGACTTTTTACGTAAAAATATAACTGCGCGCAAGTGTACCCCAGAATTAAGAAAATTTGCATTAAGTAATTATTAGATTTGGTGGCCGCGGCAGTCTTAGTTTGGAGATATACGTGCATATAGATTAAGTAGGTGCCTATATAACAGTTAAATAGCCGTAAGTTAACAGTAAGTGGTTGAATTAAATAGTTTTTCATGTGTGTTGATTATTGTCCCTTACAGTATATAGATTTTAAGTTTTTGTATGATAAAGGGTTGAATGTAAGAAAAATTAGTACATCTTGTTGCGATTTTGATCCAATAAAGTGGTCCCAATATGGTAATGTTTCCAGGGCTGGCTAATTTTTATCATGCTTTCTCGGTTGCATAATCAGACTGCCTCGCTTGCACCCGGCGTGTATAAATATGGGCCGGGGCGCGGCGATCGACACAGTTGTAACCTGCAGTCATTGGATAATCATCTCCCGCTACTCTGCAAACAAGTCATCTCCTTTGATAGCCATCGCTCTCTGGAAGCATTACCTCTGGCCTCATACTACAATACAAGCCTTTCATTTCTCCAGCCAACACGTGGGAAGAACTAATCCGCCAGTACCTACCTATATTATTTTATATTCTCGTGTACGGGTCGTATCGAAGGGGCCCATACAAAACGATAATGCTTGATCAATTGTAACTCTTTTTTAAGACCAATGAATTTGTCATGATGCGCAATACAGTTTTACAGGTGGTAAATCTACTACGGATGCAGAATTGGCATTGGTTAAGCATATTCTTAACTCCTGGGAGAGATCACAGGATGCTTTTTTAGTTTTCTGTAATCTCTCTAAAGCTTTTCATTGTGTCGATCATCAGACATTGTTACTCAAGCTGAACTATTATGTAGATAGGGTTAAAGCCCAGAACTTAATTGCATTTTATTTAAATAACAGGTCAGACAGTTGATATAAACAGGGTTAAACCTAAAGGCAATAATCCTAATATCGTGGTGCCACAGGTTTCTATTTTGGGACCCTTTTTATTTTTAGTATATGCGAATGATCTGCCTTACGTGGTGCAGAAAAAGGCGTATATTTACTGATACTGATATATAAAATTATGTACTGATGATACCTCTCTAATTTTTAATGTCACTCGCCGGTATGAAAACATTGACAAGGTAAATGGTGTTATGTCTTCTATTTTAAACTGGTTCACATGTAGTATCTTCTTTTGCTAAACTCGACTAAAAGCAAATGCTTCAAATTTAGTCTTCCGAATGTGATTTCTCCCAATACAGAAGTGTTCATAGGGAATAATAAATTAGAATTCGTTAATAATACTGCGTTTCTTAGAATTACAGTAGACTCCAAATTACAATGGGGCCCCACATAAATAAATTTGCTGGTAAGCTCAGCTCCGCTGCATATGTAAAATGTATAATAATTTTACAAAGAAAATTTTTAAAAATCCCATTAAAAATTTTCTTTGTAAAAAGAGCTTATTATAGAACTGGTGAATATGTGATTGACAAAGATGTCTGGAAATAATTCAGCACAGACTATCATTCCTTAACAAACATAAACTTTAATTCTACCATTTGATATCATTATTGTACCAATACGCTGATGTGAATTTATTGTAATATCAAATTGGCAATTTTAAAAGAGACCTATATTGGCAAGTTTGTTTCGACATTTCTTCTTCTCTAATGATCATTTCCGAAATATTCGCAGATTAAAAAAGAACAATAGTAATATTGAGAATTGAATAAGATCCAATAAGATTATATTTAAAAAAATGTAAGACGTGTCTAAGTATCTACGAGGGTCCAATGGCAAATAAATAAGGTAAAATTGAAACATTACAATCACAACAAGGGACCGGACATTTCTAAAAGTAATTCAAATTAATCTTTTATGATTGAATTACTTTTCGAAATGTCCGGTCCCCTGTTCTGATTGTAACCGATTATGTTCCAAGTTTACCCCATCAATGAGGTTAAAAGTTGCGTAGTGGCAATACTTATTGTGTATGGCATGTAGATTACAAAGTTATGTTTATTATCTCTATCTCATACCCCTATACGCTGATGACCCGTCTATCTATATACTCTGTCTACGGCGAGGACCAAGAACCACAGGACAACAGTCGCTCCATGTAAATTTAAGCTTAAGTAGTGAACACTGCTAAATATTATCAATCTACGTAAACAGTTTTGATTTCATGTTAGCGCCATCTAGTACTGAAATGAACGAACCAAAATCACACCGGTGCTTATTATCTATGCCTCTCGATGTCTATAAAAAAAATCTGCAAGCTAACAAATACAACAATCATAATCGAGGCCAATGAAAACACTGAACTATAATTTCTATATGTAAGATATTTATTTAATCAAAATATTTACCCTCATTATCTATACATTGCTGCCATCTCATCGGAAGTTTATTTATGCCCTTGCGATAAAACTCTGGGGATCTTGTTCGACAAACTGAGTGAAAGTATTTTGTACAGTCTCCTGTGAAGAAATTTTTTTACAAAAACTTGTCCAAATCACGAAAATAATGGTAGTCAATTGGAGCAAGGCCTGGCGAGTATGCAGGATAACGTACGGTTTCTAACTGCAGCTCCTGTAGAGTTACAACAGTTTCTCGTGCAGTGTGAGGTCTTGTGTTATCATTTAGCAACAATAGTGAAGATCGATTCACGAGTCGGGGCTGTTTCACTGCCAGTGTTGCCATCTATGTTCGAAGTTCGGCACAATAAACATCTGCTGTATTGCTAATAATTACCATTACCTTCTTATTGATAAGCTTTGCTTTAGGGCATTGTTGTTGCGTTTGACCTGGGGTCAGCCATTGCATTTCTTCCTGCAGATCAGTCAAATCATGAGACAGAAATTTTGATTTTTATTTTTTTATCATATTGATTTGATGCAAATTAGTCAATATTGTAGGTAAGGTAAAGTTAAACAATGCAGCTAATTCCTAGGTAGTTAGACTCGGATCGGCTTCCACCATTTCCTTCAATTCAGCGTCATTCCCATGTGTGGGCGGTCTTCCACGTGTTTCGTTCTTCAAGTCGAAGTTTCCATTACCAAAGCGTTTAAATCACGCACGGTGCATTCATTAGCAGTCTCCTTTCCAAAACGCAGCATTGATATTGCAAGCCGTTTCGGCCGCATTAGTCCCGCGTCGAAACACGTATTCAAAAATTACTCGTACTAATAAAAAACAATTTTAATTCGCAAATCAAATGTGCCACACTTTTAAAAGAAAAACTTCATAGGTAGGTACACTAGTATTATGTGAAGTAAGTTTTACTCGAAAATCTCCGTGAAGGTTTAATGTCAATTCCAAGTATCTACGATTATAAAACGGCAATTTCATACTTGAACCTCTATTATTTACAGTTTTTAGATGGTAGCCTTGTAGATTTAACACAGGACACCAGCGACAACGGCTGCCCTAATCTAACCTGACCCAAGTCTAAGGGTGCTGCGAAGATACTGATTGAAGTGAATTGAAGATGAATTATATGAAGCGACTGCCGTTAGATCTCCAGAACCCAGAGGGAACACCAGACCTCTCTGAGGTAAGGTCTCACGTCTTTCAAGATATCATTACTGGGACGCGTGGGATTCCTCACGGTGTTTTCCTTGACCAGCGAGCAAATGATAATTACAAATCTATCTATAACGTCACGCCAAAGCGGTGTCCTTGCGGTGGCCTCCGGGGTCAGCAGAGAGAACCGAGCGCCACGTTACTCGGTCGTTACACGCCGCACTCGGTTCAATAATATTCATTACAAATATATATTTTTTACAAAAGACGTCTCCGTGGGTACCTCTGTCTCACGTATATCTAACGCCAAGCAGCTATATTTATATAGCTGTGTTCCGGTTTGAAGGGTGAGATATGGCAGAGAAATTACCGGGTACGGTGACGAAACATCCTTAGGTCACAAGATTGGCAGCGCGCGAGTAACATCCTCATAGTTTTGCGAGCGTCAATAGACTGCGATGACCGCTTACATTCTGATGCGTGCCGCTTGCTTGTTTGCCAATCTAGTTGTATAAAAAATATTAACACAGATCCAAAAACACGACTTCTGTGGTACGCGTACGGGACCAGTTGGTCAATCAGCCAATTTTACACCCACTGGGCTATGTCTGCTCATTCGTCAAATGAACATCGCCGAGCTGGTGTCGAGACTATGGTCCTTAAAGACGAGTGTCCGCACCACATACTTGTGCCTGTCCCGATCGTATGATTTAGAGAACAAACCTTTTGGCCTCAAAACCCTGTCTTATAAAGTATGTACCAATTTTGTACATAAGTATCACTTATGAATGTAAAAATGTCATGCCACAGTCAGATAAACAGACGCACAAATGGACAGAAGGATATAAAACATACATGTGTAGTTTGTAGTTTAAAGTTGAGTGTACATCGTGTAGTAGTCGTCGTGAGTGTAGTTGTAGTGATCGGTGTCGCAGACAACGTGAATGTGCGCGAGCTCCATCCATTACGAGTGATCTTTATTTATTTCAAGTCAGTAAGGTATCGCGAATATTGCGAGATTTCTTGTTTAGTGTAGAAAAGTTATTGACATGTCATACAGAGGGAGACTTTGTAGAGAAGTCGTATGCGTGGGTACCTCTGTCTCACCTATATATTTAGCAGATATATTTATATAACTGTGTTCCGGTTTGAAGGGTGTGATATGGCAAAAGAAATTACTGGGTACTGTGACGAAACATCATTAGGTCAAAGGATTAATTGTATTTGCAGCGCGCGAGTAACATTTGCTATGATTGCCATACCTAGAGAAAGAAGGAAAGAACGGAGCGCTGATCTCAAAAATGGTTGTCTGTGACTCTGTGTTGATTTTTATGGATTTTATTTCGGCGTTGTTAGTTTACATTTGTCTGTAGTACAATTTTATCTTTTTTATAAAACAATAACCAGTTGTTTAATTCCGTAAGTATTAACGTTGCATATATTTTATACAAATCATTACTAAGTTTTACAATTATACAACAATAAAAATGTGTCGTACCTAATTTGTTTCCTATTATTTCTTGTTGTGTACATATCGGCCGGACAGTACAGATGTTAAAACAAATAAACAGATGCACACACAATAAGTACTACCTACTACTGAACAGAAGATGGTCTTCACTTTACGAAGAGACAACCTCCCTTTGTATCTCCATAATTATGCCGTGGACACTGTCGTTCCTTGTGTTTTCAATTGATTGTCCATGAACGTCTGTGGAAGTCATTGAGCACTAACTGTCGACATTATCTTAGTTCAAGTCTGAAAGTTTTTATTTCATGAGGGAGTGGTCTGCGAACATTTTGTTTATATATTTATTTATTTATTAAGAAGATTTAGACACTAGATGCCTATAACAAATCTTCATAAGTATGAAACAAAATTGTTCTTGCAGTATAGCACTAAGTTGTTTTACTAGAGGCCAACAATAGTAAACTATATCTATACATATAAATTACGTATACATGTACAAGATCTACAGTTACTATTACATACAATAAGTAAATCAGGTTAAATATATATTTACTTTCCGGCATCACAACATGTACCGAGATATAGCATCATTACTAAACATTCATTTCCCTCTGTGATCTCTGCATCTCCCGAGAGAAATTACCAGTCAAACCAGTAAAGATCAGTCGCGATGTTGCTGACTGCTCCGGTGTAATTGATGAGGCAAATGAAAAGAGTTACATACAAGGTGTGGTGACAGGCCCTCGTTGGAAATCAGTTATGAAAGGACGAGCTGAGTAATTGAGGTTGATATGTTTCACAACAGAATGGAGAAGTGATAGTGATATCAGCCTAGTGGTTAAAAATCTGGTTTCAATCCTGGCGTTAGATGGTACCACTAAATTTGTGATTTCGCATGTACATGTTAGTAACGAGCTTATGTACCATCGATGTAGAGTGGTTATCGTATTGTATGGCCGTTTGCATTACATTGACTCCATTCCTACACAAACAACGTTCCTGAAGAGCTCGGTGGCTCAGTCGTGAACAACGACTTTGACGCCAACGCTCGTGGGTTCGATTCCCACACAAGTCAAACATTTGTGTGCATGAACATGTCTGTTTGCTTTGGTCTGGATGTTTTAAGAAAGGTAGGGCACATCGAAGCGGCCCGTCTGGGGAACCGCCTCCACCTCACAGAAAATCGCAGCCAAATAACAACTCCCTCTAGGGTTGTTGCTCCCAAGGAGTTGTTCTGTTAACAGCAGAGGAAGCATTGCACGAGTGATACTTAATATATCTCGAGCGTTAATAGACTACGATACCTGCTTTACATCAGGTGGGCCGTATGCTTGTATACCTCCGGACGTAGTATACAAGAACAAGCAGCTGCGTAGTATCATTGTATTGTAATAATGTTATAGGTCAACTTCAGCGTCTCGATGGCTGGTATCACGTGTCTGTCAGTTTAATATGACGCAAAATGTATATAATGTGTAGTTGAGAGGTAAACCTGATGTAAAGTAGATCTTTGTTTGTGCTAAAACAACAACTCCTCATAAGTTCACTCGTATTCCCACTCACTGGCACGAATACCGCGACACTGCAAGGATATATAGTATTTCTTTATTTTTATATGTTACATATTAATAACTTCGACCATAGCTTGTCTATGGACGGTTTTAGATCAAACTGCTAAATTGTATCTTATTTCAGATTGAAAAAGTAACACAAAATATCACTTAATTGTGCTTCGAGTATACCACCCATCATTATGGATACTCAGTGCAGGTTGATGGAAGCTCAGAACTAAGAGTCTGTACACTCACAGCAGCTGTAGATGAAACTGACACTGATGTACCAATGCATGTTGTAAACATGATGGATCAGAGATCAGAGGATGTAGAAATCTTTGATAGAGGTGTACTGAGGAAGTTTGATAGTATCCAGAGTGTGACGGTGAATATTGAGAGAGATGGATTGATAGATGAACTGGATATAAAACAGGAACAGCTAGAGGTGGAAATCGATATTGAAAACCATGTTCATCCAGATGTAGAACATATAAAGATAGAAATAGAAGAAATACATAATGAGACGAAAGAAATGGCGGGCAGAAACACTATAATGGAAGAACTGTTTGATGTGGTAAAGCAAGAAAAATTAGAACCGACAGAAAATATTAATGGGTTAGAATCTAAAGGTAAAAGTCACTTTTTATTCATAGATTCGAAATTGTTAATAGAGGCAGATACTACCGGAGCTGCCATGGCAGTGACGGCATGTTACATCTTCAATCGGTAGTGGGTGGGTGCTGGCCAGCACTAGTTTGCATGATATATTTGGTGATGGAAGCAAAGCACAAAGCAGGTTAGATCAAATTACATAAAATTGATATTGATGATTATGAATAGTGCTTTAAATCTTGATGCAGGAGTTGTGAATGAAATATTTCAAACTCATAATATTTATTGATGAGTGAACATAACAGTCTGAAAAAGAAAATGGTACAGTATATATAGAAAACATAAACGAAACTTAGGCATATAAGGTGCGCTATCCATATGTACCACTGCTTTAGCACTGTCGCTGAGATGTGGTGTGTTCGTGGTATGTGTGATACAAGCCAGAGTCTTCAGGTGTCGTGGTATGTTCAACGAGATATGTCGAAGTTTCCCAAACGCCGCCCTGTCGAGTTGGATTCGTCTGTTTATCTCTCAGTCCCTAGAGAGATTGACTCAGTCAAACCCATGAATTCTACTAGAGAGGTTCTAGTGGCAGCCTTTAGGTTGCGTTCAGGCCACATTCTGCTAAACAAATTCCTTAAATTGATGGGGATAAAACAATCAGAGCTGTGTGTCACATGTGATACCATTGAGGATATCACAAATTTGTTAGTGGAGTGTGGTCGACATGCTTCTCTAAGGAATTTGCCTCAAACCAATCTGACCAATGGGAGTATTAATGTAATATTAAGTGACCCTCTGTCAAGTGAGGCAAACAAACTGTATCTCTTTGTGTCACTTGCTGTGAGAAACAGGCGGTAAAGTAAGCAGCAATTGAACATTCCTGATGAGGCTGACATAGTCGAGCTCAACGACTAAAAGCCTCAAATGAATATTAGATTAAAAAAAAAACTGTTGAAGATGAACTTACGTCACTGCATAATCTGTCATATTTATGTATGACGGAATTCAATTGCTTCTGAAGACTACATGTCGCAACTGAACACTGATCAGCGGAACTTCTGAAAGCAGGCACTTGTAATACTACGCAATTATTCTGTCCTCACTTGGTGCTTTGAGGGTGGCGATGTGTATAGTTGTACATACTTTTCATCTTACTCAGAATCTCAGTATTTGTAGAAATAGTGGTGGCCTGCTGCTGAGATGATCAAATTAGGTGGCACTTACGTCCGGGACGCCTTCTGGTACCTATGCAACCTATGCTGGAGAACTGGAAGGGTCCCAATGGACTGGAGACGCGCAGTCATCGTGCCCTTGTATAAAGGCAAGGGATCACGCATGGACTGCGCCAACTATAGGGCCATCAGTTTGATCAGCTTAGCAGCAAAAGTATATGGAAAGGTGATTGAAAGGAGAATGAGGGTGAAATCCGATGAAATGCTGTGGGACGCACAAGGAGGTTTCCGAAATGGAAGGGGATGTACGGATCAAGTTTTCTCGCTCCGCAATATCGTAGAGAAGCATCTGGAGTGCTGGGAATAGTGTGAATGGAGCGTTGGGAAAACTTCTTGGCAGTAAAATCCTGAGCCAGAAGGCACAACTCGCTATACACAATGCAGTGTTGGTCCCAACGCTAACTTATGGAAGCGAGAGTTGGGTATGGCAGAAAGAGCATGAAAGTAGAATAAACGCGGTTGAAATGCGAGCGCTGCACAAAATTTGTGGCGTAAGGCTCGTAGACCGTATTCGCAATGATGATGTTAGAAATAGAGTTGGTCTGAAAGAGAGCGTCGGTGTTAAAATAAGAAGAGGCATGCTCCGATGGTTCGGGCATGTAGAAAGAATGCAAGATGAAAGAATGACGAAGCAGATATACAATGCAAAAGTGGAAGGATGTAGGAGCCGGGGAAGGCCAAGACTTACCTACCATGACCAAATTGGTCATGTTCTATCAGAAGGTGATGTCAGGAGCCCTAGAAACCGGCGTGCGTGCATGAGAAGAGCAATGAATGTTAAAGAAGCGAGTGAGATATGTAAGGATCGAGTCACGTGGCGCTCGGTTCTCTCTGCCTACCCCGCAAGGGATTTGGCGTGAAGTTATAGATAGTGGTGGCCTGTATCTGTTTTCATGTTCGTCAGTTGACTTTGCCCAATTTTTAGCAGACTTTTGGAGCCTTGATCTATCTGTCGCCTCTACTATACGAATTATATTAAATTGACGCATCTGTCATGTTGCACGCATGTCTCGCAGTATGCATTTGGGGATTTGACTGTTCAGCTCCCTGTACTCCAGTGTGTGAGCTGATGACTACAACCACATTTAATGTCTGACCCGTATAAGTTTCTGTGCGCGACTCGAGAACTTTTGGGTTATTTTTGTGCAAGGCTTTAAGAATTTAGCTCAGACCACATGGACAGTTTCCACGAGCAGGTGGTTGATATGGTCCGGTGTTGTATCTAGGCACTGAAAATGATTATGAAGTTCGACTTGAAAGCTCTCAAGGTTTTGAATCAGGGCACAAGATGGACGTAGCGTAGACTTGATCAATTGAGCCTTTCCAGCTTTATATTAAGATGCGACATCCCTCTTAACATCCAGGGATCGCTTCCGGTTTTCACGGCATTGATCACAAACGAGACATTGAGCAAATGCCTGCTGGTAATCAAGATGAAGTCTATTTGTTGAACCATCCCGTCAACCCTTCGTCATTCAGCCTAGAGGTAGCGTAAGTGTTCGATCGGATCTGGTATCGGGCTCTTCTAACGGAGTTACCATTATACAGGCAGCTCGAGGGTTTATGCAAATGGGTTGCAAGCTTCTTGTCCAGTAGATGCGTAACAGCCGTGGTAGACGGTAATTGCTCCGATAGCGTGGATATCAAAGCTGGCGTCCCACAGGGCTCTGTACTGTCCCTGATGCTTGTCAATTAATAACATTCATTGTTATGCGAATAACAGCACCAGGGACATCTATTATGGAGTGGAGGAAAACCGCGATAAACTTGTGTCTGAAATGGAGGGTACTTTAACTATCTATAGTACAGTATCTGACTGGGGGCGTCTCAAATTGGTCAAATTCAACCCCATGAAGACAAGTTTACGCGTTCACCGCTAAGAAAACTCCATTTGCTGTGCTTCCTGAATTCCAGAACATACCCCTTACCATCGCCAACAGCATTAGGCTGCTTTGTGTCGAGATCTCTAATGACGTTCAATATTGAAGTCACCTAGAGGAAAAGGTCAAGCTGGCATTCAAAAAACTTGGTATGCTCAATAGAGCAAAGCAGTAAGTACTTCAGTGCGGGGTAAGAGTTATATTATATAAGTCTCAAGTCAGACCGCACTTGGAGTACTGCAGTCACCTTTGGGCGGGAGCACCTGAATACCAGCTTGGACCGTGTGATTCGATTCAGAGACGAGCTGTGAGAATTGTCGACAATCCTAAGCTTACACACGGTATTGAACCCTTAAGTTTAAGGAGAGACTTTGCCTCCCTTTGTGTGTTCTACCGATTGTACAACGGGTTGTGTTCTGAAGAGTTGTTCGAAATGATGCCGACGGCTACTTTTTATAACCGCACCGCTCGCCGACGGCGAGGAGCTCACCCTCACACGCTTGAACCGCTATGGTCGCGTACGGTGCGGTTCCAGAGAAGTTTTCTTCCGAGAACACTCAAGCTGTGGGAGCTCCCAGCCGAGGTTTTTCCAAGGAACTACAGCATGGAGTTCTTCAAGAAATGCGTGAAGAGGTTTTTAGAGGGTCGGCAACGCATGAGTGACGCCCGTGATGGTGTTGCAAATGTCCATAGGCTACGGTGACTGTTTAACATCAGGCAGGCCGTATGCTTGGTTTCCACCTTAGTGGTATAAAAAAAAAATGAAATATACACGATTTTGACGAGCTCGATGACTCAGTCGTGAATGACGCGCCTTTGACACCAATGCTCGTGAGTTCGATTCCCACACAAGACAAACATTTGTTGTCTGTTTATCTTGGTCTGGATGTTTAAAGAGAGGTAGGGCGCATCAAAGCAGCCCGTCTGGGTAAGTACCTCAACCTCACAGAAAACCGCAGCCAAATAACAACTCCCTAGAGGCTTGTTGTGTTCCTGTGTGAGGCAGCGTGCGAGTGATACTTAATATATTAAAAGTGTTAATAGGCTACGGTATGCTTTGTAAACACACACTCAGGGATTCGCAACCTTTGGATTAAATAAAAAAAAAGTTTTGTAAAGAGTTTTAAAATGCTATACAACGTGTCCCTAAATTCAACGATAAGCTGGCACCAACGGATAGACCTACCCATGACTACTCAAGAATAAAAAAAAATTTTTTTGTATCTCTTTTTCTTAATGAAAAAAATAATAAAATTGAAATTTTCTGAAAATGTACATCCCTTATGATAGTTTTAACTACCATAACCACAGTTTTCCAAATATTTTTGATTTTTTTTTAGTGTCGGCAACCTAAGTAGCACTGCTATACACTACAATCCCTAAAAACCCCAGGATGCTTGTAGTTTTTGAACAGAATAACCTCAAAGTCATTTTTCTTCCTAAAATTGTATAAGAATTTTACTTACAGACTACTTTGACTCATCGTGGTGAAAAAAAAATGTATTGACACAGGTATGGCAAGTCATTTTAAAAGTTGGCGCAACTAACCAAAATTCTAAAATGGTAAAATACTCTAAGAACACTAGTCACAAAAAAAATTGGTAGGTACTATTTCTAAACAAGAGCCAAATTTGATAAATTGTTTTTGTTGATACTTGCAGTAATCATTTTTATTTCGTACAAGTTGTTTTGTTATTAAAATTAAATTAATCAAAATAAATAAAACAAACAATATTACATTTTATTCATTTATTAAAACACCATTATAATAAATGTTCAAATTGCTTGCCACCGGCATGGCATTGCAGGCACGACATCGCCTTAAAAAGGCTTTTTTTATTAGTCGTGCGTGTCTTCTCATATTGATTTGATCCACTGCCTGAGATATTTTTTGGCGAAGCTCATCTAATGTTGCTATCAATGCTATCATCTAATATAACATTAGATGAGCTTCGCCAAAGCTCATCTAATGTTGCTGTCAATGCTATCATCTAATATAACATTAGATGAGCTTCGCCAAAGCTCATCTAATGTTGCTATCAATGCTATCATCTAATATAACATTAGATGAGCTTCGCCAAAAAATATCTCAGGCAGCGGATCAAATCAATATGAGAAGACATGCACGACTAATAAAAAGAGCCTTTTTAAGGCGATGTCGTGCCTGCATTAATGCCATGCCGGTGACAAGCAATTTGAACATTTATTATAATGGTGTTTCAATAAATGAATAAAATGTAATAGGTATTGTTTGTTTTATTTATTTTGATTCATTTAATTTTAATAACAAAACAACTTGTACGAAATAAAAATGATTACTATCAACAAAAACAATTTATCAAATTTGGCTCTTGTTTAGAAATAGTACCTACGATTTTTTTTGTGACTAGTGTTCTTAGAGTATTTTACCATTTAAGAATCTTGGTTAGTTGCGCCAACTTTTAAAATGACTTGCCATACCTGTATCAATACATTTTTTTTTCACTACGATGAGTCAAAGTAGTCTGTAAGTAAAATTCTTATACAATTTTAGGAAGAAAAATGACTTTGAGTTTATTCTGTTAAAAAACTACAAGTATCCTGGAGTTTTTAGGGATTGTAGTGTATAGCAGTGCTACTTAGGTTGCCGACACTAAAAAAAAATCAAAAATATTTGGAAAACTGTGGTTATGGTAGTTAAAACTATCATAAGGGATGTACATTTTCAGAAAATTTCACTTTTATTATTTTTTTCATTAAAAAAATGAGATACAAAAAAAAAAATCTTTTATTCTTGAGTAGCCATAGGTAGGTCCATCCGTTGGTGCCAGCTTATCGTTGAATTTAGGGACACGTTGTATATTCATGTAAAAACACACATGTAAATTCATCATCACATTTCTATACGACGTGCACAATCTTTGGACTCTTTTAGAAATCTTGTTAAAGCTTATTACCTCTCTATCTAGCTATATATAATATGTATTTTGTTTGTCATTAACTTTCATCGTGATTGTTGACTGTTGTTGACCAATGGCTTGTCCTGCTCATTAAGTTCATTTTAAATAATTTGATTTATTAAAAGATCCAGGCGTCAAATTTCAATACAATTTGATCTAATCTACTTTGTGTGCTTCCGTCACCAATTAGATCATGCGGCCTAGCGCCGGCCGGTACCCACCCACTACCGTTAGTAGATGCAACATGCCGAGAGGCATGCATTACATGCAGGCGAGTTCGACTTTGGTCTGATGATGATGGTTCACTCCATTCATATATCGCGTTCTCGAATGATTGGGCAGGATTGAAATAGGAAACAGTATTGTGTAATCATTTGATACATTTGCTACAAACGACAGTACTTCATAATCATCACATCATCACTTACTCATCCCACTGCAGGGATACGTGTCTCCCTTCAACCAAAGGGGTTTAGAGGATACTCCACCACGCTGCTCAAATACGGATTGGCGGAGGCCAGTGTTTTCAAGCCGCCCGATGGCCACTGACTTAGCTAAACGACAACAGCCGGGACCGACGGCTTAACGTACCCTCCGAAGTTCGGAGAAATTCGAGATAGATAAACCCATCCATAGACAGGCTGCGGTCTGAAGGTTTTTAAACGATTATCAGCTTACGAAATTTCTTCACTATCATAACAAGTAAACGAAATGCTATCTCTCTTTGAAGTCCTGTCCTATAAAAAGATACCTTGTATATTAAAATTAATGACGGAATTAATTGTGTACAGGACACTCCATAGACCAGTACATTCCAGAGAAACGGAGAACATTGAAAGAAACAGAGTCTCCAAATACAACCACCAGTACTGACGTGACGGCGAGCATTAACAAAGCCGCAGTTATGATGGAAGTATCAAAGAACACATCAAGTTGTTCTAACACCGCGACACACAGAGGTAATGTAAGTGTGGACAGCGACAAAGAGTGCACTACCGCTGGTACAGATGTCGGCGACAGTCGCGGAGAACATCTGACGGACGACGATTGGGATGATTGTGGTGATATGTTTTATGATAAACACCTCCTAATACAACATGTCGTACGCCATGACACTGGCAAAAGAAATAATATACAAAAAAGCGATGATGGAAGTGCGCAGAAATGTCAAGGATTTGATAAATCAGGTGTTGTGTACGACGCGGAAAGATGTAATTCTGAATATGATATATGTCAACGGATGTCTACACAGAGCAGTGCATTGAATACTCTAAGTATGAACACAAAAGAAAAACCGTTTGAATGCACGATATGTCAAAGAAGATTTACTGTGAAAAGTAGTTTAAATGCACATTTAACAATACATACTAACAACAAGCCGTTTCAGTGCACGATATGCCAACAAACATTTACTGTGAAAGGCAGTTTGAATAAACATTTAAGAATACACACCAACGAAAAACCACATGAATGCTCGATATGCCAACGGAGATTTGCTGAAAATTGGTGTTTGAATTTACATTTAAGAACACACACTAAAGAAAAACCGTTTGAATGCACGATATGTCAACGAAGATTTACTCAAAAAGGTAGTTTAAATGCACATTTAACAATACATAGTAAAGAAAAGCCGTTTGAATGCACTATATGTCAACAAACATTTACCGTAAAAGGCAGTTTGAATAAGCATTTAAAAATACACACTAAGGAAAAACCATTTGAATGCACGACATGCGAACGAAGATTTAGTGAAAAATGGATTTTGAAAACACATTTGAGAATTCATACAAACGAAAAGCCGTTTAAATGCGAGGTATGCGAACAAAGATTTACCCAAAAAGGTAATCTGAATATACATTTAAAGAAACATGCTAAAGAAAAATCGTTTGAATGCGCGATATGTAAACGAAGGTTTACTTTAAAACGCAGTTTGGATAAACATATAAGAATACACACTAAAGAAAAACCGTTTGAGTGCTCGACATGCCAACGAAGATTTACTGAAAGAGGTCATTTGACTACACATATAAGGACACATACAAAAGAGAAACCGTTTGAATGTGCGACGTGCCAGCGAAGATTCAGTCGTAAATCCGCATTGAATGTACATTTAAAAACACTGCACGGTGCTCCGCGACAGGACAAAACATCAAGTTCCCAAGTCGTTAAATAATGAACACGTTATCGCTGTTGACTATCGCCAAGAAGACGCCGGCTCCAGTACAAAATACTCGGGGAAACATTCACTTATGTACAAGTCGATAAGATGTATATAGAGAATATAAACATTCAAATATAAATGTTATGTCATAACAGCATTGCTTACTTTCGTTTGCCAAAATATATCATCTTACATTGTTTCGGCTGACTGCCGCAGTATTTTCTCGTTAGCAGCTTCACTTCAGCTTGTGAATATGAATTGAATAAAGGTGTAGAGCATGTGGGGCCTCGCTATGTATATACAAAGCGTCAATACAATGCTGTTTCGTTATTCTTTCATGTTCTTTCTACGTGGCCGAACCAATGGAGCATACCTTTTGCTATCTTAACACTGGGTACCAGAAGCTTGAACGCCGCGACCCTGCCAGTCCAACACTGTGGACTGAAAGTCTGGACTCAAACCGAGGCTCAAGACGGGCGGATTAGGGTGGCCAACGGAGAATTATATCGTAGCCTCGGCGATGATTATAAAATTTATCAAGTTTAGTAAAGTTTATGTACATTGTTAGTATATTACATTAATGAGATTTACAAATCCAAATAATTTTATTTCCAAACAGTAATAGTTATAAACATCTCGTTAATGTTAATACTTGCACTTGTACAGATTCCACTTCACAATTTTATTTAATAATTATTTTTACCGACCGGTTTCGCGTTTACGGCATTATCAAGGTATTTTATACAACCAATGGTTAGAAACCGGTCGGTAAAAATAATTATTAAATAAAATAGTGAAGTGGAATCTGTACAAGTGCAATTAATAACATTAACGAGATGTCTTCAAAATTCCACCGAGCGCCTACAATCAACAGTAACAACATAATAGTTATAAACGTAACTTAAGCTAATTCCACGTCGTCGTCCTCGAAACTTCCCAAACACGATGCCCTCCGGACAGAATTCTTCGTTCATGAAGGTCGGCAGATGATGAGCTGGCACCCTCACCACAAAGAACAAAATTTACTTTATTGGCGACATTCCATCGCTCGACCCTCAATGTGAAATTTGTCTTTTTTACGGCTATAGCCTCCTCGACCTTTGTAGACCAGTGTAGTCTGGAAACGTACAACGGAGTCGCTGGTGTTTGCGCGCCGCGGGAAGTTGTGACGCTCTGTGCGGTGCCGCAGTAGTTGCGGTTGGAGGGCTTCTCCCTGGCCACTTGCATGGAGCCCTGCCATCGCACTGGTCCTTGCAAGAACCCGGTTTCAAAACCTTCCGAGCGGGCTCGCAACGATTTGCCTTCTCCCGGTGAGATGGTAGTGCGGTACGGGTAGGATGCGTAATCACGTCCCGGGGTTGACGTGTTTACATTTTTAGTCTGCTCCGCTGGTGAACGGGTGGCACGGCACAATACGTTCCTCGTAACGACAGCAGTCGATGACACCAATAAACTGCATGCTGTATTCTGTGCACCACGACGCGTGCTAATGTTGCCGACAGGTAACCTACTTACGGAAACATTTTAAGAGATAATATTTCCGTACGTAGCCCATTAATTGTTGTTTCCGATGCCGCTAATCGTAACTGGACTTCGCGAGGCTGGCTTTCATGCTTCTGGATTCGATTCCTTGTGTGGCCACAATAGTACATGTTTAATGTGGAGGTTCTGGGTTCGATTCCTTGTGTGGCCACAATAGTACATGTTTAATGTGGAGGTTCTGGATTCGATTCCTTGTGTGGCCACAATAGTACATGTTTAATGTGGAGGTTCTGGGTTCGATTCCTTGTGTGGCCACAATAGTACATGTTTAATGTGGAGGTTCTGGGTTCGATTCCTTGTGTGGCCACAATAGTACATGTTTAATGTGGAGGTTCTGGGTTCGATTCCTTGTGTGGCCACAATAGTACATGTTTAATGTGGAGGTTCTGGATTCGATTCCTTGTGTGGCCACAATAGTACATGTTTAATGTGGAGGTTCTGGGTTCGATTCCTTGTGTGGCCACAATAGTACATGTTTAATGTGGAGGTTCTGGATTCGATTCCTTGTGTGGCCACAATAGTACATGTTTAATGTGGAGGTTCTGGATTCGATTCCTTGTGTGGCCACAATAGTACATGTTTAATGTGGAGGTTCTGGATTCGATTCCTTGTGTGGCCACAATAGTACATGTTTAATGTGGAGGTTCTGGATTCGATTCCTTGTGTGGCCACAATAGTACATGTTTAATGTGGCGACATTTTTGCTCAAGCTGTGCCATTATGGAGTTAGAGGTAAAGCCTATAATTTGATTGCAAGTTACTTAAGTAACAGAATAGACTTTATATAAATGGGGTCAAATCTAAAGGCAGCAATGTTAATATTGGGGTGCCCCAGGGCTCTATATTGGGCCCCTTTTTAATTTTAGTATATGTGAATTATCTGCCCTACATAGTGCAGAAAATGGCGGATGTACTACTATTTGCTGATGATGATGATTTATTTTTAATGTTACTGGTGCGAAAATATTGACAATGTAAATAGTGTTCTATCTGCTATTTTAAATTGGTTCACATGTAATAATCTTTAATCAAACTCAACTAATACCGAATGTATAAAGTTTAGTCTACTTATGTGGCTTCTGCCAATACAGAAGTTCTCATTGACAATAATGTACTAGAATTTATTAGTGATACTGTATTTCTTGCAATTACAATAGACTCCAAATTGCAGTGCGGTCCCCCACATAAATAAACTGGCCAGTAAGCTCAGATCCGCCGCATATGCAGTTAGGAGAATTAGACGATTGACGGATGTGGCTACAGTGTGTTTAGTTTATTTCAGCTACTTTCACAGCATTATATGGTATACTGTTGTGGGGAACGGCGGCTGATATTGAAACTATTTTATATTACAAAACAGAGCCATTCGCTTTATTTATAACATGGGCTCCAGGGAATCACTTGGACAATCATTCAAAGAAATAAATATCCTCATGGTTACCTCTCAGTATATTTATGAGAACATAACGTACCTATTATCGTAAAAATTTATATTCAGAATATAGTGTTAAGAGTTATATTCAGAATTTAGTGCAAATCTTAGAAGCAGGAATAGATTACGTATGCCGGTACATCGGCTTGCCAAGACTAATAAATCATTTGTTGTTATATGTATTCGATTCTATAATAAATTACCTGAAACAGTTCTGTCCTTGCCTGACAATATGTTCAAAAGACACATCAAAAATACTCCATGTAAGAAGGGTTATTACAGAATCGATGAATATCTGACTGACTGAGATGTTTGGAAATCATTTAGCATATGTGTATATATATATATCTTTAATTGTACCATTTGATATCACTATATGTACACTCACATATATTTATTATAATATAAATTGATAATTTGAAAAACGGCCTATATTGGCAAGTTTCTTTTGTCATTTTTTCTTTGCCAATGGTCATTTTCTTAATGCTGGTAGATTAAAAAAGAGAGATTAAAACTATGAAAAATTAACAATATGATCTGATCAGACTGTAACACGTGTCTAAGTGCCTGTGAGGGCCTAATGGCAAATAAATATCTTTTAACATTTTTTTTTTCTTTTTAATGTCTGATGATGAGTTCCATAACGATCCTTTGGAACTCGCCAAATGTTGTAATCAAGCAGATAGCGATTTCTAAAAGAATTCATATATTTGTAAATTCTTTACGAGTGCAATTCTTTATGAGCAAACATTCTAACATCTTCGAATACATCGGCTGTGACAGCTATGAATACTAATTCCTGTGTCATTTTTCGCCGCTGCGCGTCACTAGCGCCGCCAGGCTCAGATGGCATTATATGGAACGACATATTTGATATTTCTAGTATGAAAAAATTCAACAGGCAAAACAGCGTCGACATCGCCCCACAGCCTCGATTTTTAATGTCAAAATCACAAGCCTCTGTTTTGTGGCTGTCGTCAAGGATTTTCATTTAGTATAGTGAAATTTGAGCTGCTAATATTAGGATTTTGTTAAAAATAGTATTGACCTTTTATTTTTTATTGAATATTGGTGAATCAAAAATAACTTTAATGTTATCAAAAAGATAGTAAATGTTACTATGCTATCGTGTGTGAGCTTAGGATCATTGACGATCTCAGCTCGTCGAGCCCGCCCAAGTGGTCGAAAGGTACAACGTGGTCATGGTCCTGCGTCTGCAATGGTTTGGTGGGGAGCGTCTTATCAAGGAGTCACAAAGCTTAATTTTTGTGAAAAAGGAGCAAAGACTTCAACCAAAGTGTATCAAGAGACTATCTTAGATCGTGTGAGAAACCTCTCAGCAATACACTTTTTAAAAATATACCGTGGACTTTCCGGCAGGACTCTGTACCTGGTCACAAGGTATGAACTACTCAAGCCTTGCTCGAAACCAACATTCCTGACTTTGTAAGATCTGAAGATTGGCCCTCGTGTAGTCCAGATGTGAACCCCTTACACTACAAATTATGTACAGTTTTAGAAGACATGGCGCGCTCGAAACGACACCCCGACATTGTGTCTCTTATGAAACCTCAGGAGCTAGTAGTGGCTAAATTTCCCGTGGAAACAGTGCGTAAATCCACAGACTCGTGGCCAGACAGATTACGGTCTGTATCAAAGACAAAGGTGGCCATTTCGAATAGAATATTTTTTTTATTTTTTTGCTGAGACTTCCATAAATATGTACATAAGTTTTGTTAAGATTACATTACTTCATAAAAAAATAAATGCATATTAATTTTTAACAGAACTTATGACCAAAGTTATTTAACCCTTCTAAACCCTGGTGGTCGTATACGACCACGAAATGTATGGGAAAACGAATATAACGGGTTCTGACTGCTCAATAGGACAATAAAAATCTCACAAAGATTTGGGGTGAAGTTATAGATAAGACATTAGATACCATTTGATTACATTGCTTTAATTTTTATTTATTCTTTTATTTCGATTATGTGTGTGGTGTACAATGTTATTAAGAGAGGCAGAGCGCATGAAAGCAGCCCGGCTGGGGAAGTACCTCCATCTCCCAGAAAATCGCAGCCAAATAACAACTTCCTAGGGGGTTGTCGTGTTCCTTCGTATGAGTGAGGTCACAAGTAAGCTCCTAAGGAATTGCTGTATTAGCAGCAGAGGCACTTACTCTTAGCGCACAACCACACGCGATGTAATAAACGCCGCTATCTGAAGCATCTGTAGCCACCACCGGCGACAACCGTGTGTGGCGAGTTCATATAGAATGTATAAAAAATGCTGTCCATAGCTCAGTCGCGGCGTTTTGTGGCTGTCGCTTGTGGCCCGCGTGCGTAGACCAAGCAATTACAATTGTTCTAGGTTACAGTAACCGCTGCACATCGGGTAGGCCGTATGCTTGTATGCCTCCCGACGTATACAGAAATGTATTTGTATAGCCATTGCTGTAGGTACATAAACCCATTAGAAATAAAGTAAATCAAAAAATGAAACGAAATAAAACAAATCTAAATTAAAAAATAAAATGAACTGTTGTAATCATATAGAAATTAATAAAACTTGTTTTAAAGGCGTATACACATATCTACAAGATTAGCACAAGTAATGCCATTTGGTGTTGCAAGCACCACAGGATGTAATAATTGCTTACTATCAGACAGATCATGTGCTTGTTTTCCCAGACTTGTATCATAGATTTAAACATTTTTTATAAAAAATCGATTTAAATTTGCTGTCTGCCTTCAATTATTTGCTGTGCCATGTCAGTGAGTTTGCTTAAAACTTCCGCCATCATGCGGTGTCCTTGCGCAAACGTTTCCACGGACCTGGCCAGGGCGTGCTCTACCTCGACGCGGCGCTCTTCAATTGCGATGAACCGCTCGGTCAAGTTTACGATCTCGGAGCGGCGCTGCGACGGAGGGGATCGCCGCAGGGGGCGGCGCCGCGCTGCCCACACTGCTGCAGCGGCGCGAGGAGACACGAGGAAGTCGCGGTATCTTTGCGAGGAGTGAGTGGCACCACCGCGTCTCAGCGGCGACTGCAAGAGCCGCCTCAGCGGACTTGGTGTCGTCATCAATGTGCGTCGTCTTGCATCTCCACCGCCCCTTGGTCTGACTGCGACTGCAAAAGTTATAAACTCACAATCCAATATGGTATGCTTTTGCTAATTGAAGGGCGCATACTTTATACATGAACATGTCTGTTTGTCTTGGTCTGGGTATTTTCTATGTATAATAAGTATGTATTTACAAAAAAAAAATGTATTTACGTATGTTTATCAGTTGTCTAGTACCCATAACACAAGTTTCGCTTACTTTGGGGCTAGATGGCGCTGTGTAATTTGTCCGACAATATTTATTATTATTTATTTATTTACTAACGCGGATTAAAAAAAAAAATTAAATGTACGACAACTTTTCTACGATCTAAATACTAGAAGTATACCCTTGCACTATGCCTAAGCCCCTTGTTATACCCCTCCTAGAAAGAAGAAGCCAATGCCTAAGAAGCTGCCGGGTGACTTCACTAATTCGCATGAACACAACAGGTGTAATTTGGCTGGCCCCTCTCAACACATTGATTAATTTAATCAGCAATGCTGATGAGCCACTTAATATGAATTACTATCATTACCTGGTGGACTCTCACGGACAACGGTCCTTTCTTCTGGAAATCTGTTATCTTCACTTAGTGACACCTGAAAATTAAAAAACAATCTGAACTAAATTCTTTGACTCTAATAAATTTAATTATATCTATCCATTATATATCCATAGATCTAGATACTACTCCACCACATTACAGTGTGAGAAAACTTGATCTATACATCGACTTAGTGTCTTTTTTGTTATACTACGTCGGCAGTCATACAAACATACGGCCCACCTGAAGTAAAGCAGGTACCGTAGCCTATTAACGCTAGCGATATATTGAGCAGTCAGAACCCGTTATATACGTTTTCCCATACATTTCGCGGTCGTATACGACCACACGGGTTTCGAAGGGTTAAGTATCACTCGCGCGATGCCTCCTCTGCTGCTTACAAGCAACTCCTTGGGAGCATACTGGTGACCTTACTCACACGCAGGAACACAACAATGTTATTTGGCTTGTTATTTGGCTGCGGTTTTCTGTGAGGTGGAGGTACATCCCCAGTCGGGCTGCTTTGATGTGCCCTACCTCTCTTAAAACATCCAGACTAAGACAAACAGACAAGTTTATGCACACAAATGTTTACCTTGGTGTCAAAGCCGCGTCATTCACGACTGCACTACCGAACTCGCCATATATTTATGATGTCTGGACACATATTTATGACATCTTCATTACAAAATAAAATATTTGACACAAAAAGGTTTCGTTCCATATAAACCTAGCCAGGTCATAAGATCTGTCAAAAATTTATGATGTAATTAATGATACACTTTTTGATAATTATGTGAAAGTTATATATGAAATGAAAGGTAATTAAATGTACAATAAAATTTATTTACATTATTCGAAATACCCTCCTCCATTTTGAATACATGCTCTTTATCGACGCGGCCTGTCATCGATCGCAGCACGCACCACATTTATATCTATTTCCGCCGCTGCTTAACGGAGATGCTCGGAGAGACTTCAAATTCTGATGAGGTTTAGCGCAGACTTTCTCCTCCAAATGTTGCCATATCTTGTAGGCCAGTGGTGGTGCGTGCTGCGATCGATGACTGGCTGCGTCGATAAGGGCATGTATTCAAAATGGAGGAGGGCATTTCGAATAATGTAAGTAAAATTTTATTTTACATTTAATTACCTTTCATTTCATATATAACATTTACATAATTATCAAAAAGTCTATCATTTATTACATCAAAAATTTATGACAGAACTTAAGACATGACTAGGTATATACGAGTAATGAATGTGTAATAATTGTTAATGTTTACCGTGTCATTCTCGCCTTGGTTTGTACGATGAACACTCACAGCCTCATCTCCTTCAGTGGATAATTGTAATGATGTGTCTCTGACAAAAACGCCTATTGTTTCATTCTGAAAAAGTTACAATTGTATAATGTAAACTTACTTGTCATTATTTACCTATTTATTAGTAATCACTGTTTCTTAAAACTAACAACACATCATTACCCTGCGGGAAGGCTCATCTTCTACTGCCGTCACACCAATGTGGTCGCTAGAAGATCCAGGAATCCCCTTAAAAGTAAACAGGGCTTATTGGAAGAAATGTACAAAACATAATTCAAAAGTAAAACATTATTTACCTGCGATAATATACTCCGTGATTGAGTGTTGAAAGGCTCAGATCCTTCTGGCGGCAGGGCTATATTTTCTTGTTCCTAAAAAATTTAAAACAAATATTAAATACACAGTAATATTTTTTTGTTTATACAACCAACTATAGATAATATCAAAAACTAATTATTATATAAAAAAATACATGCTAACGGAGTTAATAATTTCTCATATTATTGGTAGGTACATACTGACAATGGATTTACAGCTTGCTTATTACCCATTGCGAAGGTTTGACCACCAGCAATAGTCAGAATTCTCTGGTCTAAGTCTGTCAGTTCCACCATCTGTGTGTCGACCCCGGCACCTGTCTTCTGCCTGGCAGTCTCTGCCATATTAGCCTTCCGTTTAACAGCTGCTTTTTTGTCTTTCCAATACTGCACAAGAAAATCTCTATACAGTATACTGATTTAGATAAACATTTCTAAACATAAAGTACAGTATGACGTATGTATGTTGTACCTTGGACCACAGCTTCCAATTCTTGATACATCCATTTCCATCTCTATTTAAGATCTCAGATATATCTGTCCAAGCCTTTCGCGTCTGGATCCTGGCGTACGCTGTCCGGGCATGGCCAGTAACAAGATCGGGTCTTTTCTCCATAATTCCGATCAATTTTTCTAGCTGTGCTTGGGACGGACCTGCATGACGACTCACTGAAACCAATAATAAATGCGAATTTATTTTACTATCTATGATGGCTAATCAGATTTTATTTGTGTGCCTCCTTATACATTTTCCGGCAATGTTTGTAATGCCAAGTATTTGCTGACACTGCGCCTGTGTGAAATAATGAAGAAAGTATCACATTTTATAAAAAAAAAAATGGTAAGAGGTTGGGATGGGTCGGCCAATCCCCGCTACACTTGACTATTCCTAGTTAGATTTTTTCTGACAAAAAATATTGCTAGGTTTGTAACTACATTGTTTGCAAAACATTTCGCCTTCGAATGACAGGTTAAGGAATAAAGTCACAGTGGCATTTAAGATAAAGATAAAAAATTTCATTCCTATCTGAAATCTATATGTTTGTCGGTGTGTGCGTTTTTTCGAATATTCGAATTTTGACTTCAGATTCGGATTCAGCATAAAAAAGTAGAATAGGAATGTTCAGGAACACCGTTCCTATCTCTTAAGGCACATGGTGAAAATGGCCGACAAATTAAAAAAAAATTGAATTGTTATATAATTGACGAGCCAGATGTTCCTCTGGCAATGCAAGCTTGCGCATTCTCGACTGGTTATTAATATATGCATTCAATAATATGTTTATGTAAAAGTATTAATGAGTTCTATAAGGCCTTTCGCGCCTTTGATGGAGCGCTTTGTGCAGCTGTGATAATTTTGTTTATAAACAAAAGTGTGATGGTATCATATTAATTAAATATGATATTTTATTTTTTATTACATTTAATGTTTTGTATTATTTGTTTCTTACTTTTACCATGCTTGTATAAGATTGAGAGTATGACAGACTATAAATCACTTTCTGTTCTCAGATTTTTTTAATACCTCATATTATCAATATGTATCCAGTAATGGAACCTGCCCTCAAAGTTTGTCGATTCTTATTGTTTTCGCCTTGTATTATGCAGCTATTGGTTTTTTATCAGCTTTATAATATATTTTTTATTACTCAGGCTGTATATTAGCCGTCATTAATTCTCTTGGTATTAAATCACTGTCACAGACAGACATTGTAAAACCATAGTATTACAAGAGTATATAATTATATAATTAAGCCATAAAAATAAGTTTTAGAATGGTGTTTACCTATACCATTACACAGACACTGGTATCAAGTGATACTATAAAAACACTAACAGCTGTAATAAGTAATCACATGCAAAATACAGCCTATGTACTGCTTTAACAATAAAAACCAGCTTGAAGTGTCACAAAATACTGAAAGTTGTAGTTTTAATATTCTGTTCATGTACCCTAAACGTACGTGGATCAGAATTAAGATTTTATACAGTTTGAGTCGTAATAATATCTCTAAGCTACTCTTATAAAGAACAATTGTTTTTTGACACTTATAAATCTCTAAAAAAATTTCTAAACAGGCTGGTATAATGATTTAAAAATGCTAGCAAGCTGTTTGGGATTCTTTTTTCTATTGCCTTCTCCTTCTTCTTCTCCGCGTTGTCCAGTTTCCTAATCCCTAAGCATGGCGGGACCACTACCTAAGCCTAAGGATTTGGCGATACTCATTTTTACATGGAGCGAATGCTGCAGACCTCCACAACCCCGAGGGAAAACTAGATGTGTCTTAGGTTAAGTCACACGTGCAAATGATAAATATGTATGTATGTATGTATGTATGTATGTATCTTCACGCCAAGTCCCTTGCGGGGTAGGCAGAGAGAATATGTATAATATAATAAATATGTACTTAAATTAATTATGGCTGAGGTCACACTAGACTTGCTACCCACACTTACACACAGACACACTATCGTGTGCGTGTGTGTACACACACACACACACCCACACGACATTGTATATGCCTTAGACCACATGTGGGCAACCCTCGGCCCGCCGCCCGCTGTAAGGTTTGATCCGGCCCGCGAGACATTTTGAAAAACCCATTAAAAAAAAAATTAAGTACACTACTTATATATACTCAAAGAATCTACTTATATATATGCACTACTTTTAAACGCGGCCCGCGAACGTATTTGCATGCTAAAGTTTGGCCCAAAACATGTCAAAGTTTACCTGTCTTAGACTATAAAATTCAAAATTAAAATCAACATTGGATACCTTATATTTTCATTACAATATAATATAGACATCTAAATAAATAAATATGTATTCTGCAGGTTATTGATTTTAGTTTATGTAAAACCATTTGTTATTTAAGAGGGACTCCTTCTGACACAGTCAAAGAGCCCACCCTCCACAGCCCACCCTCCACACACAATAACGCCTGTATCCATTAACTATAAATCGGAAAACGCGAATTTAGTGATACACGTCCCCGCCAGGATTCAAACCGGCGACTAGTTGGTCCATTGTGTAACAATCGCGAAAACCTAAGACAATACTAGTTGGTCCATATGCGGGTTCCTTATCCACTGGGCTTTTTTCTATCGCCTTCATTCATCAATGGATAAAGATTACACATGCATCAAGATTAAGCAGAATCCTTTAATAAAAATTGACTTTTACCTTTAAATCCCCTAATATTAATATTTTCTGTGGGTTCTGATTCATCTTGCTTCGCCATCTCAAATAGTTCTTCGTTCTTGGCTTCTTCCCTCGTCACTTCTTCTATCTTAATATCTACTGCTTCTATTTCTATCATCGTATGCTCTATGTTTGGAATTCCATTTTTGATATCTATTTCCTCCTCCAACTGTTCTGCTTTTATTTTTATTGGATCTATCAACCCACTTCTCTCAATATCTACTGCCTGCGACAGTTCCTGAATCATGTATTCGTCTTCTGTTAATGTCTCACTCTTGATGCCTTCAAACTTCCTCAGTACACTTCTCTCAAAGATTTCTACATCCTCTGATCTCTTATCAGTCATAATTACAACATGCATTACTTCATCTCTGAGCTTCCATCAAACTGGGCTGAGTATCCATAATGTTGGATGTTATACTTGAAGCACAAGTAAGTGGTATGTTGTATCACTTTTTTTAACCTGAAATAAGACTCAATTTAGCTTAATGTACTCTCCAAGCACTGAACAGTTTATTTTTATACTACTAAGGTGGCAATCAAGCATACGGCCTGCCTGATGTTAAACAGTCACTGCAGCCTATAGACATTTGCAACACCAGGGGTGTCACTCATGCGTTGTCGACCCTCTAAAAACCTCTTCGCGCATTTCTTAAAGAACTCCATGCTGTAGTCCCTTGGAAAAACCTCGACTGGGAGGTCATTCCACAGCTTGAGAGTTCTCGGAAGAAAACTTATCTGCAACCGCACAGTACGCGACCATTGCGGTTCAAGCGTGTGAGGATGAACTCCCCGCCGTCGGCAAGCGGTGTGGTTATAAGTTTGATGTAAAACTATCCTAGACAAGCTATGTGGAAGTTAACTAAGTTATTAATGTGCTAATTAACAAAAGAAAGAGAGCTAGGATGGCAGCCAAAGTGAGTGAGATTGCCAATAAACTTCTGAGGAGTTTTTTTCAACACACTTTTTTTTAACAACTGAATTATATTCACTGATTTTACTTTTTGACAGAGAGCTTGCCATGAGTGTTTCTGTTCACCGTTTGTCTCTAATTCTTAATTACTTTTTGTTAAAGTTTTTATCTTTGTTAAGACCCAGTAGTGTTATATTTCATATTCTGTTATTGTTGAGTTTATATTATCAGAAAATTGTTCTGGTTAAAATGAGTGAACTAGGGCCGAGTAGTTTTTGCGCTTTATTTTACCGAATAAAAAGTGTTTCAATGTTATTCCAATATGTTCTACGAACAAGGAGGCTGTTATCAATATATAAGACGTAGAAAAGACTCGGCTTGCTTGTAAACTTATGTATGCTTTGTTTGCACTTTAAGACATAATGAATGAACAATAGAGTTGACATTGACGCTCTTGATTTGCAGTCTAGTCCTGTCACAAGTGTTTTTGGCTTTATAATTATAGATTATTCATTGTGCATGTAAAAATGTAAATACTTACGGAATTAAACAGCTGGTTATTGTTTTATAAAAAAAGATAACATTTTACTATAGATAAATGTAAATTCACAAAATAGTACGTAATAAAATCCATAAAAATAAACAAAACATTTATAAAAAAGAAAACCATATAAAGGCTCAGAGGCTACTCCTATGAGAGAGGCTCAGGCTCAGACCCTCGGAGAAAGTATACTTTCTCTGAGCTCATTTTTTTTTTTGTTCTTTTTATCCTCGAGGGGAAAGGCAAAGGGATCTAGCCCATGCAGCCAAGTCATCAGTCATCATCAGGAACTGTGCTCAAAAAATACTTGGGAAGGGTACTTCGACCCAATCAACCCAGTTTAAATACCACCCGTAAAACGATAAGAATTTTACAAGGTTTTCTTGATGAACTTATTCACGTCTTCCAAAAAGTGCATAAACGTGTTATATTTGAGTTTTTTCATTACTGTATAATTGCACTAGCACTTATGTTACAAAACACTATCGAAATTGTCACATAAAACTAATTTTACACTGAATTTTAAAAATTTCAAGTAAAACAACAATGTTACTCGTCAAAAGCGCAGGAAGAAGTCCTCTCTGAGCTCAGACCGCTCTGTTCTTTTTCTTCTTCCTCTAGTTATGGCATTGAGTCATTTACTTAAAACTATTTCTGTCACTGAATATTACATAGCATCGACGACTACTATGACTATAAACTTGTTCACGCTTGTACGTACGAATTAGTAATCCCAATAATCAATAACAATAGAGGAATGAGCTTATCAGTACTACTAGGGACTAAGACGTTTTAATTTATGAATTAGTGTTGGTTCATAGTTTAATTTATTCATAAAAATAAACCGTGTTCGCACACTAAAAAGATATCTAGACGTCAAAACTTAGCTGTTCGCTTGAAGACGGTTCGTAGCAATCTGTCCGAACAACAAAAGTAAAAAAAAATACTTAAGAGGAATGAGGCTATCAAGAGGAAGTACTAGTTTTATAACTAATCGAAAATATGTTAGTTCCTAACTAAATTACCTTTAACACGTAGACGGAGATAAGAATCCCAGCGACGTTTTACTTCTCATTCACACATTAAAGAGACAGCAATATACGTTTCAAATGTCCCTCATCAAATTTCGGTTTTTTCAAGGACAGCAACTCGAATTGCGGAACGAACTCTACTTTCTTCGCTGATGTATTGAACAGTATTGTTTGGAATACGTTAAATTTTGTGTTAATGAATAAAACTACTGTTTTGGTGTCGTCTCGTTCCCCGTCAAAAATGGCAGAATTATTTACTAACAGAATCACGCGTATGGCGAGTCCTTTAGTAACATGTCTCTGATTGTCGGCTATCTTCTGTTTGTGATCCGATTTTGAGGTTTCATTCATTGGAGTAGAGAGCCTTTGATGATGCAAATGACAACGGTAAAGATTTAATGATATATCAAAAGGTACGAAGTAAAAAGATAGCCAGTGTTCCCAACTTAGGGGTTTCTCCCCAAATTTAGAGGGTAAACAAGAGGGATTTTTTGAATATTATTTTTTTTTCGTTGGGGTATAATAAAGATATGTAAGTATACGCCCTGGAACAATCTACACTAGCCAGCCATATTTGTTTGTTGACGTAGCGAATTGGCGACATCTACTACAATATAATACAACTGCTCTGTGGCGACTGGTGATTGCCTGCCTCTGCCTATGCTAACTGGAAATACGGTACGTAGGTTGATTATTGTTTACTTGTTCAATTCGATTTTGTTGTTGTACTGCTGTGTCGACAAGCAATTTGTTTGAAAAAACTAATAATATGAACTGCAAAAAAATAATAATTAATGCATACTTATTATTTTTTAACAAAATATTATTTTTAAGGGAGCATTTCTAAGTAATTCAGTCGATTTTAGGAGTTTTTGACTTAAGCTTTGTGGGCTTTTTGGGTTAAGTCCCACATCTTTCTAAATTAAATCACTAATTCCAATTTAGTGGTACATGCCTTCACCAGGATTAGAACCAGTAGCCAGTCGTTAATAGCTCAGCTATTCACTAGGTAGGCTATCACTGTACTTCTCTTCTGTTTATTCACTTAATGTTGAAAAAGAGCACTGTCATTTATGGCAGTGTTTGGCAATAATTTATTAAGCAGTTACTCTTATAACAATAACTGACTTCATCGCTGTTTCCAAATACGAGCACATGTTCTTTGCCAGTGTCTACGTCTTTTGCACCTTCCACAGGGAAGCCCACGTTCTTTGCACCGAGACGAAACTGCCTCCAGTGCACGTTCTTTGCACTGTCTACGTTTATAAGAACGATTATTGTGAATGCTTTTGATAACATTGTCAGTTTACTACAATATTGTCGGTCATTTATTTGCAAAATTAAGATCTGTTTATTAATTTCACGACTGCGTTTCAAATAATAACAATTGATGAAAAGTACGTATGACCACGTATGTATACATACATATACGTACATATATACGTAAAAAGAGTACTTATTGAATTCTGACATCTAGCGGTGAATAGCGGAACTATTAAAATTACATATCATCGAACAACAGAAATAGAATATTCTAATAGCCAAAGGCGAAGGCTACAATGCACGTCATTAGACATATTACAAAATAATTTTTAACCTTCGTTTGGAGATAAGCAAGCATACGGCCAACCTCACTGTAAATTGGTTACGTTATCTACGATCCGATATTCCGTATTTCTCTCAATAGATGGCGTTGCTTCAAATTTACATTACGCTATAATTCAATATTTTATATAATATAACTGTTGTAAAGCGGCGACACAGAAGCAAGTGGCGGCCTATTGTGAGTGTGTGTGTACTCTACACGCACAATAGCCCGCCACTTCATTATTGATAACATTATAATTACTTGCAGCGAGATATCAACTCCCTCGAATGGAGAGCTGTTGTGTTCCCGCATGTGTGTCATTCACTAGTAAATTTGTAATGTGATGCTGCGTTAGCAGCGGGGGTGGCAACGTGCGAATGATACTCTCACTTAAGAGTTTACTGATAACCTGACTTACCCGAAGGAATGCAACAGGGAACCCTTCAGAGAGTGTTTATTTGGCAGTGGTTTTCTGTAAGGATACTTCCCCAGACGGGCTGCTTTGACGCATGTCATGAAACAGATAATAAAGGGTAAACGACGGTTGAGACGGGTTAATCATAAAATGCACAATGAGGTTTGGTATAAGCGGGACGACCTCCACAGCACGAGGCAAATCTGTCATCAATTTCTCTTTAATCTTTAAGACCGGTTCAATGCGCATTGAACGTGACATATGTCCATGTATGACGTCACAGACAATACCGAGTAATGACCACTCTCTACTCACGTGGAGTGGAGTCTCTCGACGAGGCCATGTTTGTGCAAGAGGCGTTCGACAGTGAAGAACAACACTGTTTTACAAAGCAATGGGTGACGTATTTTATAAACAACGCCATTTAGTGACGGACACTCTATTTCCTCTCGGTTAATGCTCACTTTACTTCATTACAAGTGTAGATGGCGTCTTCAAGGTAGATCATAACTTAGTCAATTTTTGACTTGGAACTAAATTCAAGCAAATTAGCATTAAGCCTTGGATTCACTCTCATGAAATCATAATGACCAAGTGCGAGCCGGATTTCTGTTTTCAGATTTCGCATACACGACTGATTAACATCTTTTTATTATTGTTTTAGATAGATTGCCGTCAAAAGTTCACGTCCCAGAGGCGCAAAAGTCTGTCTAACTTCTTTTGTTTTATGAAAATATAATTTCTCGGACATGTTTGTAAATTCGAAAAAAACAATTTAGTGGTACATGTCTAGAATTCGAACCAATAACTAGTTGTGAATAGCTGGGCTATTCACTAGGTAGGCTATCACTGCACTTCTATTCTGTTTATGCACTCGATATTCAAAACGAGAAAAGTTACATAGACATATTGAAAGTCGTTATTTTATTTCGTATTTCTCTCAATAGAGGGCGTTGCTCCGAATTTACATTTCGCTATGAATTCCACATTTTATAAAATACAACAATTTGTAAAGCGGCGACACAGAAGCAAGTAGCGGCCTATTGTGAGTGTGTGTGGTATTATTTGCCACCTTAGTGGCATAAAAGATAATGCAAACAACATTTATTAATGAATATCACAATTTAACGCTATAACTTACTATTTCCTTCTCATAGCAGCTATTTCTATACTCTTTGATATAATTTCCAGGCCGCGGTAATAAAATTGTATAATTCACACCAATCATTTGTGCTGCTATATTTGCAGTTCTCAACACAACAATAATTATTACCCGTTACAAAATATAAACAATTTCAACAAATTGATTTGACTTTCGCGAATTGTTGCTCATTTCTGCCGCAGCGGGCGCTGCTATCGCTTCACTGTACCCCTCTCAGCCCACAATGTACTTCGCTCACAGCGAAACGTACACTTTGTATCAACACATCATTAGTTGACAATATTGGTGTCGTACAGATGAGTAATGTTCGTATGTTATCATTATGTCATTAATATTATATTCGTTTATGTCTCCTCCACCACGTTGATATCACAGTCAGAAGCGTGCGCGTAGTGTGGAAGTACACGCAGAGGCCTACACTTTAATATATCCTGTAGTTTTTCATCCGTCTCGTTTCTGATATGACGTGAATCAGCGAGAACGTTCACCAGTAACCTCGTGATGTGTTGCTGTGTTATTCCCGCTGCTGACACAGCACATTATCACGAGATTATTGGTGAATGTCCTCAGTGACTCACACACGCAGGAACACACCAGCTCTCCAGTCGCGGGAGTTGATATTTCGCTGCAAGTAATTATAATGTTATCAAAAATGAAGTGGCGGGCTATTGTGCGTGTAGAGTACACACACACACACAATAGACCGCCACTTGCTTCCGTGTCTTTTTTTTTTTTTTTTTTTTTTGACCTGACTATGTAGTTAGCCCCGGTTGGGCTGTCACTACGTCACCGGACTAGAGCTTCCGTGTCGCCGCTTTACAACTGTTATATTTTATGAAATGTGGAATTCATAGTGAAATGTAAATTCTGAGCAACGCCCTCTATTGAGAGAAATACGAAATAAAATAACTACTTTCAAATTACTCGTTTTGAATATCGAGTGAATAAACAGAACAAAAGTGCAGTGATATAGTGCTTACCTAGTGAATAGCTTAGCTATTAACAATTGGTTACTGGTTCCTGGTGTAGGCATATACCACTAAATTAGTATTTTCATGTAAATATTTTGATTAAATACATATGTTACACCTTAGAAGAAAACTAATTTTAATTTTTAAGTACAAATCGTCAATTTCATAATTTAACCCCTAATATCAATTCCCTGTAGGGTTATAATGAATGAAACCAGGAAGCTTCTAAGCATGACGTAAACTGTAGGCGGTGGCTGTTCGCCTTTAGTTCACATAAGTGTAGGCTACAACTACCAATGACATCATGCGGGTCATATGTTTGCTTGTCAGTTGACCGAATCGATAGACGTGGTACAATGCAACAAAGCTCCTCCGGCCACCACTCCAAAGGGATGCTTTCTCGTCAAATAGTGGCCTGAATAAGAAATATTTTAAGCATGTTAATCAGTCGTGTATACGAAATCTGAAAACAGAAGTCCGGCTCGCACTTGGTCGTTATCATTTCATGAGAGTGAAAGGCTTAATGCTAATTTGGTTAAGTAGTTCGCTTAGTTCCAAGTTGAAAATTGACTAAGTTATGATCAACCTTGAAGGCGCCATCTACACTTGTTATAATTAAGAAAAATAAGCATTAATCGAGAGGGAATAGCGGCTCCGTCCCTAGATGGCGTTGTTTATAAATTACGGTGTGCATTGTTTTATAAAACAGTGTTGTTTTTTACTGTCGAACGACTCGTGCACAATCATGGCCTCTTCAAGAGACTCCACTCCACTTGAGTAGAGAGTGGTCATTACTTGATTTTGTCTGTAATGTATACATGGACATATGCCGCGATCAATGCGTATTGAACCAGTCTTATATTAGTAATTACTTTTTTTCCGACATTGATCACAGGCTCGCCCCGCGCTGTGGAGGTCGTCCCGCTTGCACCACACCTCTTAGCATTTATCTGTTTCATGACATGCGCCAAAGCAGCCCGTCTGAGGAAGTATCCTTACAGAACACCACAGCCAAATAAAAACTCTCTGAAGTGTTCAATGTTGCATTCCTGCGGGTAAGTCAGGTTATCAAAGTGAGAGTATCATTCGCAAGTTGCCACCCCGCTGCTAACGCAGCAGCACATTACCGGTTTACTAGTGAACGCACACGCAGGAACACAAAAGCTCTCCAGTTGAGGGAGTTGATATTTCGCTGCAAATAATTATAATGTTATAAAAAAATGAAGTGGCGGGCTATTGTGCGTGTAGAGTACACACACACTCACAATAGGCCGCCACTTGCTTCTATGTCGCCGCTTTACAACTGTTATATTTTATAAAATGTTAAATTATAGCGAAATGTAAATTTAAAGCAACGCCATCTATTGAGAGAAATACGAAATAAATTAATGACTATTTCAATACGTTTTTGTAACTTTTCTAGTTTTGCAGGCGTTCGTAGGTTACGTAACCAATTTACCATGAGGTTGGTTGTATGCCTGCTTACCTCCAAACGATGTATAAAGAATATTACGTAATATGTAATGTCTAATGGTCTGCATCCTTCTTTCGGGTCGCCTTTGGGAGTGCTACGTTGACAGCGGAGGCAGAAATGCACAAAAAGTCAGTTACTGTTATTATTGTCAAACTGACATATGAAGAATGAATGAAGTGTGGACTGAACAATGAACGGAAGGCTGTGATAGTCTAGTGGATAAAGAACCAGCGTGTTAACAGACTGGTGGCTGGTTCGAATGCTGGTGTAAACATGGATAAATTTTCGTATCGCCACATAAAGATGTGCAGCATTGGCAGCAGGTGCGGCATTGGGATGACAACCCGAGTGATTAATATTTCCTGTGTTCACCCTGTTTACACCATTTGGGCTGCACGTTCATTTGGCTATCAGATTATTTTGTATTTGTTATCTGATGACAATGTAATTTTTAATACTTCTGCTTTTGACCGCTAGATGTCAGATTCAAATTATTTTTACAGTTATTATTATTTGAAATGCAGTCGTGAAAATATAAGTACCCATTTTTATAAAAATATGTTCCGACCAAAGGGCAGCGAACCGAAAATGTTATTAAATGTTTCCGCAATGATCGGTCTTGTAGGAAAATTCATTCTGTAATTTGTATTCTTGTTGTTGTAAACATTTTGTGAAAAAATATAAAACTTTTCGTTGTCCACCTTCTTCACCGGCGATCACTTCCCAGCTTGTCGGCAGTGAGGCAGGCCGTAAGGGCTGCGGCCTCGTGTTATTGTGACGAGTCACGAAGGCCGCGATGTACTTCCTGCTCACCTCGACCGCTCCCGGCGTGCACAGAGCTCGGGCTCCACTCTGGAAGGTGCAGGACGTAGATACGAGCAAAAGTCAGTTACAACAGTGACTGGTTAATAATTAATATTGTCATATACACACATAAACGAGTGCAGTGTCCAGTGAATAAGTAAAGACTAGAAGTGCAGTGACATTGTAGGTAATGAACACAGAACCGGTCAGAAATAAATAGATAAATGTTACTCTCAATCATTTTCTCACTGATATAATTGATGAAATTTATGAATTATTTATTTTTATACAACGTCGGTAGGCGTACAAGTATACGGCCCACGAGCCTACGAATGCTTGTAATACATTAAGTATCACTCGCGCGATGCCACCCCTGTGCTAACACAGCAACTCCTTGGAAGCTTACTGGTGACCTCACTCACACGTAGGAACACAAAAATGCAACGCGAGTCCGATTTATTAACAAACAAAACTATTTGTCGTCATCTGTGCATGCTTTATTTTTATTTATTCTCCTTTATTATTTATTATATGTCCACGAAGCGGGACACAGATACTTCTTCTGCATATCAATGATATGTTGTCAATTGATGGCATTCCTTTTTTTGAGGACGACAGCATCGGGGACGCTTATTATACAGGCCGTGCAAACATCCCTCGTTCCATTGTGGAGGCAAGCCGCGATAAACTAGTGTCCGAAATTTAGGGTACTTTGACAAAAATGCTCTCAATTTCAGACACAAGTTCTGACACAATGTTCGACTGAATTTGGTACAATTCAACCCCATAAAGACACAAGTCCGCGCGTTCACCGCTAAGAAATCTAGGACCTTGTGATTCGGTTCAGAGGGGCGTTGTGAAATTGCCGACAATCCCTACTTTACAGATGCTATTAGCCCTGAAGCCCTTAAGTTTAAGAAGAGATTTTGTCTCCCTTTATATGTTCTACCCATTGTACAACGTGTGGTGTTCTGAAGAATTGTTAGATATGATGCCAACAGTCTTTTTACATTCGCATCAATCGCCTTATACAACTATAGCATGGAATTTTTCAAGAAAGGCATGTAGAGGTTTTTACAGATTCGCCAACACACGTGTGATACCCCTAGTGTTGCAATGTCCATATGCTATGGCAACTGCTTACCATCAAGCAATCTGTAGGTACGCTTGTTTGCCACCATATTAGTATAAAAAAACGTATAGTATTTATCACAAGCAAACAAAATTGATTTATTAATGTCATTCTTTAAAGCTACGAGTACATTAAACTTACTATTTCCTTTGTAGTTTTCAACACAACAATAATTATTAAAATACAACTTCAAAATATACTTTCAGCTCATAATGACAATTAGACGCAAAAAGTCAATTTCTTCTTTTCAAATCCTAATCTAACCTAACCTAAATCTAAGGATGCGGCGAAGATACTGATTATTTTGTGAAGCGATTGCCCTCCTCTCTAGAGTGCTTCTCGTCTCGATCCTGTGCAGCCTGCATCCATCGATTCCCTACAAACCTCTTGAGTCACGACTACCGCTGGGACTTGCGTCTCGTCGGACAATGACGTTTGTTGTAACGCGAACAGAACAAGACGTATTAAAGATGAACAACTTGTTTCTGTTGATAGCGTTTCACGAGACAGTACCGCGGAGTGCGGTATTACTGTCAGCTTCACCGCTGACAGAGTTTAACGTGCAGTTGATATAAGACAATGTTATGCACTGAGGGCACTTAATGCAGACAATTGTCTTTTTAAGAACAGCGATCATAAGCAAAACCTCATCATTATAGATTTAAACTGCACTGTCCCCACACGGGCTGCCCTTGTACGAATCAAAAAATACAAAAGAAAGTGCGACCTTTACCTTCAGATTCATTGATATCAGTATCCTCAGCTGCCTCTGACTCCTCGTGTTCATATAATCTCTCTCAATATTATCCACTCCCTCTAGTTCGACACGCTTTGCATCTTCTTCTTCAGTCAATCCTTCGTTCACAATTTTCACATTCTCTAGTAATAATCAACGTCCCCTGCTCCTCTATCTCTTCCCAGTTTCTTTCATCTATTGATACTCCACTCTCATTGCCGTCTCCATTTCCTAGTCCTGTTCTGTCAACGCATTCTTCCTCCCCAGATTGTTAACAATTAAACTTAAATGTCACACGTAAGTTTCTGTGTCTGTTAGAATGACACGCGCATCGAGCTCTCTCTGACAAATAAACTGGGTAATAAAATATTTTAGATAAATAAGTGGTACCGATTTCATTGGCTATTTACATAGTTGATTTATATTTACTGGCGCCGACTTCAACGGAGTCGGTTTTTTTATTTAAAATGCCAACAAGTCGCCTCAATAAAGTAGTAGTAGTCTCTATGGAGGGAGTTACAATTTAAAGTATTTGATATTTTTATACAACATTGTTGAGTGTGTCCGAGACACATATTTGTTACAAAGTAGATCAACCGATTGATGCCAAGTCTATCATCACGCATTGTGTACTGTTTTAAAATATTTCATGTAGGTACACATAACATTCAATATTTTATTTTCATACTACATAACTATGATACAGATAAAAGAAATCTTAAAAAATAAAGCCTCTCATCGCTTAACGTTCTTTTCTCCAAATGTCCTTTCTTGATGTTTGATATTTTTAGTATTTTTTATGACTTCCTCCCGCGCTTTTGGCGAGTGATGTTACTGTTACAGATACTTAATTTTTTTACGATTCACTATACAATTAGTTTTATGTGATAATTTTGACAATATTTTGTAACATAAGTGCTAGTGAACTTATACAGTAATGAAAAAACTCAAATACATATAATACGAATATGTACTTTTTGAAACACGTGATTAAGTCCGTGAAGAAAAGCCTGGAAAATTCGTTTTACGGATGATATTGCAAGATTGGGTCAGGGTACCCTTCTTAAGTATTCAGCACAGTTCCTGAAGCTGGAACATCTAGAATTAAGATTTGTAAATGGTTGTGAACTGAAGACTTGGCTGTATGGGTTAGATTCCTTTGTCTTTCCCCTCTGGGATAAAAAGAACAAAAAAAAGTATTTTTCTGTGTTAATTTTATTTTTATGTACACAGTGAACAATTCCCACTTTATCTTATTCTAAATAAAATGTGATCTTTATTAAGAAAAACAATAGTGAGTGATTTAATTCAATGAATTAATCATTTATTCTGTAACAATATTAGGCAGGTACATTGTGTTGAAAATTTACAAAAATGTATATAAAAAAGAAAAAAACAAGCATAAATACATCAAAGAATTATCAAGCTAACAATATAAAGATTCAAATGTGAAAATAATATGATAGTAGTATCAGTTAATGTCGAGTAATAGGTACATATTTCTAATAATTATAATTCGCCATCGTCAGGTTAAATGTTTACCTACAGAGTAGTTGTACCTTCAATTTGATGTCGACCTCTTTAGTGTATAAAATATTTTTAATTTCAATAGGTAATTCATTAAATATTTTTTTCGATTAAGCAACGTATGTTATGCTGTACAATGTTCAAACTTCGTACCATATTTTAAGGTGAGTCCTTTCTTCTCGTATTTTCACCATCAGTTTCAAATTCGTGTATATGTTTAGTGAGATATTTTAACAGTACTACAATATATATAAACACTTGGCAGTCGGAAAATCCAGTGCTTTATAATGTTCTCTATACCTAAGACCTGTTGTTGCGTATACGAGAATTATTCTGTGAATTTCATTCAGTTCAGTGAACGCCCAGTGGATAAAGTCAAAGTCAAAATGTTTTTATTCCGTAAAAATGGCTACATTTGTTTGGAATCGTCACAATTTTTTTCCCTACTGTGCAGTTTATGACTAGGTGAGCACTGATAAAAATACTGCCAAAAAACTCAGGCATCCCTCTTTTGGTGTCCAAACAAATTTACATATTTTATTAATTACATTATAATTGGATCGACTCAACGACTAATTACATTATAATTGGATAAGGCTTCGGCTCCCAGTGGATAGGAAAAAAACGACGTAACACATATAGAACAATTGAGTAACATGTTTGAATCCTGGCATGTACCACTAAATTTGCGTTTTCGGATTCATGTACATATTTGTAATTATCACTCGCTTTGTTTTGAAGGACAACATCGTAAGGAAACCAGCTCCAGCATGTTCAAGAAATTATATTTCTAAAGACACATGTGTGACCTTACCTAAGAATGGTCTGGTTTTCACTCTGCGCTGTTGGGGTCGGAACGGCAGTCGCTCCATGTCAAAAAGTAACCTTACAAAATCTTTAGGCTGAGGTAGCAGACCACACCAATCCGGGAAATAGGATTACATTGGATGAAGAAGATCCTAGTTTCGATTCGATGAAGTCGACGTATGTCATACATCTTGGGCTTCTGAGTACATAGCTCGCACTGCTTATTTCATTTTCAATATCTTTAAGTTAGTTTCTCCATTATTCTGAGATGGTTTGGTCATTTAGAAAGATAGAATGACAAAAGAGTTATGAAAGAAATGTATCAGGCAAGAGTCAATGGTGATGTCAGGAGGGGTGGCCCTAGACGCACACATAGATCAAATTGGTGATGTGTTGAAAAAGGGCCAAATCAAAAGCACCCGAAACAGAAGAACATGCATGAAGGAAGGTTGATGTGTGTGGAAGAAGCGAGAGAGGTATGTTTGGATCGGTGCACCTGGCGTTCTATAGTCTCTACCTACCTCAATGGGAGACAGGTGTGATGATATGTATGTTTGTTCCTCAAGGTCATTAAGCTTTAAAATGTGGACATCTAGGTGTGGGTTAATAATTTATTCTACTACCACACACTCTCACTGTAGAGGGGAGGCCTGCAGTGGACGAATATTGGCTGAGATTGCTGATAATCACTACCATGCAGCCCATCTGTGGATTGGTCTATTTACATCAAGCTACTCTGTATTCTAACGGTCTGTACATTAAGTTAAAGCTGAGTATTTCTTCGTTTCAGGTTAAAGGTTTCAATTGCAGTGATACAACATACAACTTAATGGTGCTCCGAATGTAACATCCATCATTATGGATACTCAGCATAGTTCAATGCAAGTTCAGAACAAAGAGTCTCCACGCTCGCACCAGGGTGAAGATGAAACTGACGCTGATGCACCGATATATCTGGTACACTTGACTGTTCAGAAATCAGAAAATGTAGAAGTCTTTGACAGAGGGGCAATGAAGTTGGAACGTGTCAAAAGTGAGACATTCACAGAGGACAAATACATAACTCAGGAACTGCCGCAGGCATTAGATACTGAGAGAATTGGGTTAATAGATCCAATAAATATAAAGCAAGAGCAAGTGGAAGTGGAAATAGATATTGAAAACCGTGGATTTCCAGATGAAGATCATATAAAGATAGAAATAGAGGAAGTAGATATTAAGAGAGAAGAATTGACATGTGGAGAAGCTATAAAGGAAGAACAGTTTGGGGAGGACAAGCCAGAGAAATCAGAACCAAAAGAGGATATTGAAATGAAGGGATCCAAAGGTAAAAGTTACGTTTTATTGTAGGGTTTTGTTTAACTATACATGAATTGTTAAAGCAATGAAATATTTGAAACTTGTATAATCTTTATTTAACCACTCGTTATACAACGCTAATCCCAACGCTAACTTATGGAAGTGAGAGCTGGGTATGGATGGCAGAGATAGCATGAAAGTTGTGGCATAACACTTGCTCAGAGTTGGTCTGAAAGAGTGTTAGTGTTAAGATAAGAAAACTGGCAAACTGTGTGGAAGCATATTGTAAAAAAAAAAATTTTTAGCACGTAGAAATTTGACCAAATTACGAAAAAAAATGGTAGTCAGTTGGATAGGTCTGGCGAGTACGGAGGATGACTTATGGTTTCTAACTGCAGCTCCTGTAGAGTTACAACGGGTTCTCGTGCAGTGTGAGGTTTTGCGTTATCATGGAGCAATAATGGCTTCACCATTATCGATTCACGAGTCGGGGCTGTTTCACTGCCAGTTTCGCCATCATTGTTCGAAGTTCGGCACAGTAAACATCTGTTATTGCTTGACCAGACCTGAGAATGCTGTAGTGAATAGCGCCATGAAGAGGCCACCAAACAGTTACCATTACCTTTTTATTGGTAAGCTTTGCTTTAGGGCAGTGTTGCGGCGTTTTACCTGGGGGCAGCTATTACATTTTTCGCTTACGGTTATTACGCACACTGCAATGCGTTTGACACACAAACACATATATCCAATGATATTGTATTTAAAGATGACGTATATTCATACTGCACGTCGTTTTGTTATTGTTCCACTACGACATTATAGTACTTACTTACTAAGCGTATATAGATTACAACAATGAAGAGGATAGATAATACGGAACGCATGATATAGAGAGAGATAGCTATCTGTCAAGTGTTGCGCTTGAAATACGTCAGCGCATCATAGAATAGCGCATATTAGACCAATTGGGTTAAGGCGACACCTCGATCGTGAAGCTTTAAAATGGCTCCGCCCAATCACCCCGCGCCCCTCAATTGACACTCGACGCTCGATTTGTAAAATTTGAAATTAGCGCCTAATAGGTAACCTGGGGTCAACGTATAGTCAATGCAAACGAACAGAAAAGCTACAGAGTCGCGTCACACTTAAATAAAATTTATAATATCAATATTTAATAAAAAATATTGATTTAATTATTATTTAGCTTTATACATACTGAACCAAACATATTTATTTAAGCTAGACGGAAAACAATAGTAATAATAGTAATAAAAAACTACAGAAACGTATTCACTTTTAAAAGTTTATTGAAAGAGAAATCAATGACATCGTTTTATGTTTATATCTCTATAAGTTAACATGTCTTGGTATCTATGTTGTTCTTACTTAGGTCTCGTCCAGTGGCGCCCTCATTGAATAAAAAAACATATTATAGCATAGAAGATAAACATTATGAAATCTTATGTTGCATTTATTACGAAGATAGTAAAGTATTTTTACGTCATTAAACCAACACTCAAAATATTCCACTATCGTTGTTATAAGCAAAAGTGCTAAAAGAGGCCGTTTTTTGGCAATTATGCCTATAACAACGAAAGCAAAACATTTCAATTGTTGGTTTAATGACGTAAACGTACGTTATTGTATTTGTAACACACGCAACACATGACTTTATAATGTTTATCTTCCACGCTAAGATACGATATTTTATTCCTTGAGGCGCCACTGGACGGCATGTATCCCCCTTAAGAAGAATGAAACACCAGCTACATAATACAACATTGTTTATCGAGAGGCTAAAGCGGGCCATTTGTTGATTCGGACACATATGTTTAGTTAGCAGATACACCATCTAAACTGCAAACACTGGTCACAGCGATGAAAGACGACTGTATGGAGAAAGGCTTACTACTGAATGCGAACAACAAAACAAAGATAATGGTATTTGAAAGAGAAGAATCCAGAACTAATGTAAGGATTACGATTGATGATGAAGTGTTGGAACAAGTGGATGAGTTTGTATATCTTGGATGCGCTTTCAGCAGGGATGGAAGGTACACCGCAGATGTGGAAAGACGAGTGAGTGCTGGGAATAGTGTGAATGGAGCGTTGGGAAAACTTCTTGGCAGTAAAATCCTGAGCCAGAAGGCACAACTCGCTATACACAATGCAGTGTTGGTCCCAACGCTAACTTATGGAAGCGAGAGTTGGGTATGGCAGAAAGAGCATGAAAGTAGAATAAACGCGGTTGAAATGCGAGCGCTGCGCAAAATTTGTGGCGTAAGGCTTGTAGACCGTATTCGTAATGATGATGTTAGAAATAGAGTTGGTCTGAAAGAGAGCGTCGGTGTTAAAATAAGAAGAGGCATGCTCCGATGGTTCGGGCATGTAGAAAGAATGCAAGATGAAAGAATGACGAAGCAGATATACAATGCAAAAGTGGAAGGATGTAGGAGCCGGGGAAGGCCAAGACTTACCTACCATGACCAAATTGGTCATGTTCTATCAGAAGGTGATGTCAGGAGCCCTAGAAACCGGCGTGCGTGCATGAGAAGAGCAATGAATGTTAAAGAAGCGAGTGAGATATGTAAGGATCGAGTCACGTGGCGCTCGGCTCTCTCTGCCTACCCCGCAAGGGATTTGGCTTGAAGTTATAGATGTTCGAGTGTCATAATGGCTGATAGCGCCGAGTAAACACAGGATTTTTTTATTTCGAATAAATAAGAGAAATAAAATTATCAGATTGAATTAGATTGAAATTGAAATAGAAAATTGGAATTTTTTTGCAACTCCCTCCTGGTGAAGATTCACAAGTTATTTTACACAGTTAGGTACAGCTCTGGTAGGGATCCTAGCTTTTTCCCTAAATATAATACACTCTCGAATGACTAGGTATGCGCTTTCACTAACAGTCAATTTAACTTCGCGAATTTTATAAAAAAGTACAGGAAGAACTTGACGGTTAGACGGTAATTTTGCGCCTATTATTTGATAATTTACGTCTCCAACTAAGAAAATACTTGATTTATTGCTTCTCAATTCCACTGCCATCTTATAAAAGTTAAAACATTACGTATTAATCACGAGAATAACTGACATTCAAAATTAATAGACGGTTAGGTAATTATGACGAAGTTAACGATGCTCTCTCTAAAGTTATTCATTGGTTTAGTGTTAATAATCTGCTTTTAAATGATAAAAAGACTAAAGTAATTAAGTTCTCAACACCTAATGTAAGGCAGGTGGCTACCAATGTACATGTTAATGGAACTAATTTAGCCTCTGTGGAGACAACTGTGTTCTTGGGTATAACAATTGACTCCAGACTACAAAGGGGCCCACAAATTGAAAAATTATCAGGAAAACTAAGTTCTGCAGCTTATGCAGTGAAAACTATTAGACGGCTCACTGATATTGATACGGCTAGAATAGTTTATTTCAGCTACTTTCATAGTATTATGTCATATGGAATTCTTCTTTGGGGTAACTCCGCGGATATTAACACCATCTTTTTATTGCAAAAGAGAGCCATAAGAGCTATCTACAAACTTGGTCCCCGTGAGAGCCTTAGAGAAAAATTCAAAGTAATAAATATTTTAACAGTCGCATCGCAATATATCTATGAAAATCTTTTGTATGTCCATAAAAACATAGACTCATTTTGTAAAAAGAGTGATATTCATAGCATAAATACTAGATATAAGCATAATCTTGTGTTATATGCAAGCCGTCTCCACAAAACAAGTAATTATTTTATGGGGCAATGTATACGGTTCTATAACAAACTTCCCAGCAATATAAGAGATTTGTCAATAAACAAATTTAAAACTACTATTAAAGCCAAATTGTGTAGCAGGGCATATTATAAAGTATCTGACTATATTCATGATAAAAATGCCTGGGAGTGAGTCGATCCAATTATAATGTAATTAACAAAATATGTAAATTTGTTTGGATACCAAAAGAGGGATGCCTGAGTTTTTTGGCAGTATTTTTATCAGTGCTCACCTAGTCATAAACTGCACGGTAGGGAAAAAAAATGTGACGATTCCAAACAAATGTAGCCATTTTTACGGAATAAAAAGATTTTGACTTTGAATTTGAACAAATGAATACCGCGAGTACGTGCGGCACTGCCGCGCAACTTGTATGAACATGTTTCGATGTAATTCGGTACGGATTATCGTAATCCAAATAAGTTAAACATTAATTTCCGAGTGTTTTAAAAGCAAATGAACAAAACTAAGACATATGCGTTAGAAAATAAAAACTTTGAAAAATAAGGGACACCCTAATATACATATATACAAATAGATTTTATAATCTATTCATATTTAAAAAAAACATGTGACAAATGATTTTCTTGCTGTTTCATAACTTTAACTTCAGTATAATGACATTTATTGTATTTTACTTATGTATACTCTGTGTTTTGTATTGTTGTACGTTTCCTTGTTATTTATTAAACTCTCAAGAAGAAAGAACCAGGACCATCTCTGATGTTGCAAAATAAATCTAATCCGTACAATAGTTCAATACTAACCACAATGTATAGAATAGATGATTTTTTTGTGTTTTCAGTGTTGGTTCATAGTAAATATTATTTGTTTTCACGAGTACCATGGGTATAAGTATACTATCTATCTATATCTTCACGCTAAATCCCTCGTGAGCGCCACATGACTCGGTACTTACACACCTCGCTCGCTTCTTTAACATGAAACATACCGAGTTTTTTTAAAAACTATCAAAATATACTATTTTACTAGTAATTATTTTAATACAAAAAAAAAAAAAAAACCACTGGTTTTCTATCTTCTGATTGGATAAATTTCCAACGTAAACTAACCTTCACCTACGTACAATGTCTAAGTCGGAGTTCGGTGAGCTTATAATGGTTACTATGAGTTTGTCGTCCCGTATGACACTTACGTTAAAGTAGCATATAAATCGAGTAGTGATTCTTCTAGTGGAATATGTTTATTTAGTAAGTTTCTCCTAAAAAACAAAACAGCAAAAATATTATATTTTATAAGTTTTTATTTTAATACAAAGAAATAAAGAGTCTCCACTGATTGCTATGTGCTGAGAACGCGAACCTTATTGGTATAAATTTCCAACGTAACCTGACCTCCACCGACGTACAACTTCTAAGTCGGAGTTCGGTCAGATTATAATGGACATAATAGGAGTTTGACGTCCTATATAGGTACGCGGTCAGCCTGTGGATAATGTATACCAATTATCAAATGTTACTGTTTATTCCTGCAAAAAATAACTCTTATTTAATTAATGCAGTTTTATATAGAGTTATTAAGTAAGCAAAATTAAAAAAAAGTTTGAAGAGGAATTAAATAGCTTGGGCCAACCATACCTAGGAACTGTTCTAAAAACTAGAAATATGTCTACACAATGTTATTATAATATGTTTAATGAATATAATAATAAAAAAAAAAAATACCTTGTCTTGTTCGCCTCCCCCATTCTACGAACATTTTCTTTGTATTTTTATTCTATATATTTTCTTTTTAGTGTTCCCCATTATTACAACAGTATAATAAATATATATAAACCTATAATATTATTTACTACTTATATCTAATAATAATACACTTACGCTAAATACTATAATATTGAATATTTACAACTATTAATTATAAAAACTTCGGTGTCGCGATGTAAATGGAGCGAGCTCGAGCAGACAGTCGACATAGGTCTCACCTCGAAGCGGGCTGCAGCCGGACTGGCTGGATGTAGTTAGTCAACGCGTTTATAATCCTCATTACCGCACAATAAGGTCGAAAACACGTAGCACCCAAGACGAATGTGATCGCTTAGAAATTGTCAGAAACTTAAAATATTTTTAAAAAATTTCATGTTTCACTTATCAAAATATGCAGCAACCATATTATAAACATAGATATTACTAATAGATTTAAGTAATTTTGAAGCGTATAAACAGAACAACTTCGTTGTAATTTCAAAAATAATGAATTTCAGGAGGTGTTTTCGAAAGTAATTATTATCGAATCAATTTTACACAATCGCGTATTTGAGCAAGCAAATTCAAGATAAAGAAATGAAGTTATTTATATTAAAATCTTAGATCCGTCAGTTTAGTCATTAGCCTATACTATTCGATGAAAGTTGGTCTAATTTTTCGATGTGTCGCCTTAATTTCATTGCCTCAGTTTTTGCGCGCTAGTACGACATCTACCTCTTTTTAATACAATATCATTGCATATATCCCACTCTTAGAATTAAACAATTTTTAACGGAATTATCGCGTTTTATTTATTTTGTTGAACCCGACGTTTCGAACGCTTTGCAGCGTCCGTGGACGCAGGAAGACGCTGCAAAGCGTTAGAAACGTCAGGTTCAACAAAATAAATAAAACACGCGATACTTCCGTTAAAAATTGTTTAATTCAATGTGTAACAATCAGAGACATGTTACTAAAAGACTCGCCGTACGCGTGATTCTGTTAGTAAATAATTCTGCCATTTTTGACGGGGGACGAGGTAACTACTACACAGAAACGAAAATAATGTTTTAAGGAAATGTCAACCTTATTTCGAGGCGCTACGGTTCAAAGTTATTTTCTTACCGCTGCCTGCCATCTGTTGTGGAATAGCTGAACTTCGTAAATCGAAGCTGGTAGATTCAAAATTACGAAACGTCTTATATACTTTTTTTTGTCTTTAGCTAAATGAACTCTATTATACAGCATGAAGGACTGTTTTGTTTTGCAGTTTGTATAATTTACGCTAATTTGGGATAGGAGATATGCGACCAAAGTCGCGGAATATGATTCGATTACATCAGTACTCGATTAATGAATCGATTTCTCATGTATTAATCGTTATCACACCATTTTAATTTCTTTTATATGAAAGCAAATAAAATAATACTTGCATGTGAAAGGTAACTCAATATTTTTGCAAACTAGAAGTGTTCGACCTTTTTTGCATGACATAATTGCACAGTTTGGCATTTTTAGTGTAACACTTTATGATGTTACCTGTGCGATAACGATTACAAGACTGTTAGAGAATCGATTACGCACGAAGTATTTATGCGCGCAATGGATCACAATATCTTGTACTATGACAGAGGGGAATGATCCTACGAGGCTGAGTCCTTTAGTAACATGTCTCTGGTAACAATCGCGAAAACCTAAGACCCACTCTTTTGTTTATGGTTAATGCCTGTAGTCAAACTGAGAGAGGTTAATACAATTCCACAAGGTCTAAATGAACGCGGCAGAAAAAGGAACTAACAGCGCTATCTTGTAAGATGTCACTTTTGACAGTTGTTCGTTTGTGGTTGGTCGGTTGTGCTAATTGATAACCCAAAACGTTACAGCAATAACCTACCGTCAGGGAGTATTATATTCTTTGGCAATAACCTACAAACGTAACTCACATTCATGAAGATCCTTGTGGGACTGCATTATTGGTATTTAGTATTATTTTTCTATAGTCTCACTGAATGGCAAAAATAATTAGGATAATGCCATATTCATAGTTTATCTAATAAATATTTGCACTTTATATGTAGTTATTCAAATTTAAAATTATATGAATTATGGTATTGTCATAGGTTTTCGCGATTGTTACACATTGAATTAAACAATTTTTAACGGAAGTATCGCGTATTTTATTTATTTTGTTGAACCTGACGTTTCGAACGCTTTGCAGCGTATATGAATTATGGTCCAATTTCGACCACCAGGCAACCACTAGTAAATAAAATTAAACAAATAATCAAATAAACTTAACCAAGGAAGTAAAATGTAAATTGTTTTCTACAATAATTTATTTATTTATTCTTATTTACCAGTATCATGTTACAATTAATTTTCTATTTTTCTTTTTCAGTTTTCAAGAGGCCTCTGTCTAATGCTGAGAAATGTAAAAATTATCGCAATCGAAAAAAAGTAAATAAAGTTAAAAAGGTTAAAAAAACAAACGCGGAAAATTGTCGGATGTATAGGCTCCGAAAAAAAATGCTTGCACAAGGATATCAATCATCTGCGAATCACGTATTATTTACTCCATCGGCTTCAAATTCGCAAGTCACGTTTGGAACATCGCCTCTGTCTGTTACTACCGGTATAAATTACAATTAAATATTCCAATAATTCATCATATATTCACCATCATCATCATCTCAGCCCGTATTCGTCCACTGCTGAACATAGGCCTCCCCTCTAGAGTGCCACCTGCATCCATCGACTCCCTATAAGCGTCTTGAGGTCGTCGCTACATCTAGTGGGGGTCATCCCACATTACGCGCATCAGTACGGAGACTCCATTCGAGAACCTTTCTTCCCAAGCGTTTGCTGGTTTTACGAACTATGTGGTATCTTTTGGGTCATGTCGGTTACTTTGGTTCTTCTGCGGATATCCTCATTTCTGATTCTATCATGCAGAGAAACCCCGAGCATAACTCTTTTCATAGCACACTGTGCGACCCTGAGCTTCCCCACGGCCCGCAGTGAAGGGCTCGTCTCAGTTCCATATGTCGTCCGTCACTGACAACACACTCTGTTCGAAAACCTTTATAAGTTTATTTAATTGTAATTAATAAAATAATAAATAAATAAATATTGTCGGACAAATTACACAGCGCTATCTAGCCCCAAAGTAAGCGAAGCTTGTGTTATGGGTACTAGACAACTGATAAACATACGTAAATACATTTTTTTTTGTAAATACATACTTATTATACATAGAAAATACCTGAAAAGACATGTTCATGCACACAAATGTTTGTATTGTGTGGGAATCGAACCCACGAGCGTTGGTGTCAAAGTAGCGTAACAACGCGTTTCACCACTGCGCCACCGAGCTCGTCATTAAACATCAATTAAATAATGTTTATTACATTATTTAATTAAGTAATTTTCTTAAACTTAATTAAATAATAAAAAAAATATTACACTAATGGTATTGCGCGGTATTTTGATTATAATTGTCCCACATTTCTTCTAGATACAACATCATCCACTGTGACACACAACAACCCCGACTACATGAGACTGCAAGCTGAAGTCCATGTGGAAAATTCCCAAGTGACTTCTGGATCATCGCCTCGACCTGTTACCGGTAAAATTTAACACAATTAAACAATTACAACAACAATTTAAAATTATGTAGAATAATTAAATAATGTTGTATATTATTTATTTTTAATTAAAACAAATTTAATTATATAATTTAATTTAACTTAATTAGAAATATCACATTAATACCATCACATTCGTATGTATCGTATTGTAATGATATATAAAATAATTTAAAATAGTTTTATTAAGTCAGTTTGATTAAGTTTTAAATTAATTATACGGATATTTTTTTTAATTTATAAATTTTTATATGTTTTTTAGTATGTGTTTACATTATAAATTGTTGTTATTACATTCTTGATTATAAAGCAATTTATTCTATTTTTTTGAATTTATATTTGTTAAAATATATTTTATTGATTCTTTATATTCCTTTACTAACATAAGTTATAATAAACATTCAGGACCGCATATTAATGTAAATATGTATAACTTAATTAAAATAATCGAGATAAATTTTAGTAAATAAATAATAATCAAATAAACTTTAACTAAGAAAACATAGTGCAAATTGTTTCTTCAATAATTTATTTCAATCTAGCTGTAATCTTTTGATGTTTTCTTACTGGCCACCACTACTTATTACTTGTATTACTCTTTCAGTGTTCAAGATGCCTTTGTCTAATGCCGAAAAGTGTAAAAATTATCGCAACAGAAAAAGAGATGCGAATGAAGATTCAGGAACAAAAACAAACGCGGAAAAATGTCGGATGTATAGGCTGCGGAAAAAAAAGCTCGTAGCAGAGATACCGAAAGTTCACAAATAACTTCTGGACCATCACTCCAGCCTGACCGGTAAAATAAAAAAAATAACTATCACAATAATTTAACATAAATTAGATTAATGACGAGCTCGGTGGCTCAGTCGTGAATGCCGCGACTTTGACACCGACGCTCGTGGGTTCGATTCCCACACAAGTCAAACATTTGTGTGCATGAACATGTCTGTTTGCTTTGGTCTGGATGTTTAAGAGAGGTAGGGCGCATCAAAGCAGCCCGTCCGGGGGCGTACCTCCACCTCACAGAAAACTGCGGCCTAATAACTCCTTAGAGGGTTGTTGTGTTCCTGCGTGTGAGTGAGGTCACCAGTATGCTCCCAAGGAGTTGCTGTTGATACTTAATATATAACGAGCGTTAATAGGCTACGGTACCCGCTTTACATCAGGTGAAAAAAAGCAACATGTCTGGATTGTGTCCTATAATCAATTTATTATGAAAACTAAAATCAGCGCCATGTCATCATCAATAACAAACAACTTAGGCTACTTCAATTATGTATTCACTCGTATTACGCACATGTTCACCGTTCAGATGAGCTCGGTGGCGCAGTGGTGAAACGCGCTGTTACGCACTTTGACACCAACGCTCGTGGGTTCGATTCCCACACAGTACAAACATTTGTGTGCATGAACATGTCTGTTTGTATTGGTCTGGGTATTTTCTATGTATAATAAGTATGTATTTACAAAAAAAAAATGTAATTACGTATGTTTATCAGTTGTCTAGTACCCATAACACAAGCTTCGCTTACTTTGGGGCTAGATGGCGCTGAGTAATTTGTCCGGCAATATTTATGTATTATTATTTATTTAATATGAAGCTCACTCATCAAGCGCTAAGTGCTCAGAGGCATCCACTACGGAGCCCGGGGCTCGCTATGATCATGCTCCAAGATGTGGCGAGTCCAGTTATTACATTGGAGCGACTGCCGACCAACCCTTGAAGGGGAACCATTCAAGACAATGAACGATTACTCATCCAGAAGATCTGCATCTGCATGGTTTCCTTGCCGGGAGCGAGTGGTAGCCGAATGCAAGTAAATTGCACCTAGTCGTAAAAACCGAGTAGGCACCCGCCGGGGTTTGAACGCCGTACCAACGCGAGGCACATCCGCTCCAACTGATAACTGTAAAGAGCCCATTCAGTTAATTATACTTTAAGTTATAATAATATATCTTCTATACATCTATACAGATAAATAAAATTGTAGTGTCTGTTTGTAATATTAAAATAACAGCTTTTTTTTATAAATGCATATGGATGTCTACACGATACATATACCAAAATGAATATTTTTACAATTTTTGTGTCTGTCTGTGTTTGTTCCGGCTAATCTCTGAAACGGCTGGACCGATTTTGACGGGACTTTCACTGGCAGATAGCCGATGTAATATGGAGTAACTTAGGCTACTTTTATTTTGGATTTTTTTTTATTGATATAATTAAATAAAAAAATAACTATTGCGCGCGGACGAAGTACATAATACATATCTACTATTATTTTGCTGTTCGCTATTTTACTCTGCTTATTTAGGTACTTACAATCAAATCAAATAAATTAAATTATAACTAAACAATAACTTTTTTGTTAAATCCGGGCGGACGAGGTCGCGGGCACAGCTAGTATATTATATAAGTTTAAGTGAAGTTATATATAAATGTGTAATATATGTAGGAGAATGTATGTGAAAATCAAAACGTAATCACTTTTTAATTAATTAATTTGTTCACGTCTTAACAACTTCTATCGTCACTTTTGCGCTTTTGCGCCATCTTACCCTTCCGTCCTTCTCTCTCTTTCACACATATATCATTCGTCCTTCTCTTTCCTAAATTTATTCATTGTCTCTGTCATTCGTGTTACCTTACATATAGATCTATCTCTTTCATCACTGAGTGTTGCAATCCCACTAATATATATATCTTCACGCCAGATCCCTTGCGGGGTAGGCAGAGAGAACCGAGCGTCATAAGACGCGGTCCTTGCACATTTCACTCGCTTTATAATCGCATAAATCTTTTCATGCACGCTCACCTGTTCCTAGGGCTCTGATAAAACACGACCAATTTGGTCACGGTAGGTTAGTCTTGGTCTTCCTCGGCTCCTACATCCTTCCACTTTTGCATGTATATCTGTTTCGTCATTCTTTCATCTTGCGTTCTTTCTACACGTCCGAACCAACTTTTTTTTTATACTACGTCGGAAGGCATACAAGCATACGGCCCACCTGATGTAAAGCGAGTACCGTAGCCTATTAAGGCTCGCGATACATTAAGTATCACTCGCGCTATGCCTCCTCGGTTGCTTACACAGCAACTCCTTGGGAGCTTATTGGTGACCTCATTCACACACAGGAACACAACAACCCTCCAACAACCCAACCCAGGGAGTTGTTATTTGTCTGCGGTTTTCTGTGAGGTGGAGGTATTTCCCCAGACGGGCTGCTTTGATGCGCCCTACCTCTCTTAAAACCCCCAGACTAAGACAAACAGACATGTGCACACAAATGTTTGCCTTGTGTGGGAATCGAACCCACGAGCGTTGGTGTCAAAGTCGCGTCATTCACGACAGAGCCATCGAGCTCGTCGTGAATGACGCGACTAAAGTAAAGGTATACTTCATTTAATTAAAACTTTATCAATTGTTATTTACATGCAATTTGATCTAACCTGCTTTGTGTGCTTCCGCCACCAATCACCACCACACAAAGCAGGTTAGATCAAACTGCATGTAAATTTGACTTTCGCAAAATAACGCCTGAATCTATTAACTATTTAATTGTAATTAAATAAAATTTTATTTATTTACGCCAAAGAACTATAACGTCTTAGGTACGTACATAGGTAGGCACACGATTTCCAATTTTGTTAATGATTGTCGGGACACGAAATATCATCTCTATCGTAACAAGTGAATAAAGTACTATTCCCCCTTTGAAGTCTTGTCGTATAGAAAGGATAGCTTGTATATTAAAATTAACGGCAGAATTAATTGTGTACAGGGCCCGCCAGAGACCAGTAGTTTCCAAAGAAACTGAAGCAACGAAGAACAGAAACAGAGTCGCCAAATACAACCACCGATACTGACGTGTCGGCGAGCTGGCAGCCGCTGATATGATGGAAATATCAAAAAACACATCAAGATGTTCTGACACCGCGACACACAGAGGCAATGTAAGTGTGGACAGCGAGAACGAGTCCACTACCGCTGGTACAGATGTCGGCGACAGTCGCGGGGAACATTTGACGGACGTATATATTCGTCATGAGGTTGATGATAAACACTCACCAACGCAACATGTAGAACATTATAACGCTGCCAAACGAAGAAGTAATCGGAAGAGAAGGAAGCGCACAGGAATGCACCATGAGATTATTTAATTATAAATTATGAACAAACACACGGAAAGGTAGTCAAAGTCAAATCTTTTTATTCCGTAAAAACGGCTACATTTGTTTGGAATCGTCACAATTTTTTCCCTACCGTGCAGTTCATGACTAGGTGAGCACTGATAAAAATACTGCCAAAAAACTCAGGCATCCCTCTTTTGGTATCCAAACAAATTTACATAATTTATTAATTACATTATAATTGGATCGACTCACTCCCAGGCATTTTTATCATTAATATAGTCAGATACTTTATAATATGCCCTGCTACACAATTTGGCTTTAATAGTAGTTTTAAATTTGTTTATTGACAATTCTCTTATATTGCTGGGAAGTTTGTTATAGAACCGTATACATTGCCCCATAAAAGAATTACTTATTTTGTGGAGACGGCTTGGATGTAACACTAGATTATGCTTATATCTAGTATTTATGTTATGAGTATCACTCTTTTTACAAAATGAGTATGTTTTTATGGACATACAAAAGATTTTCATAGATATATTGCGATGCGACTTAGAATATTTATTTCTTTGAATTTTTCTCTAAAGCTCTCCCGGGGACCAAGTTTGTAGATAGCTCAAATGGCTCTCTTTTGCAATAAAAAGATGGTGTTAATGTCCGCGGAGTTACCCCAAAGAAGAATTCCGTATGATATAATACTGTGAAAGTAGCTGAAATAAACTATCGGAACACGGACACGGAAAGGTTGCATATTACATGTGCCAACGAAGATTTTTTTTTTTGTTCTTTTTGTCCCCGAGGGGAAAGGCAAAGGGATTTAGCCCATACAGCCAAGTCATCAGTTTAGAACCAATTGTAAATCTTAATTCTATGTTCCAGCTTCAGGAACTGTGCTCAAAAAATACTTGGGAAGGGTACTTCGACCCAATCAACCCAGTTTAAATACCACCCGTAAAACGATAAGAATTTTACAAGGTTTTCTTGATGAACTTATTCACGTCTTCCAAAAAGTGCATAATCGTGTTATATTTGAGTTTTTTCATTATTGTATAATTGCACTAACACTTATGTTACAAAATACTATCGAAATTGTCACGCAAAACTAATTTTACACTGAATTATTATACTACATTTACTGGGGTTGAGGTCTAGGTGATTTTTAATACAGTAGTCCTGAAGTCTTAGAAGATCGGAGTGCAGTGCTTGCAGTGTTACGAATGCCCCCCACCTCTCCGACCCCGACCGCAACACTCCACATATACATCGGTGCGGAGTTAGGACTTCTGCGCGATACACTAGGTGCCGAGCAGCCCAGGTACCTGGGCCCCTCTCTTCATAGGCCCTTCAGGTATGAACCCGCGTGTTCGATTTTTTAGCTTCGCGACGCCCTAAGCCGAGTTTCGACCCCTCTCGGGGGCCTCTTAGGGTGTGGCGCCTCACGCCCGCATCTCCCTTCCTGGTGTCGTCGTAACGGCCCATAGCGGCCAACTACATGGTCAGGTCAAAAAAAAACAGCCGGCGAACTGCGAATTGCGACCGAACCTTAGTCTGCAATTAGAAAGAAGTAACCATTAGTTTCTCGACACCAAATCACAGGGAATGAAAACATCTTCTGTTTCAAATCAAATGAAAATCAGCGCCGAGTCATGTGTTGACGCGGCAGTATGCTGAGATGGGACCTATTTGTGCTGCATCACAGCACTTTTGTTGTATCTATTGTGTATTGTTTATTAGTGTATAGTGTTTGTATTACATCCAAATAAACGTTTTCTTTCTTTCTTTCACAAATGTAAACTATTCAAATCCACGTACTCTGTATAGAGAGTTCAAAGGTTAAATCCAATTTCTGTAGGTGATGCGATGACGCCACGATTCTTGATTGAAATTTTGACTTACTGTATTTAATGTTAAGGGTTACAACCCCGTGTTAACCTATCAGTTTAAAAAGTCCACTACGACTCATAGAAGTTCGGCCACACACAGCCATTTTCAAAGAGAACCTCACATGTTTACCATAACGAATCCTCCGGTCAAAAAAGAGCCTGAGAAAAAGACGTCACTACTTCCAGCCCGAATCTATCTGTCAAATCTATTAGTTGACGGCTATGTGTTGCCATTATGGTGAATTAATCTTCTTAAATTCTTCTCAAAATTCCATCCTATAATTTTCTATAATAAAGGATATTTGTGGAAAACAAACAAACATTGAGAACGCAGAGAGAATTCTAGAACTGCTGTAACAACAAGAAAAATCAAACCAATTTTTCATTGGTTTTGATTTTTCTTGCAAATAATTAAATGAATTAGAAGCGACTAGAGGGCGGCACCTAGTTAGACTGAATGCGATCGATTTAATGTATCTACGGGGTAACAGACGACGCTGGTAGCACCGAAATTCGCAAATAACATCACAAAATATGCAAGTGTAGATTCGCACCGTAACAACCTCTATTTTTTCTTACAACATTGTGTCACGACTAGAGATGGGCGGTCAGTAAATACTAAATAGTATTTACTGAGAAGGAAAGATAAATATTAGTATTTATCCATTTTTACTCATTTATACTGAGTATTTATCCAAATGCATGAGTAAAAAAAAATAAACACAAAAAGACTTGAAATTTTAGTCTCCCTTCAACAGAAGGGGTTTAGAGCATACTCCGCCACGCTGCTCGAATGCGGATTGGCGGAGGCCAGTGTTTTCATGCCGCCCGCGGGCCACTGACTTAGCTTAACGACTGTCATCTATCGACAATAGCCGAGACCGACGGCTTAACGTGCCCTCGGAGCACGGAAAACTCGAGATAGATATACTATAAAGATTTTTTTTATACCACTAAGGTGGCAAACAAGCTTACGGCCTGCCTGATGGTAAGCAGTTGGTCCTGTAGCCTATGGACATTTGCAACCACCAGGGGTGTCACCCTTGCGTTGCCGACCCTGTAAGAACCTCTTCACGCCTTTCTTGAAGAACCCCATACTGTAATCCCTTGGGAAAACCTCGGCAGGGAGCTCATTCCACAACTTAATAGTTCTCGGTAGAAAGTTTCTCAGGAACCGCACAGTACGCGACCATTGCGGTTCCAGTGTATGAGGGTAAACTCCCAGCCGTCGGCGAGCAGTGCGATGGTAAAACGAGGCTATTGGCATGGAGGCATGATATCGAACAATTCCTCAGAACACAACCCATTGTACAATCAGTAGAACACGCAAAGGGAGGCGAAATCTCTCCTTAGACTCAAGGGCTTAATACCATGTGTGAGTTTAGGATCATCGACGATTCTCACAGCTCGTCTTTGCACCGAGTCAGAAGGTCCTAGCTGGTAACCAGGTGCCCCCGCCCAGAGATGACTACAGTACTTCATATGCGGTCTGACTTGGGACTTATCTAAAATATAAGTCTTTGCCCCGCGCTGAAGTACTGTTTGACTCTGTTGAGCACACCAAGTTTCTTTGACGCCAGCTTGACCTTTTCTTCCAAGTGGCTTCGGTACTGAACTTCGCTGGAGATCTCGACGCCGAGAATCCCAATACTCTTGGCAATGGTTAGTGGCGTGTTCTGGAATTGGGGGACTACAGCAAATGGGGTTTTTTTAGCGGTGAACGCAGACTTGTATCTTGGTAGGGTTGAATTGAACCAAGTTCAACCGTCCTCAGTCGGACACCCTACCCAAAGCACACTCTATTTCAGACACAAGTCTAACGCGGCTTTCCTCCACAAGTGAATGAGGGATACTAGCACGGCCTGTGTAATAAGTGACCCCAGTACTATCGTCCGCATAACAATGAATGCCGTCAATTGACAACATGTCATTGATATGCAGCAGAAACAGCGTTCGGGACAATACAGAGCCCTGTGGGATACCAGCATTGATATCCATATTGGAACAACCACCGTCAACCACGGCTTTGATGCATCTGCTGGATAAGAAGCTGGCCACCCATTTGCACAAACCCTCGGGTAGCCCGTACGATGGTAACTTCGATAGAAGACCCCGATGCCAGACCCGATCGAACGCCTTTGTCATATCTAGGCTGACAGCCAATGCATCACCTTGACTCTCGATCGCCGAAGCACAGCGGTGTGTAAGATACACTAGAAGATCACCAGTCGAACGACCGTGGCGAAAGCCGTATTGACGGTCGCTGATTAAATCGTGATCCTCTAGGTATGCCAGGAGTCGTGTGTGTATCATACGCTCCATCACCTTGGAGAAAAGGGAGGTTTAGCAATAGGCCTGTAATTCGATGGGTCTGATCTATCGCCTTTTTTGGGCACGGGGTGCACATTGGCGGTCTTCGACGAAGACGGGACTTGCCCAGTGGAGTAGAAAAGCACGAAAAGGCGCGTTAGCACAGAACACAGCTCAGGAGCACACTGCTTTAGCACCACTGCTTGTATGCCATCAGGCCCACTCGACTTATGAATGTCGAGGGAGAGCAACGCCCGCCGGACATCTTGTTGGGTATTTGAGACTTCCGGCATTGAGCTACTGCACCTCGGGATGGTAGGTGGCACACCTCCCCCGTCATTCAAAGTCGAGTTAGAGGCAAAGAGATTACCCAGTAAATCGGCTTTCTCTTTAGCACTGTACGCCAGACTGCCATCCGGTTTTTGCAATGGTGAACTAGACAACTGACAAAAGTTTCCCTCGGCAGCTTTAGCCAGCGACCAGAAAGCACGGCTCCCAGATGGAAGGCTTGCAAGCCGCTCGCCAACCCAACTCTACCGACGAAATCAAACTTTGCTCTGGCGATTACCCTCTTACTGGACCTCGAGGCAGCGTTCAGTTTACGTTTCAATACAGAGACATCTGGATTTTCATTAGCACGCGCCGTGGTCCAAGTCTCGATAGCAGCCTGTTTGAGAAGTTTGGCTTCTTTACAAGGCCGATTAAACCACAGTCGCTTTTTAGCTCCCGCTGTGGCCACAAAACGATTGGGAATGTAGCATTCCATGCCATCTAATATCGCCGCAGCTACCGTAGTCGCACAGGATTCGACATCAACTGTTTTGAAATAAAGCTGCCTCCACGGGTACGACGCGTAGAATTCACGCAATCCGTCCCAGTCTGCCGACTTATAGTGCCATACGCGACGCCATCCGGTAGGCAGAGGTGGATCACGCCTGGCACAGGGCACTTGGGTCCGGATGAGACAGTGGTCCGATGAGCCAAGCGGCGCATCCACAGAGATGTTTTACTCATCCGGACGTGTGGTCAGCAGAAGGCCCAGTAAGAAGCTTGTATGGTCGTCTATCTGTCTGGTACTCTCGTCGCAGAATGTACCAGTTGGGAGAAACCATAGGCCAAAGCAAAGTCATGAGCAGATCTACCCGCGGAATCAGTGCACCGAGAGCCAAGCCATTCGGTATGGTGGGCATTAAAATCTCCCAAAATCACTAACTCCGCGGAGGGATAATGCTCGATAACTTTGTCAGTTGCCATTTGCAGGTGCTCAAATAAACGGGATGTGTCTGTATCACCGCTATAGGACCTGTAAAGGCACGCGTAGATTCGGGTGTGGCCGCCATGATCTATGCGCACCCATAATAATGACAGGTCCCTGTCTTCCAGGCTATGAAGACGGCGACAACAAATATCCTCCCGAACGTATATACCCCGGCACGGCATACAAATAGGTGTTCAAGTTTGCACCCGGGGTAACGTAAGTAAGATGTGTCGGCCGGTGAGGATATTTGTGTCTCCGTGAGGAAAAGAAGGGTCGGTCGAGCGGTCTCGAGGTGATGAATATTGGAGTGTAGTCCCCTGATGTTGCAAAAATCCATATTTATTGTGGAAGGAGCAGCCGCTGTAATATTTCTTTTCCTATTCCTTTTCGGTGCCATTTATGTTGGGTTGAGGTTCAAAAGAGAAGTCGCTGAGCCGACAGAGTAGAGGACAAAAGCGCGGTATCTTCCATCACTGGACAATGCAGGTTAATTGATTTCTGGCACGGCGGCAGGAAGGGCCCCCCGTCCCGCACTGCTGCAGCAGCCGGGTCCACTCCGGTCTCCTTCTAAGGCACGACCACTACAACGGGGATTTTTCGCGGGTTAGGGGTTCAGCCTCCCGGGCCGGAGTTTAAGTAATCCCCGAGTTCAGGAACCCTACTGACCCACGGGCCGCCAGCGGTCAGTCGTTTCACCGGATCTCCCTGACCGCCGAAACAGCCTTCCGCGCCCACACCGTCATTGGCGGTTTGATATCCGCCGGTCCTCCCGCTACCCACACAACGACTTCTCAACTAACTGGCGACCTTACTCACACACAGGAACACAACAATCCTCCCGGAATTGCTATTTAGCTGCGGTCTTCTGTAAGGTGGAGGTCCTTCCCCAGACGAATACTTAGAGCAAGAGGTCTTGCCATGCTCCGCCGGTACAGAATGTCTGACTGGACGGAGCACTGCACTACCCCATGCTGGGTCCTACCTCTCTTTAGATAACAAAAGTATATTTTTTATATACCACGTCGCGCATTACCATCCCCGTTGCCAACGGAATAGCTCCTTATTGACCTACCTCTCTTTCGCCAAAACCTCGTTTGCTGATTGGTATGTGCTACGTGCAGGTGATTTCACATACAAATAGGACAAGTACAAATGCTACAACATTCATTTTAAGTCCAAATACGACGAGCGCGTGCAATTCCTCCGACGGGTGAGACTTTACTGTCGTATGTAAAAAAAAAATGCTACGAGCACGCTGATGACAGTCACAGCGAAATAAAGGACCCTTCCCCCCGCCTACCCCACCTCAGGTGTGCCTCAGGCGTATAGCTAAGTCGGAGGCCTTTAATAATACCAGTGTTTGTGGGTTAATAATAAATACCTTACATTGAATATTGGCACGGTACTTTTTTATTAGGTACTTACTATTAATAAAACACACAAATAACCTCTAATCCCTTGATATTTTAGTAAATCCATAGTTCCGAATCAATTTATAAGACTTAACTAAAGAAAAAATATTTACTGCCGATTTTGGATAAAAACTCAGTAGAAACGGGTATTTATGAGTATTTACTCATCCTTGGATAAATACTCAGTCCTTAACCCATCTCTAGTCACGACGAATGATTGTACTCCTCATTAACTGTCCAAATTATGTTGTAAAAGCTACATTAAACCTACATTAAAATATATTTATGGGAGTTTCATTTTCAGATCTCGATGAATGAAGAGAGCTCGATGGCGTGTCATTCTAACCGAACACGCAGGTTAAGCAACGTCGACCGCAGCTTGTTTATGGGTGGGTTTATCTATCTCGAGTTTCTCCGTGCTTCGGAGGGCACGTTCAGCCGTCGGTCCCGGCTGTTCTCGATAGATGACAGTCGTTAAGCTAAGTCAGTGGCCTCGGCTTGAAAACACTGGCCATATATATGAAATATGTATAAAAAGGAAGTACCTACTACCATCTCTTTGCTCTGTCTGCACTGTTCGATATAAGAAATTCAAAATATTATACTACTACAGGGCGAAATCGAAAAAAAAAAACTACAAACTTGGAGTGTAGGTTCTACTACAGATATACATATTGATAATATGAGATATTAAAAAAAATCGGATCCGTCGAAAAAAACGAGATTTACAGTTTGTCATACTCGCAAACATGTTTAATGTATGAAACAAACAATACAAAACATTAAATGTGATAAAAAAAAGTATCGCAATTAATATGATACCATTACACTTTTGTTTGTGGCGCTCCGTCAAAGACAAAGACAGATTCATCATCACCGGAATTGAATACAAATTGAAACATTAAGTTTCAATTTGTATTCAATTCCCGCTCGACCGTGACCTAATTAGGTTATAGTAATTAGTGCATTCGCTAAGAAGCGGGTGAGGTATGTAAGGATCGAGTCACGCGGCGCTCGGTTCTCTCTGCCTACCGCTCAAGGGATTTGGGGTGAAGTTATAGATAGATATGTAGTGCATTCGCTCGCGTGTAACTTGTTTTCATTTCAAATTTGGATTGCATCGGAGTGTTTGATATATAAAAATGTCATACATTAATTGTGAGTTACTTGACATCGTGTTAATTTGCGAAACGCAAGGGCATGGTTCCTGGTTTCCGTCATTGGTTTGAGATACACTCAAAATTTACTGGATTATGGACAGTTGACAGAACCAGCTCATGCATGAAACAAGTTGGCAATTTATCCTCTGTTTTTATGTTGTCCAAAATATTTCCAAAACCAAACCAACAGCGTGTGGGAAGCTGCTTAATGAGTCTGGTCAACATCCTCATCATTGTCTGGCAGGCTATCGTCCAAGGCGCGAGTTTTGTAATTTCATGCTTAACATTTTGTGAACTGACGAAGCAAGTCTTATTCAGAATGGACTTTTTAATGTTCATCACGCTACAACTCAAAAGCTTTCAGTGTAAACTGCAATGTGAAGCGGGAATTTTAAACAATCGTGTTATCGAGCCATTTTTTATTCAGGAAAGACCTCTGTATTCTTAGGTATGTACTGATGGAAGATATACCACTGGGATACTGGCGAAAGGCGAAGCCTTCACTTTCAACATGACTGAGTACCTGCTCACTTCCAAAGATACATTCACGCTTATATAGATCGTGACTTCGGTGACCGATGGACCTATCATCTGAACTGCGAGAACTCCGTCTCACACGTCTGGACTTTTAATTGTGGGGGAAATTAACAGACGGGTTTTGCGAAAGAGAATCCGCGACAATGAACCAACTCCATAAAAAAACTGTTAACGTTAAATGCTATTAAAATTATACGTGATTTTCCGATTCGTTGTCAAAGTCAAAGTCAAAATCTTTTTATTCCGTAAAAATGGCTACATTTGTTTGGAATCGTCACAATTTTTCCCCTACCGTGCAGTTCATGACTAGGTGAGCACTGATACAAAAACTCAGGCGTCCCTCTTTTGGTGTCCAAACAAATTTACATATTTTATTAATTACATTATAATTGGATGGACTCACTCCCAGGCATTTTTATCATTAATATAGTCAGATACTTTATAATATGCCCTGCTACACAATTTGGCTTTAATAGTAGTTTTAAATTTGTTTATTGACAATTCTCTTATATTACTGGGAAGTTTGTTATAGAACCGTATACATTGCCCCATAAAAGAATTACTTATTTTGTGGAGACGGCTTGCATGTAACACAAGATTATGCTTATATCTAGTATTTATGCTATGAGTATCACTCTTTTTACTAAATGAGTCTATGTTTTTATGGACATACAAAAGATTTTCATAGATATATTGCGATGCGACTGTTAAAATATTTATTTCTTTGAATTTTTCTCTAAGGCTCTCCCGGGGACCAAGTTTGTAGATAGCTCTTATGGCTCTCTTTTGCAATAAAAAGATAGTGTTAATGTCCGCGGAGTTACCCCAAAGAAGAATTCCATATGATATAATACTATGAAAGTAGCTGAAATAAACTATTCTAGCCGTATCAATATCAGTGAGCCGTCTAATAGTTTTCACTGCATAGGCTGCAGAACTTAGTTTTCCTGATAATTTTTCAATTTGTGGGCCCCATTGTAGTCTGGAGTCAATTGTTATACCCAAGAACACAGTTGTCTCCACAGGGGCTAAATTAGTTCCGTTAACATGTACATTGGTAGCCACCTGTCTTACATTAGGTGTTGAGAACTTAATTACTTTAGTCTTTTTATCGTTTAAAAGCAGATTATTAACACTAAACCAATGAATAACTTTAGAGAGAGCATCGTTAACTTCGTCATAATTACCTAACTGTCTATTAATTTTGAATGTCAAAGAGGTATCATCCGCAAACAATACAATCTCATGTTTATCCCTTACATAATAAGGTAAGTCATTTATATAAACTAAAAATAAGAATGGACCTAGAATTGACCCCTGTGGGACTCCCATAACTACAGGGGACCCCGAAGATCTTTTACCATTAACATCAACCTTCTGTATCCTATTGCCCAGATAAGAAGACAGAAGTTCGAGAGCCTTGTTCCTGATACCGTAGTGGTGTAATTTTCTGACAAGAGTGTCATGGTGCACGCAGTCAAACGCTTTAGATAGATCACAGAAAATTCCCAAGGCATCTTGCGAACCCTCCCATGCCGCGAATATACTTTTAAGCAAATGAATCCCTGCGTCTATAGTTGAACAACCTCTCGTAAATCCGAACTGTTTCCTATGAAGCAAATTATGTGCATTGAAATGTCTGAGCAACTGGCTAAGCATTAGTTTTTCAAAAATTTTACTGAGAATGGGCAGTATGGAAACAGGTCGAAAATTCGAAGGGTCCGAACTATCACCAGATTTAAATAATGGAATGATTTTACTATGTTTCATCAAGTCAGGAAATACACCAGATGCCACACAACAATTGAAAATTGTAGCTAAATGTGGAGCGATTGAAATAATAATAGAAGAAATGGTTTTGACAGATAGACCCCACAGATCTTTAGTGTTTTTCATATTTATTGATTTAAAAGCGTTCAAAACATCTTTTGGGCTTACAGCTGAAAATTCAAATATTGTGTCGCATTCTACCACGCTCTGTTTGAGAACCAGTTCAGCAGATATAGAAGAAGACATAAGATTTCTCGTAGTAATAAGAGGAATGTTAGAAAAATATTTTTGAAACTCAGTCGCAATTTCTACATCATTTTTGATATCTATATCATTTATCTTTAACCGAAAGTCTCGACTACGTACTTTCGCTCTACCCGTCTCATTATTTATCATATCCCAAACAGATTTAATAATATTTGTTGAACCATTAATTTTATTTTTTAAATATATAGACTTAGCATTGGAACAGGCTCGTTTAAATATTTTGGCATAATTTTTTACAAGTTCTTGAAAAGTCGGATTGTGATTACAGGTTCTTTCTTCATAAAGTTCATACAATTTATTCCGACTTTTGTAAATACCAGGAGTTGCCCAATCACTGAATGTCATACGGTCACTTACAGACAGTCGTTTTGGAGTAAAGATTGTATTAAATTCACTAGTGATTAAGCTAAATAACGAGCTGTACAAGTGGTCCGGAGTACCGTGACAGGGCAACAATACAATTTTTTCTGCTATATTAGACTTAAATCTTTCTAAGCGGCTTTTAGTAAATGGTATATAATTTATTTGCTTTCTTTGTATTTTTGAAGAATTTGGAAATGAAACCAACTGACCTGAATGGTCTGACTGAACTTTATTAATTATACATTGATACAAAGGTTTTACAGTGCTAAATATGTTATCAATACATGTAGCACTTGTAGCAGTTACTCTTGTTGGCTCTGTAAAAATATGATGCAAATTGTATGATTTAAATAAATTTAAAAAGTTGTAGGTAACAGTATTTTTCTCCAAAATATTTATATTAAAGTCTCCACAAATTATAACAGTTTTATGGCTATTAGATAATTTATTTAAGGCATCCTCCATGATATTTGAAAATGTTTCAAAGGGCGTGCTAGGAGGTTTATACAGGTTCATAACAATGAATCGTTCCAATTCAATGCATGAAATCTCTACAACTCGCTCAACAGAGAGGCTCACAATGTCACCCCTTTCTTTAAATTTAAGCAACTTATTTAATAATTTTAAGGAGCCACCATGTATACAGTTATCTCTGATGAATGAGCTTGCAACCTGGTGGTTATTGAAGCTGAAAATGAATTGATGGGGTTTTAGCCAGTGCTCAGTTAGACATAAAATATCAATATTGCTACAATTCATAAACAACTCCAATTCTAACTCCTTTCCTATCATCCCCTGAATGTTTTGGTGCACCAGGTTGATACAATTATTATTCTTTCTATATTCTTGACACTTTACAATTGATGGGGATATAGTATTATTACTACTTTTAGTTCCGTTTTTAATATTGTTATCATTACTATTTACATTGCCAGAGTAAAACTCTATTGTCTTGTAACCTAATTTAAAGAATTTGGAATACCTTCCAAGGTACCATTACTCAATGTCAAATTATCTAACTGCTCAAAAGAAGCAGGGTTGTTAGCCAAACTTTTGGCTGGTTTCATAAAACAATATGATAGCGAATCTGCTATTTGTCTTTTATAAAAATTGCTAAGATAAAATTTATCTTCTGTCAAATTATAATATTTATTATTAAATATATTTATGTCAAGTATATGAAATTTGTCATCATATAATATCAATGTATGCATTTTATCATTTAATCTATACCTAGATGCATTTTCCGCCTCGGGCAACAATTGACTGTATGGGAAAGTAAATAAAAACACTTTTCCCACATTTATCTGTTGTAACATATTAAAATATTTAATCATTATATGTTTATTTAAATTTCCTCTCCTCCCAATAAAAACAATTAAAGTTGTGTTGGGGTGGTAATCCCTCTTAACTATTCTATCTACTATTTGAGTGAAACTGGCTCCAGGCAAACAATAATTGGTAACCAGTTTTCCTGATTTTTGTAATAATAATTGGCCCATGTTTTTACCTATTTCATCACTATACATTATTATGTTGGAGTTATTATTTTCGCTATTATTATTTAATGATGATGACATCTGTTGAAAAGCACTACTATTAATGGCCTCATTCACATTGTGGCTATGTTGTTGGGGTTGGGGAGTAGTTTTAAATACCAGCATTCATCTGATTCATTGTTGGCGAGTAGTTTTAAATACCAGCATTCATTTGATTCGTTGTTGGTGAGTAGTTTTAAATACCATCATTCATCTGATTCATTGTTGGCGAGTAGTTTTAAATACCAGCATTCATTTGATTCGTTGTTGGTGAGTAGTTTTAAATACCAGCATTCATCTGATTCATTGTTGGCAAGTAGTTTTAAATACCAGCATTCATCTGATTCATTGTTGGCGAGTAGTTTTAAATACCAGCATTCATTTGATTCATTGTTGGTGAGTAGTTTTAAATACCAGCATTCATCTGATTCGTTGTTGGCGAGTAGTTTTAAATACCAGCATTCATTTGATTCGTTGTTGGTGAGTAGTTTTAAATACCAGCATTCATCTGATTCATTGTTGGCAAGTAGTTTTAAATACCAGCATTCATCTGATTCATTGTTGGCGAGTAGTTTTAAATACCAGCATTCATTTGATTCATTGTTGGTGAGTAGTTTTAAATACCAGCATTCATCTGATTCGTTGTTGGCGAGTAGTTTTAAATACCAGCATTCATTTGATTCGTTGTTGGTGAGTAGTTTTAAATACCAGCATTCATTTGATTCATTGTTGGTGAGTAGTTTTAAATACCAGCATTCATTTGATTCGTTGTTGGTGAGTAGTTTTAAATACCAGCATTCATTTGATTCATTGTTGGCGAGTAGTTTTAAATACCAGCATTCATTTGATTCGTTGTTGGTGAGTAGTTTTAAATACCAGCATTCATCTGATTCATTGTTGGCGAGTAGTTTTAAATACCAGCATTCATTTGATTCGTTGTTGGTGAGTAGTTTTAAATACCAGCATTCATCATATTCATTGAGTTATTTCTGAAATTTTGCTCAAAGTATTTTTCCCGTCCCATTGAAATTGTTATTGCCTATGAAGAGAAGTTGCGCGGGTAGTCTGGAGAGGTTTATACAAATTGCATCGAGTTTCCTGCCGAGTAAGTACCGCTAATCCTCTATGGTTAAGTTATAACTCAGGTTGACATACCGCGATTCGATAAATTTTTTTGTTACGAGTCTGACGAAGCCCCTTTTAACTCTTGCAGACTATAAGCTACGGTAACAAATGCTTCCCGATGCTGTATAAAAAAAAGTGTTTTCTGATTTATGTACACATTTAAAACAAAGAAGCTGTGACGTGTGACTTAACATGAGAAAAGTCTTGTTTTCCCTCTGGATAGTGGGCGTCTGACGGCAGTCTCTTCATGTTAAAATCAGTATTTTCCCCAAATCCTGGAAAGACGTAGAGTAAGAGTTGCCCACGGCACGAAACAAGGCCTCAGCAGGTGCCGTGCGTAAGAAATTATATTTCGAGGGGCGCGTGACCTAATCTAAAGTCTAGTTACAGTAGAAACTCGATTATCCGGCCCTCAGTTATACGGATTCGTGATTATCCGGACTACCAACCGCGACCAATTTATATGTACACTACAAGTCGAATTTATGCAAGCATGAACGTGTCGGAACTGGCATATCTCGCCCGCGCCCCGTGGGATCGCTGCCCCATGCGTTTCGTTATTGTTTTAGTTAGTTTGCAATTGTGACTCCGCTCTTACGGCGTGTTACGTCTACATATTTAAAAATGTATGATTAGAAAATGATACAGGACCATTTCTCGATGAAGCACTTCCTGCCCTGGAAACGGCTCTCAAGTGGTTTGAAAAACATACGGAGAGTGATACTGTGAGTTGACTACAGCTGAAACGAATTCGTGATATAGCAGCAATGAAGAGAAAAAGATGCTTACGTCAAATGACAGTTACCAAATATTTTAAAACAAATTAAGTTTGTTACTTATTTCATGATTACCAAATACATATTGTAAACAAATTAGTCGTACATACGTACCTAAATATTTTATTTCATGATTAAGGCTGTAGTATTTTGGTATTACGTATCTAATCTAAGATCCTTGATAAATATCGATTTTCGTTGATATGTATTTGTTTTTAATAAACACAACATTATGTACTACATATGCACAAAACCGCTTTTCTTCATACATTCGATTATCCGGATTTTCGATTGTCCGAATGCCTATAGACACCAATTAGTCCGGTTAATCGAGTTTCTACTGTATTAGGAAACGGGATAACCCTAACAAGAAGTAATACAAAATTATGTCTCCGCCATGTGATCGTACCTACCACTTCGAACATACGTTACAACACCGGGAAACCAAGCACACAACCCACCTGATGTTAAGTGTTGTGCGTCCATCATAATGGATTAGGAAACTGGTTAAAACTAGGAAAAAGAAATACAAATTCGTCAGATATTGTTTAATTACTAACATAAACCATTTTTCTATGTATTCAGTGTGTGTTATTGCATGCACATTGCACAACATGTGAGATGTGATCACGGTGCCGCCGGCGGCCAGTCCAGCAGGACCGCGGCCGCATCCGATCGCGCCGCGGGCATGGCGGGCAGCTCGCTCCACGCGCCCGTCGCGCCATCGAACACCGCTACCGAGCAGACACTGTCCCCGAGCTCGTTCCTGCCGCCTACCACGTACAGCCGGCCGCCGTGCGTCGCCACGGCAGCCCCGGCGCGCGCCGCGGGCATGGCCGGGGCGGGCGCCCACCCGACACAGGCGCGGTACTGCTCCGTCGAGCTGAGCGGCGTAGTTCTGCATCCGCCCACGACGTACAGTGTGTCCTCCAGCAGCCCAACGGCCGCGTGGCCGCGCCGCTCCGCCATGCACTCCACCGGACGCCAGCTGTCCGCTGCCCGGTCGTACCTACCACATTCACACACACAAAGTGGTGAGCTGTGATATCTCAGGGGGAAAACCGCCTTATTGATTATCCTTGGTTCTGGTTCGCATCCTGGCATGTACCACTAAATTCGTCTTTTCGGATTTGTGCACAAATTTGTAATTTACTTGCCCAGCGGTCAAGGTAAAGGCATTCGTATGCTTAAAAGGAGACTCCGAATATAGGTTAAGAAAAACTTGTATGTTAAAACAAATAAATATTATTATTATATCATATCACTCACGGGTATTAATCCCGGTCATTTGATAGGCGTGCGCGGGGATAATGATCCAACCCGTAGAGGCCCTTTGTAAAGGCTATGTAATGTTATTATTATAAATAAATATTGTCGGACAAATTACACAACGCCATCTAGCCCAAAGTAAGCGAAGCTTGTGTTATGGGTACTAGACAACTGATAAACATACGTAAATACATTTTTTTTGTAAATACATACTTTATTATACATAGAAAATACCCAGACCAAGACAAACAGACATGTTCACGCACACAAATGTTTGCCTTGTGTGGGAATCTAACGTAAGAAAGATCTGGTTTTCCCTCTGTGTTGTGGAGCATGACATTCGCTTCATGTATAGAAATCAGTATCTTCGCCTAAAATGTAGACTCCGAAGCGAAAGCCTCAAGCACGGACTTTGATGATAATCTCACCTCTCGACAGTGTTCAGACTTTGGTCTCCATTTTCCCCGCCAACTGCGTACAGCAGACCACCCAGCGCCGCGACGCCGACACCAGCGCGGCCCGTGGACATGTCGGCGATGGACCGCCAGACGCCCTCGCGCGGATCCAGCGCCTCCGCTGAACTGAGGGCTCCACCGTCAATGTCCTGGCCGCCCGCTGCGTACAGCACGCCGTCCAGCGCCGCCACGCCAAGCAGGCTGCGCGCGGTGCGCATCGCCGGCCCCGCCGTCAACGAGCCCGAGGCCACGTCGTACACGACCACGCTACTTAGGCGATTGCTGACTGCAACGGATTATATTCTTAAGATATGTGAAGATTCTTTTCAGGAACACCGTTCCTATATGAAATCTACACGTCACCACTGATGTAACAAATGTCCATAGGCTACGGTAACTGCTTACCATCAGGCGGGCCGTGCGCTTGATTGTCACCTTAGTGGTATAAAAAGAAGGTGTGATCGTACTGCCGTATCCTCCAACGATGTACACGCGGCCGTCAACCGCTGCGGCGCCGGCGGCGTGCCGGGGCTCCTCCAGGGCGGCAGGGGAGTGCCAGCAGCCAGTCGATACCTCGCAGGACGCCAGCTCGCGATAGAACCCGGTCGCTGCCCAGCCTCCAGCCACCACCAGCAAGGTAGAAACGGGCGCCGGTTGCGGCTGGCACCTCGCGCCGCCAGCAGCCAGCAGCGGTGTAAGGTGTGGATTGGTGCAGAATGAAACGCTTGATCTGTCTTCAGATGAAGTATGAAGCCGAAGGTAACTCTTCAGGGGTTGGGACTTGTCTGGCTTCCAAGTAACGGTGCTGGCTAGTTATCTCTTGTATGAGCGCTGAGTGTAGCGGAAAACTGGTCCCAATCGCCGTTTTTTTTTTGGCCTGACTATGTAATTAGCCCCGATGTGTGAGCGAGCGGCACTACTGTGTGAAAGAGATAACGATAGCCAAAATCGCCCAGAGCTCGAAAAATTACCTTACCGACCTCGCTTTATTGGAATCAAAATTACATCAGAGTTGTTTTATTTTTACATACTTTTGACCCTTTTCCATACAAGTTTATAAAACTTTTGATAAAAGTTCTTACTAAAACCTATGGGTCAGTAAAATTTACACATGAAAATGTTTTATTCATACTTAAAACTATGACGGTAGGTACTTGTAACATTTATAAACTATAACTCTTTGTTGCCGCCACTAACCCAATATATATATATATACTTTATTATATATTTGGCTTGCAACAGCTCGTACCTATAACTAATGTATAAAGTATAAAACCTGTAAACTTATATCTATGAAACTAATATGTAAAACTGTTTATTTAATGTAAAATGCCCATCCTATGTATCTTAAATAAAAAACAACTATAACTATATGCCCTAGTTAACGCGCGACGGTTTTCTATTTACATGACATAGTTGTCGCGAACAAATACAGGTTCCCGCGGATGTCGAAAAGCGTTCGAAAATTTATTGATCCATGCATTGTCTGTAAGGTCTTCCAAGGGCCCCTCGGGAGCTCAACAAATTAGATTACACCCGATTCCCAAGGTCAACGTCCCGTGGGACACCATCCACATAGACATAACGAGCAAATTACGTGGCAAGACAAGAGCGATAGAAAGGAGTACGCATCAGTCAATTTTTAATGTTACTCGCCGGTGCGAAAATATTGACAATGTAAATAGTGTTCTACCTGCCATTCTAAATTGGTTCACATGTAATAATCTTTTATTAAATTCAACCAAAACCAAATGTATAAAATTTAGTCTACCAAATATGTCTTCTGCCAATACAGAAGTTTTCATTGACAATAATGTACTAGAATTTATTAAAAATGCTGTATTTCTTGGAATAGATTCCAAATTGCAGTGGGCCCCCCACATAAAAAACTGACCAGTAAGCTCAGCTCTGCATATGCGGTTAGGAGAATTAGACAATTGACGGATGTGGCTACTGCGCGCTTAGTCTATTTCAGCTACTTTCATAGCATTATGTCGTATGGCATACTGTTGTGGGGAAGGGCGGCTGACAATATGTTCAATACCTTTTGAACATATTGTCAGGCAAGGACCGAAAAACTCTGTGCAAGAAGGGTTACTATAGACTCGATGAATATCTAACTGACAGAGATGTTTGGAAATGATTCAGCACATGTATTAATATATCTTTAATTGTACCACTTGATTTCACTATAATGTATACTCACATATATTTATTGTAATATACATTAACGATGAAAAAAATACCCATACTGGCAAGTCTCTTTTTGGCATTTCTTCTTCGCCAATGGTCATATTCGAAATGCTAAAAAAAGAGAGATTTAAAGTTCAGGAGTGGCCGCAGTACTGACACGGCATTACAGGGTTTCACAGAGTATGTGAACAGTAAATTAGGGGAGGGAAAACAGGTTTTGGCTTTATTCATTGATTTCAAAAAAGCGTTCGATACTCTGGACCACTGTGTGCTGACGCAGGCCATGAGCGAATGTGGGATACGAGGTCCGGTGAACGAGTGTCTCAGCCAGTACATGAACCAGCGGATTGCGGGCGAGGATGGGGCCGCCGCAGGCGTGACGATGGGCGTGCCAACTGGTTCTGTCTACGGTCCAGTCGGGTACATCATGCACGTTAACAGCGTGTCCAGAGTAATCGAACATAGTCAGCTCATGTATGCCGATGACATGTCTGTTATAATGCTTTACGAGGCATGCAAAAAATGCACGACTATATACAAGCCGATTTCGACAACATTACGAAATGGGCGCATGACAACGGAATTCTACTCAGTATAAGTAAAACTAAATGCTTACACATATACTCATCATATAATAAAAAGGCAAAATGTACAAAATTAATGGGTATAACTGGTCACTCGTATACATGTTTACACAATAATAATCTAAATTGTTCCTGCCCAACAATTGAATATGTATTTCAAATATTTAGGGCTTTATATAGACTGTCACACGAACTGATGAAAGAAACACATCGTAGATTTGTGCTCGCGACTGAGATCCGTGTTGGGTAGATTTTATCATTTAAAAAGATCACTGAATCAAAAAACACTATCTGGTATACTTTGCTTTAGTTGATTCGCTGATTGGTTATGGACTTTCATGTTATGGGCTTACCTTTAAGACGTACTTAAACAACGTGAAAAAAATTCAGTTGAAAATTTTTAAAACAGCTAGTTAGTAAAAATAATTATGAAGAAATGTTTAAAATATGTAAAATCATGCCTGTAGAAGCAAAGGTAATTTACTTGATAGCTCTGGAACAATTTAGGAAAAGAGGTAATAAACAAATAAGGAATTTTCATTATAATGTAAGAAAATCAAAAAAGCAAAACTACGTCGAGCCAAAAGCTACCAACTACTATGGTCAAAGAACAAGAAGTTATGTTACACCTAGAATTTTTAATAAATTAACAATTAGTTAATAGATTCAGGCGCTGCGATGGATTTGTCACTTGTAGCATGTTATTCATACGATTAACGTCTACAACGCCTGATGATGCCTCGTGGAGAGGCGAAACACGTGTCGCAGCGACGAACAGGCTAGTCGTGGCAGCGACGGTGGTGGTGGGGGCATGCGGATTCTGTTCCAGATGGCGGACGACCGCAGCAGCCGAGGCAGAGACTACCGGAGCAGCCATGGCAGCGTCGGCATGTAGCACGCACTAACAGTAGTGGGTGGGTGCCGGCCGGCGCTAGGCCGTATGAACTAATTGGTGGCGGAAGCACACAAAGCAGGTTAGATCAAATTGCATGTAAATTAACAATTGCCCCGGATACCTTAACGACGCATCGATTAAGCAGTACCTAAAAAATAAATTTCTAAATGCATTGTAGCCTTTGAAGATGTAAAAAAAAAACTGGAACATTATTAAGATACAATATGATTTAATTTAAAGAATGTAATACGTGTAGAAGTAAGGGCCTAATGGCAAATAAATGATTTCGTTTGATTGGGCCTGGTGCGCCCCCTCGAAAGGGCCTAGTATGCTCGAGCCATGCATTGGTCGCTAGATGATAGGGCCTTGCATGCGCGGTCTACGCTGAATGAGTATTTTGCTATGTTAGATGAAGGGGCCATGTATGCCCGATCCAAGATGTTTGTGCGTCACGTGAGAGCTGGATGAAGGGGCCTCGTATGCCCGATCCGAGTTATGTAGTGTTGGCTGGATGAAAGGGCCCCGAATGTCCGGTCCTCTCTATCCTTGCAGGGTATTTAACAGCTGTATATTTCATTACCACGGTCAGAAATCCTGCTGAGCGGTCTGTAATGTGGTCTTTTTGAAGTTATACTTCTTTAGGCGCGTTATGAAAAAATGATGAGTGAAATTTTAAGATGCGCGCGCATCACTGTAACACAAAAGTAACAGGTTGAAGCTGCTAAATGTTTCACGGTATTACCGGTAGATGGCGCTATAGTTAAAATGTATAACATTTGTACTTGACATTTGACTTGTATGTAATACATTCCATAAACATCGCCGCTACTATTTGAAAGACGTTTTTTAATTTTACTCCAATAACCCTTCTTATAAATTTAAATATTATTATTTAATATAATTAATACTAAATATTATCATTTTTTTTTTATATAGGCTACGCTATTTGACTCCACGCGGACAGCAGCTAGTGTTAAATATTTATTTAATGATGCCAAAGAAGTATAATTTCTCACGCGCAAACATAAGTACACGCACCCTTTTTTCTTGATGAAAAACTACGAGTACAACGAAACGCACGAGGACGTGCAACGTCAGGGTTGTCCGTCCGTGACGGCGCATCGAGAGAATCGGCTGTAAGTCATTCGATTTGTCATGCTATCTGTTATTTCTGATCGTGGACGTTATAGTTTCAATCCGAAAATATCTCGTTGATCAGTTGTAATTTTACGGATTGCTATCGTACATCTATGAATATAGAGAAGTGAGATTGCGTTACGATCGTGATTTTATTCAAATTCAATCTCCTAAACAAATTTTATTTCTTTTTTTATTAAAAAAAAATTGTAAGGGGGAATGCCGTAGCGGCCTGTCTCGTGCGGTCACGTCGCTCATTGTCAGCAGTTAAGCAAGCGCGCCGCGGCAGCCCGCGCAGTCGGTATCCCTCCCTCATAGGGTTCACAAGTGTACATTTGGACAATAAATCAAGTATGACTACAATCGGTTTTGAAGTTAATATAATAATAATAAAACCCGCAGGGCAGCTTGTGGCGAGCTGTTGGTGCGTAACGACACCATGGGTACCCGAGTGCTCCAGAGAGTCGATCAGGGCCTTCGTCTCCGGCGTGTCTTCGTCGGTCGGAGTGGAAATCCAAGAAGGCCCGCAGGACTCTCAGCTCTGGCTTGCCTTCATTAGCCGTCCAGAGAGGAGTCGATAGAGTATATTGCTCTAGAAGGTGATATGCTCCAGGGGTGGAAGTGTTAAAGGGCATAACGCCGCGAGTAACTTCGGAGAAAGCGCAGCACACCTCTCGACACCCCTGAGTCACTCACACCGGTGTTGTCCCCGGCAGACTTTCTCTGGCATTTCGGGGGTCCATCTAGTGAGTGGCGAGCCACCGCCTGCCAAAAATAACAGTCAGATATGATAGTTATGGTAGGTGTCCGTCCCTCTTCTGCAATAACCCAGTACCAGTAATCCCTCCAGACCTCATTACAATAGACTAATCATTTCCTATACATTCGCATTAGTCCCAATACCTGCCGTGACCTGCTCATAGATATATGGTTCTATCGATATTTTTAGGAGCGGGTCTCGGTGGGTGTACAACATAACATGAATCTTCTTAAAAGGGCCTCTACGCGTTGGATCCATATCCCCGCGCACGCCTATCAAATGACCGGGATAATACCCGTGAATAAAAATAAAATAATAATAATAATATTTATTTGATCCAAAAATGTACACAGACTTATTGCTAAAGCAACATTAGCCATGCAAACACATACAATATTGCTGCCGGTGCTTAAATTAGGATTAAAATCCCAGCAACACACTTGACACGCGTAAACTTGTTAAATATATGGTACAATACCTGAATAGTACCAATACATCTAAACGTGTAAATTTTTAAATAAATAATCTTTAAAAATAGATTTAATTCTATCTATCTGTAACTTTACGCCAAATCCCTTGCGGGGTAGGCAGAGAGAACCGAGCGCCACGTGACTCGATCCTTACATATCTCACGCGCTTCTTTAACATTCATTGCTCTTCTCATGCACGCTCGCCGGTTTCTAGGGCTCCTGACATCACCTTCTGATAGAACACGACCAATTTGGTCATGGTAGGTAAATCTTGGCCTTCCCCGGCTCCTACATCCTTCCACTTTTGCATTGTATATCTGCTTCGTCATTCTTTCATCTTGCATTCTTGCTACATGCCCGAACCATCGGAGCATGCCTCTTCTTATTTTAACACCGACGCTCTCTTTCAGACCAACTCTATTTCTAACATCATCATTGCGAATACGGTCTACAAGCCTTACGCCACAAATTTTGATTAGATTTAATTCAAAAGTGTAATTTATTTAAAATTATATTTCTGATTGTGATTCATTTGAACCACTATTGGAAATGTTCGATCCTCTATTGCATATGAAAAGCAACCATTCATAGGGGAGGCTCCTTATAGCTGGTGGTGTCACATGGCGCTCACTCGGAGTGGCCGTGCACGAAGAGCGCGGCGGCGGCGGCCAGCCCGTCTCAGTCGTGCTGCTCGGCGACAGTGCAGACTCTGAGCGCATTGTCAACCGCCAGCGCGTCCTCCAAGAACGCACAGGCCTTGTCGCGGACGCCGTCAACGGCCAGCAGCGTCGCCGCCGACAACAGTGCCTGCACGTTGTCCGCAGTCACCGACAACGACTCGGGACAGTAGATGTAGTCCACGACCGCACGCAATATCGCCGGCTCCACGCCCTGGAATATCGTACACAGCGATGAGAGTACAGAGTCAACGATGATTGACAGATTTGTGCACGTCGATCATTGAGTCATTATGTACTAGAGGAGCTATCCTAAGTAAAAAGTCTTGCTCCATTTTGGTAATAATTAAAACTAATGTCCGCTGCAGCGCTGAAATAATTTACATGTCTATCTCAAAGATTCGAAGATACAGCGCTAAATCGCTTCTTAGGGGTATTTTTCTCGCGAGCAAAAGGTCGAAAGCGGCGTGATTTTCATGGCGTTTAGTACATTAGTACAATAGTCCATAATAAATCAATGACATCGATACATCGCTTCATGCAATTTAATAAATCAATTAAAAGTGAATATAAAGCTGCAGCATCACCATAATGGAGTTACGTTTTGTTTTATCACATCAATGAGAACAGTTCAGTGCGCTACTGACCTCAATGATGAGCACGCGCTCCGTGCGCTCCGGGTCCTTGAACTTGGCGAGGAAGTACCGGGAGGCGGCGGCCAGGACCGCGCGGTGCGCCCACACGCCGCGCTCCTCGCTCGCTGCTTCCTCTGCAGCGTCAACCGGCGCGTCTCCCGCCGGGGCCTGGGCACACCGCTCGTGTTAAACACGCGTCTTCAGAGAAAAGGGATCGCTCTGCATGCGAGTTGCAATGACCGCGACCGTAAATGAACGTTACGACGCAAATTTTGGGCAACAACACAAATTTCGAGCGCGTTTATTCCACCATCATGCTCTCTGCCACACCCAGCTCTCGCATCCACAAGTAAGCGTTGGAACTAGCACAGCATTGTGTATAGCGAGTTGTGCCTTCTGGCTCAGCTTTTACTACCAAGAAGTTTTCCCAACGCTCCATTCACATTGTTCCCAGCACTCACTCGTCTTTCCAACTCTGCGGTGTACCTTCCAACCCTGCTGAAAGCGCATCCAAGATATACAATCTCATCTACTCGTCCAACACTTCATCATCAACCGTAACCCTTGCATTAGTTCTGGTTCTTCCTTGTTTTCTTCGCATTTTTTGAAGTCTGTTAAAAATAGATATACCTGTAAGAACACATCACAGAGTATCCCATCTTTCCGCTGCAGGGCGAGCGAATCAAGTAACTGGGCGGCGCGCATCTGCAACAAGTTATTTTATTTTTTTTGTACAACGTCGGGAGACATACGAGAACACGGCCCGCCTGATGTGGTCACCGTTAAGTATCGCTCGCGCTATGCCACCTCTGCAACTGACACAACTCCTTAGGATACGCGGGTGAGTACGGTTACTTGAAAGCTTCTTGGCTTTAAAGCGTACTCGCAGAAACCCAAGTCTCTAGAGCCGTGCTTCCAAAAGTGGTGTATATCGACTCCATGAGGTCGATTGCAACAAGTTAAGGGGGTCGATTAGATTCAAACATTAGCTGAGCAGGGGGTCTATCGTAAGCAGAAGTGGGGCAGATGCGGCGATGGACAAACTCATTTGGGACTTTAGTACAGAAAAAGATCTGTGGCCGTCACGGGATGCCCGGCAGATGTGAAACATCTTTGTGAATATTCAAATTATTACTAAATAAAAACCATTGAATAGATATAGTAAACAGCTCATGCAGAGAAGCAACGCAGTGTCCAGTAGTATGCGCACGTACACACTTAAGGGTGTCAGCGTAGAGGGGGCGTGACGGCATCCGAGAGTGTCATGTCATTTGCCGTCATATCAAAAGTTACAATGAAATGCGCTCGTGCTCGTGTTCAATATTCTAACCGTACTGAGTTCCAAAGTGAATTTTACAAATCTCGGGGCTCTCAAATATTAATCAACAAAGCATAGTAAAAAGACAGACACGCTCATCACTAGCACAAAAGCATGCGATTAATAAGCAATTGCTATTTAGTAGTATGTACGTACGCACGTAGTATGGAGCTACGTACTTTCTTAAAAATAAGCATGCTTATTTCGGTATGCTCAAAATTGACTGTCCTTCAATTTTCGTGCATGCTACTCGAGGCGCGGGTGGAAGGGGGCGTACTCTGAGATTATCGCTCTATTCTACTTTCCAGCGTTATCGCCAATGATAAAAGCTAAAATTCATTTATTTGTCATTAGACCGTTACGGGCACTTAGACACGTCTTACATTCTTTAAATTAGATCATATTGTACCTTAATAATTTTCCATAGATTTTTTTTCCTTTTAATCTCTCTTTTTTAATATACCAGCATTTCGAAAATGACCATTGGAGAGAGAAAGTTCTGCTTAGGAGACTACAACCATTCCTAGCAGAGAATAGTATCATACCAGATTACCAATTTGGTTTTCGTGAACAACAGTTCAGCAGGTACATCGAGTATGGAATAAAATTAGAGGTTCTCTAGAAAATGAAGAATACTGTTCCTCAGTATTCCTAGACATACGTAGAACAGGCATTTGATAGAGTATGGCACCATGGGCTATTATGGAAAATCAAGACTAAACTTCCATATAGCTTTTATTTACTACTGCAATCCTACCTTGAAGACAGGCTGTTCCAAGTAAGGGAAGCTGGAGCAACATCCACATTCTACGAAGTGAAAGCAGGGGTCCCACAGGGATCTGTGTTGGATCCTGTCCTATATATTCTTTATACTGCAAACCTTCCACAAATCGAAAATGTCACCATAGCCACTTTTGCAGATGATACAGCCATACAGCTAGCAACAACGATCCAATTATAGCTACAAATACTCTACAAAAAGGGCTACATCAAGTGACAGAGTGGCTTCATAGATGGAAGATCAGAGCTAGTACAAGTAAATCTGTACAAGTCACCTTCACTCTAAAAAAGGGAAATTGCCCAACTGTACGTCTAGGAAATACAATCTTGCCTCATAAAGATATTGTAAAATACCTTGGCTTACATTTGGACCGAACGTTGACATGGAGTCATCATATAAAAATTAAAAGAAAAGAGATCAACATACGGTATAAAGATCTATACTGGTTGACGAGACATAACAGCACACTCTCAACAGATAACAAACTGTTAATTTATAACTCCATCCTGAAACCTATCTTTTTTTTTATTATCTTCATAAAACTTATAATAATATTACATCAATGATTAGTCCACACCACAAAAGCCGCGTATGGCTTATCTGAGTGACGATTGGTTGTTCACTTACAGTTTTTTTAAGTTATGTACAAATGCATGTTTTTTGCCATTTATGTATACATCAGTTAATTCAGTTGGTAATTAATTTAAATAGTACGGTATGGCATAATCCATTTTTCTAATTCCATATACATTAACATATTTGGGTAAATTGTATGTTTTTATATGATCTAAAGACCTCAAGTGACTTGGCCTTGTTTTTAGATTAAATAATTCTTTTTCATTACATTCTTTTAATAATAGAAACTTGATTTTATCAAAAATATTAATTACCTTGCAGAATTTTTATTACTTTTTAATTTATTTTTAATATTATTTCAAATCAAATCATTTATTCATGAACATGTGTAAGCACAAGACGGTGTTATTTACAACGCTTAGAGGTTCCAACATATTCTGCCATCCAATAGCTGGCGTATGAATCAATAATAAACAGTTGTATACATTACATGCAATAGTCTAAAAATAAATAGAATAATACAAGTAGTTTGAATTAATTAATGTCATTGTAGGCCCGTACATAGATAACGGATTTCATAGATGTATCAGTGGTACATTGCATTGGTACGGCACATCTTAACAATATTAACCTACATCACTGTTGATTACTTACATTAAAAGACAAACACAACATGTACGACAACACAAAAGGTTAGTTAGTTACTAGTGACAAACAACTCAAGTTTAAAGTAACTCTAATAGTTAATAAATTCGCACAAAGGAGATATCTAAAATGTATAGAAGGTGGAAGTAGGTTCCTTGATCCTAAAAGGGGGGCCTAAGGGATGTTGAAAACGGCAAATTATGCTTGGAATAACAAAAAAAATATTCATAAATAGTACATACCTTTATGAATTTATTTCTATTCAGATGATACCTAGCCGATAACCAACTTGCAATGTTTATTTGTTGTATACTATAAATGTGAATAAATGGAAGATACTCGAGTACTTAATTAACACTTTCATCACATAAACTAATACACGGATTTTGCGTGAATAAAGTCGCAAAATTCAATGATTCAAAATTGGTAATAATATTGCTGCATATATAATTAAATTGAATCAAATTAATAAAATACAAAGTAAATTATTTTGAGAATTAAATTACTGTGATTGATAGGGAGCGAAGTATTGCGTGCCTAAGGAAAGATAAAACAATACGAGTAAATAAAAGTACTTACTCGATACTTTTCTTCCGATACCAAGTACTTATAGAATCGATACTATGAAACTGATTATCAAGTAGGTATCGTTCAAAATTTTGAAAAGTACTCGTATCGGTATGCTAATGTCACGATTTTATTTAAACAGGTTGAAGAGCCTTCTGTGAGCCTGTGACCTGCCGATCTATGTTGACAGAAATGTGTTTTAAGAATTTAATATTGACATTTTAAAACGCATATTTTTCGCGTGAAAGTATATTGAACTTTTGAACACTTCCTCACAATTTTGCGTAGTTGGCAGTCTTGTTTGTGCATGCCATACTTATAATATTTCGTAAATTTGTAATTCCTTTAGATGTTTTCTTTTTAAAGTTTTTTATTAATATAATTGTTTGTTTTGATAAAGTATCCTTCAGCCAGCAGTTAGTACAAGATCAAATTGCGTGTACATTTAAAGTTTTAGTATACGTGTATTCCTTTCATGAATAAACAATATCAATACGTTTTGTTGTTCTTATTATCCTAAAGAAAAAAAAAATTGTATCAATACGAGTAAGAATCGATACTTTTCAATCGATACCGAGTAGGTATCGATACTTTATCACCGATACTGTATCAAGTAAAAGTATCGGTACCTCGGAATTATCGTTTCGTCCTGCTAACCGACAGTGTGACCGTTTTCAAAAACCTGTAGACTACTAGACGGAACTTATTTTTCTACTGAAATCTTCTATCGTTTTAGAAAAACCTACTGAAATTGTACTGCAGACCTAGACAAGTATCTTTCTATTGTCGTTAACGCTAATAGAAAGATAATCAAAATGTATGGGATTAACATCAGCTGATGAAATGTCACGACGTGACATTTCGTCAGTGAAACGAAACAATATAATATAGTTTCGATATCTACAAGGTGTGAGCGTTCGACTACTCGTCGTAGAAACAAAACGCTCGCTAAGCGTTTTCACTTGTCAAAGTTGCCACTTGGCTCAGGTTGTCACGCGACTTAACGTTTCGTGTGATAGGATAGAAAAGTATTGGCTACCATTTTTAACTTTCGCTACGCTACATGACGTGACATTTCGTCAGTTAATGTCAATCCCATACATTTTGATTAACTTTCTATTAGCGTTAACGACAATAGAAACCTACTTGATGTATGAAGTAACCACTAAACTAAATGATAAAAAAGGTTGCGGGTTTATTCCTAGACCTCAGTTCGGCTTTTGATGCTGTAAATCATGAAATTCTATTATAGAAACTAGAGCATTATGGATATCGTGAAAAAGCATTACAACTCTTTAAATCATATTTGAAGAATAGGCGACAATTTGTGGAAATCACGACGATTGAAAATGGATGCGAAAAGATATCATAATCTAAAATAGAACACATAGCAAGGAGCGTACCCCAAGGGTCGATTTTAGGGCCGATATTATTTATTATTTTCAATAACGATCTCATTAATTATATTAAGAAAGATATACCTGACATTGAACTTATAAACTTTGCTGACGATACAAATAATATAATATATGACAGTGACATAAATAAATTAAATTTTAACTTTAAACATAGACTCATTTTGTAAAAAGAGTGATACTCATAACATAAATACTAGATATAAGCATAATCTAGTGTTACATGCAAGCAGTCTCCACAAAATAAGTAATTCTTTTATGGGGCAATGTATACGGTTCTATAACAAACTTCCCAGCAATATAAGAGAATTGTCAATAAACAAATTTAAAACTACCATTAAAGCCAAATTGTGTAGCAGGGCATATTATAAAGTATCTGACTATATTAATGATAAAAATGCCTGGGAGTGAGTCGATCCAATTATAATGTAATTAATAAATTATGTAAATTTGTTTGGATACCAAAAGAGGGATGCCTGAGTTTTTTGGCAGTATTTTTATCAGTGCTCACCTAGTCATGAACTGCACGGTAGGGAATAAAATTGTGACGATTCCAAACAAATGTAGCCATTTTTACGGAATAAAAAGATTTTGACTTTGACTTTGACTAAATATTAAAACGAATGCTGCGATAAATGCCTTTTATATATGGTTGAAAAATTATCAGGAAAACTAAGTTCTGCAGCCTATGCAGTGAAAACTATTAGACGGCTCACTGATGTTGATACGGCTAGAATAGTTTATTTCAGCTACTTTCATAGTATTATGTCATATGGAATTCTTCTTTGGGGTAACTCCGCGGACATTAACACCATCTTTTTATTGCAAAAGAGAGCCATAAGAGCTATCTACAAACTTGGTCCCCGGGAGAGCCTTAAAGAAAAATTCAAAGAAATAAATATTTTAACAGTCGCATCGCAATATATATATGAAAATCTTTTGTATGTCCATAAAAACATAGACTCATTTTGTAAAAAGAGTGATACTCATAATATAAATACTAGATATAAGCATAATCTTGTGTTACATGCAAGCCGTCTCCACAAAATAAGTAATTCTTTTATGGGGCAATGTATACGGTTCTATAACAAACTTCCCAGCAATATAAGAGAATTGTCAATAAACAAATTTAAAACTACTATTAAAGCCAAATTGTGTAGCAGGGCATATTATAAAGTATATTATAAATAAAAAGATTTTGACTTTGACTTTGACTTTGGTTTTCCACAAATAATTGAAAGTTAAACTGTAATAAAACTAAAATAATTTTATTTAAATTGACAACTAAAAATAAGATGACATTAGATATAAAATTCAATGGTGACCACGTAGATACAACAAATAACGTGAATTTTTTGGGTATTTATGAATATATAAATGATGAAAATTTAAAATGAAATTTAAAGTGAAATCTCAGCAATTGAAAATAGTTTATCTTCTGCATGTTTTGCGATACGGAGTCTTCGACATGATATAAGCGTAGATCGGCTTAAAATAGTTTATTATGCACTAGTCGAGTCTAAATTACGTTATAGTATAAAATTCTGGGGAAACGCTATAAATACAATGTGAACAGAGCAGTCGGAATTAAAAAAAGTGCAATACGTGTAATGGTAGGAATACCACCTTGGGAATCGTGCAGACCATATTTCCTTAAACTTGGAATTCTTACTGTTTTTCGAGTCTTTATCTACTCGTATTGCTCACGAATCTTAAAAAAAAAAACTGCTTAAAACCGAAACAGAGGAAGACAGATTATTGCGTGAAAGCACTAGGAGAAAAAATTTAAAAATAAATATACAACCCAGCTTTGACGTAGTTCTGCATAGTGCGCGTTTCCAGAGTGTAAAAGCATACAACAGGTTGCCTGCTGAGTTAAAAAACATGAGAAGCATACATATATTTAAATTGATATTGAAATTATGGCTGCTACAAAGAAAGTTTTACGATTTGGAAGAATATTTTAATAATAATTACAATAATTTGAAAATTTAATAGTTAATTAGTTTTCTTTTCTGTTTGATTGTATTTTTGTTTATTGATTTGATTATTGTTCCTTTTTAATTATTTATTGTATGTTCATGGATTTGTTAGCAATGTATTATGTTTATATTATTACCTGTCTTATTTCACGGGTTTTAATCCCGGTCATTTGATAGGCATGCGCGGGGATACAAATCCAACGCGTAGAGGCCCCTTCTAAAAGAATGATGTAATGTATTATACCAGCGGTGACTTGCTCTGAGGGATATCAATGGGAGGATATACCAAGTAACAGGTCACAGGAGGTATTGGGACTATTGCAAATGTGTCGGAAATAATTGAGCTATTGAAATGAGATCTGGAGGGATTATTAGTACTGGGCTATTACAGAAGAGAGACGGACACCTGCCATAACTATCTTATCTGATGTTACTTCGGCAGGCGATGGCTCGCCACTCACTAGATGGACCCCCGAAATGCCAGAGAAAGTCGGCCGGGGGCAACACCGATTTGAGTGACTCAGGGGTGTCGAGAGGTGTGCTGCGCTTTCTCCGAAGTTACTCGCGGCGTTATGCCCTTTAACACTTCCACCCCTGGCCCATATCACCTGCTAGAGCAATATACTCTATCGACTCCTCTCTGGACGGCCAATGAAGACAAGCCAGAGCTGAGAGTCCAACGAGCCTTCTTGACTTTCCACTCCGACCGATGAAGACAAGCCGGAGACGAAGGCCCTGATCGACTCTTTGGAGCACTCGAGTAACCGTGGTGTCGTTACGCACCAACAGCTCGCCACAAGCTGCCCTGCGGGGAATATTATTACTTTTATTATCCTAGTGACATTCAAACACAATTGTAAATTGTTCATGAATAAATTCATTGATTGATCGATGGACTTGTCTAGGTCGATAGTACAATTTCAGTAGGTTTTTCCAAAACGTTAGTAAATTTCAGTAGAAAAATATGTTCCGTCTAGTAGTTTAGAGGTTTTTTTAAAACGGTCACACTGTATCCATATTTCACCTGTCAGTGACGGTCATTGGTGGGTATATTATTTTCCTTTTTCTTATATTTTTGTCGAAGTCTATTTAATTAAATTGTGGTTAATATAAATTAAAACGTGCTCTTTATTGTAAAACAATAATCAGTTATTTTATTCTATAAGTACTTACTCTGCTAACATTAAAAACTATATATAGGTAATTAAAAAACCAATAACACACTTTGTTGTGACAATGTTCAATAAGACAAATCAAACGAGCGCCAACATCAACTCTTGATGAACTAGCTGTTAACATCGAGCGGACATTAACAACTAAATAACTAAATTAACTTCCTTACATCTTATTGCTTATTAAAATTCAGGTTGTTTCTAATACGAACGTCTTAAAGTTACGTATAAGTAGTGTTCACAAATTAAGGAACATTTATTACTTCAGAGCTAACAGTGGCAAGTTAAATGAGCCCGAGCTATATGCACTTGGTGTTAACTAAACAGAGGAGCCCCTGTGGCGACCTCGAACCTCCGCCATATTATCATCTCTATAGTACTACATTTTGACATACGTACATACATAAATATCATCATACCGGTCTCCCATTGTGGTAGGCCCCTCTCGCTTCCTCCACACTCATCAACCTCTTCATGTATGCTCTTCGGTTTTGGGTGCTTTTCATTTGGCCCTTTTTCAACACATCACCAATTTGATCTGTATGTGTGCGTCTAGGGCGCCCCCCCCCCCCCCCCCCCCCCCCCGACATCATTCACTCTTGCTTCTACATTTTGACCTAATATACCTAATTACTAAGTTTTACAATTGTACAACAATTGAAATGTGATTGTAATTAGTTTCCTATTATTACATCTGTTGTAATATTATTTATTATTATTCTCTCGGCCTACCCCGCAAGGGACCTGGCGTGAAGATATACATACATTTTACATACATTTCTTGTTGTGTACAGGTCGTTATGATATAGACATGTTAAAACAAACAAATAGATGCACACACAATAAGTACTTCTACTGATCAGAAGATGCTCTTCCAAGGAAAGTTCTGCTTCACAAAGTACTTGTAATTCAGTTCACAGAACTATTACAATGTAAGTTGACACACAATGTTGTGCTCTTCACTTTAAGACTACATCCCTTTGTATCTCCATATGCCGTGGACACTGTCCTTATAGTGTCCTTCGTTGTGTTTTCAATTGATTATCCATGAACGTCTGTGGAAGTCATTGAACCACTAACTGTTGACATTATCTTAGTTTGAGATATAATAGTATCTCTTAACATCTTGCTAAATCTTTAGCCTTAGGTACTCCTACCTCCTACGATCCTAATGGGTTAGGAAATGTGATAACGCTAGGCAGAAGACTTTTCAGAACTGATAATATCCCTTTGTTTAAAAGTGAGGCCTACTACTGTGTACCAACTTGATTTTGATGTGAATTTCTACAGATTGTATTCATTTTGGGCTAGATAAAAATTATTTATTTGCCCTATAGCACACACTTTTATTATATACCACTAATGTTGAAGTTACCATAGCCTATAGACATTAGCAACACCGGGGGTGTAACTCATGCGTTGCCGACCTTTACTTAGACACATCTTAGATTAAAGAAAGTCAAAAACACCAGAAACAGAAGGATGCGCGAACAGGTTGATGAGTGAGGAAGAGGCGAGAGAGGTGTGTTTGGATCGGTGCACCTTCCATAGTTTTTGCCTACCCCAATGGCAGACAGATAACGGACAGAGATGTCTGGAAATAATTCAGCACAACTATTTCTTAATAATCTTTATTTTACCATTTGACTTCATTACTGTACCAATATGCTGGCATGAATTTATTGTAATATCTAATTGTCAATTTGAAAAGAGAGCTATATAGGCATTTTTCATTCGGCATGTCGTCGCCAATGGTCCTTTCCGAAATGCTAGCATATTAAAAAGGCAAAATAGTAACATACGAGAATTGAATAAGATACAATAAGATTATATTAAAAACCAGTTGAGAATGCGCAAGCTTGCATTGCCAGATGAACACCTGGCTCCGTCAATTATATAACAATTCAATATTCTTTTTTTTTAACTTTGCCCGCCATTTTGACCATGTTCCTTAAGAAATATGATATTGGTTTTTAAGACATTCCTGTGCTACTATTTAATTTACTTTTCGAATCTGAAATAAAAATTCATAATTTTTGTTTTATTTGTGGCCATTTTGACCATGTTCCTTAAGAGATAAGAGGTTGGTTTTTCAGACATTCCTATTCTACTTTTTTTATGCTGAATCCGAATCTGAAGTCAAAATTCGAATATTCGAAAAAAGCAACAGACAAACACACAGACTAACAAATAGATTTCATATAGCAACGGTGTCCCTGAAAATGTAAATTCAAATTCAAATAATTGATTTGCATAAAAATAGGGTACAACACAATAATGCAGATGGAATATACAGGGATAAATCTCCTATTTAGCTATGTAAAATAAATAGCATGCAAATATTTTTGTTCGTCTCTAGACATAATTCATACATCAATTAAAATTTAAATATTCTTCAACCGAGTAAAATGTTCTCTCCAGAAGCCATTTACGAAACAGTATTTTAAATTTATTAAATGGTAGCTCTGTTAAGGCGTCAGGTATTTTGTTAAAAATTGTTATACACATCATATTGCAATTTTTTTGATATTTTGTAGTTTTGGGAACAATGCTAGAGTCGATTTTCTTGGCGCATCTTACTTTTCTTCGTGTCCGATCTTTAACGTTTAGAAACTTATGTTTATTTTTCATGACAAATTTAGCTATCTCTAATATACGTGTCTATGTGCTCGCGAGGGCCCAATGGCAAATAAATAATTATCTTTCTTCTTCTCTCATTCTTCTACCATTATCCGTACACTTGTCAAGGGAATACTGCCGTCTAACGTGAACTGGTGTCGGCGCTTCCGCCCGCTTCGGACGTCTCCTCGCCCATTCTCACCACCAGTTCCCTTGTCAAACTCTGGATATACCAGCACCAACACAAATGTAATGATTTGGTACACACATATGTTTTATCTCTCAAAAACATTCCATTTCTCCATATGCAGGCGAATAACATTGTAATATAGTACTATACATATATGTTTTTGACGAGCTCGGTGGCTCAGTCGTGATTGTCGTGAATGACGCGACTTTGACACCGACGCTCGTGGGTTCGATTACCACACAATGCAAACATTTGTGTGCATGAACATATCTGTTTGTCTAGGTCTGGATGTTTTAAGAGAGGTAGGGCGCATCAAAGCAGCCCGTCTGGGGAAGTACCTCCACCTCGCAGAAAAACCGCAGCCAAATAACAACTCCCTATAGGGTTGTTGTGTTCTTGCGTGTAAATAAGGTCACCAGTAAGCTCCCAAAGAGTTGCTGTGTAAGTAGCAGAGGAGGCATCGCGCGAGTGATACTTAATATATCGAAAGCATTAATAGGCTAGGGTACCCGCTTTACATCAGGTGGGCCGTATGTTTGTATGCCTCCCGACGTAGTAAAATAAAAGAAATATGTACTTGGTGCACCCCGCGACTTCGTTTTCCTCGTCTTTTAAGAGTGGTATCGTGATAATGACTGGCCTCAAGAAATGGCCAATCAAATACAAAGAGAATTTTTCAAATCCGGCTGGCAGTTCCAAAGACTAGCGCCTTCAAACAAACAGACATACTCTTCCGCTTTTTATATTAGTATATATATATATATATATATAGGTGCACGCCGAGGGAGTCGATATCGTGGTATCGCGTGTGTGAACGGTATAATCGAACAAGAAAGTTTTTTTAATAACATCTATTTGATAATCTCGCTCAACATTACAATGCTCCAGTGATTTGTCATTTGACTGCCACCCTACCTCTCGTTCGTTTGTTAATTAGGTAGTAGTAACTTGGGTAACGTCGACTGCTGTTTGTCTATGGATAGTTTTACATCAAACTGTTCTGTGCTCGGAGAGCGTGCTAAACTAAATCGAGTCTTATTTCAGATTGAAAAAGTGACACAACATACCACTAAATGACGCTCCGATTATAACACTCATCATTATGGACACTCAGGACAAGGAGTCTCCACGCTCGCACCAGGGTGGAGATGACTTGACGGTTCATAGATCAGAGGATGTAGAAATGATCGAGAGAGGGGCGCCGAGGAAATTGGAAGATATCAAGAGTGAGACATTCACAAATGACGAACACATCACTCAGGAACTGGCGCAGGCGTTAGACAGCGAGAGAGGTGGATTGATACATCCAATGAACATAAAACAAGAACAGGTGGAAGTGGAAATAGACATCGAAAACCATGGATTTCCTGACATACAACATATAAAGATAGAAATACAAGAAGTACAAGTTAAGAGAGAAGAATTGACGAGCGAAGACGCTGTAAACGAAGAATCGTTTGCGGCGGTGAAGCAAGAACAATCAGAACCAACGGAACTCAAAGGTAAAAGTCACTTTTTATTAAATGATTTTACATAAAAATTGATGCGATAATTCTAAAAGAAATGAAATATTTATAAATTGTATACGATTTGATGTAACTTGTTTTGTGTGCTTCCGACATTAACACCGACACTAATAGTTCATGAGAAATAGCGCCGGCCGGCCTCCGCCCACTTGAGCTAAGGACAAAATGTAAACAAACTAATTTACTTTAAGTGCTGTTTTTATTGCGAAATGAACTTTCATTTAGAACAATGTTTATATTTTTATATTTTATTTGGTACACATTGCAGATGATAGTTAAATATTGAGTACATTAAATAGGTTGTTGTGATTTCACGATAATATTTGATAATATGTCGGTCTGCATAACTATTTGCTCTCTCTATTTGCATATGAAACATCTTGTTATCATTGCTCAGATTTAAATTCAAATCAAGAATGTACGTATTCATTTATCATTATGTCCAAGTAAACCAAGTTATTAATAGTAGATTAAAAAATAAGGAAAAAGTAAAATAATAGAATTAAATAAGATACAATAAGATTATATTTCAAAAACTGTAAGACGTGTCTAAGTGCCCGCGAGGGCCCAATGGCAAATAAAGAATTTTTATCTTTTATTAAAATTCGTTATTCTCTAATTACATAAATTTGAATATTTACTACATACATACGTGGGTAGACATTAAATTATATTAGTATGAGTAATTTTAGTTAATGTTTCTCTTATGTAGAATATTAAATTAAAAAAAGCTATTAGCAGTATTAAAATCTTCGCTTATAATTTTTCATTGATTCCATCAAGTAAACGTCTTAATCCGCAACTGGGTGATAAATAGTGACAAATTTTATATGTATTTAATTAATTTACTGCTGTTTGTAAATATCTTATTACCTTTATCCGAGCTCAAAAGGCAAATTTTATGTGTAGCTTGTGTACAAGTCTCCTTTGTTACTTGACCGCATTGTGTCAAGTTTTGACATTTGTTTGTTGCATTTCTTATGTTATTATTTATACTTTCTATGTCTTGTTTATCATATTGTTTCTGGTAACAGTCTGTGTTTGTTTGTTTCTGGTAATTATTCGCTGTTGGTATCTGTGTCCTGGGCGTATTCGATTTTTTCGCTGGGCTGTTGGTGATTTCGTAAATAAATCATTCGCCGTATTCCCGCTCCAGATTTATATTTTCCAATGATAAAGATTCAATTTCTCTATGTGTAATTTTTTAATTGTAATGATATGTTTTCTACTTGATCTTTTAACTTTTGTATCCGATACATTCCAGAGATACGGAGAACAGTCAAAGAAACAGAGTCACCAAATACAAACACAAGTACTGATGTGTCGGCGAGCGCTAAGAAAGCGGCAGATATGGTGGAAGTATCAAAAAGCGCAGCAAGATATTCTGACAACGAGACAAACAGAGGTAATGTAAATATGGACAGTGATAACGAGTGCCCTACTCCTAATACAGATGTTGGTGACAGTCGCAGGGAACATTTGATGAACACGTACGTTTGGGATGATTGTAGTGATATGTTTGATGATAAACACCTCCTAATACAACATGTAGAACACCATGACACTGACAAAATTAAAAGTATACAAAAGAACGGTGACGGAAGTGCGCAGGAATGTCAAGGAAGATGTAGTTCTGAATGTGATACATGCGCACTCGTATCTACTCAAAGCAGCGCGTTGAATACACATTTAAAAATACGAACTAAAGAGAAACCGTTTGAATGCACGATATGCCAACATAGATTTACTGTTAAAAAGAGTTTAAATGATCATTTACGAATACACACTAATGAAAAACCGTTTGAATGCACGATATGCCAACGAAGATTTACGGTAAAAAGTACTTTGAATAAACATATAAGGACACACACTAAAGAAAAACCGTTCAAATGCTCGATATGCGATCGAAGATTTAGTGACAAATGGACTTTGAATTTACATTTAAGAACACACACTAAAGAAAAGCCGTTTGAGTGCACGATATGTCCACAGAAATTTAGTCAAAAGAGTAGTTTGAATGGACATTTACGAACACACACTAAAGAAAAACCGTTTGAATGCCCGAGATGCCAACGAAAATTTACTGCAAAAACTAGTTTGAATAGACATTTAAGAACACATACCGTAAGAAAACATGCTAAAGAAAGGCCGTTTCAATGCTCCATATGTGAACAAAGGTTTACTGCAAAAGGTAGTTTGAATGCACATTCAAGAGTACACACTAAAGAAAAACCATTTGAATGCGAGATATGCGAACGTAGATTTACACAAAAAGGTAATTTAGATGCTCATTTAAGAAGACATACTAAAGAAAGACCCCATCAATGTTCGATATGCGAAAAAAGATTTACCGAAAAAGGCGGTTTGAATGAACATATGAGAATACATACTAAAGAAAAACCGTTCGAATGCGAGATATGCGAACAAAGATTTTCTCAAAAAGGTACTTTGAATATACATCTAAGAATACACACTAATGAAAAACCGTTTGAATGCGAGATATGCGAACGAAGATTTGCTCAAAAAAGTAGTTTAAATATACATCTAAGAGTACATACTAACGACAAACCGTTTGAATGCGCGATATGCCAAAAAAGATTCACTCATAAAAGTAATTTGAATACACATTTAAGAACACACACTAAAGAGAAATTTTGCTTTGACTGCGAAATATGTCAACAGAGATTTGGTCACAAGTCTTCATTGAAGAGACACTCAAAAGTTGTACACGGTGTTTCGTCACAGGACAGAACCAGTGAACATCAAGTTCTCAAGTCGCTGCTTGGTGAACACGTTATCACTATTGACTAAGCCGAATGGACGCCGGCTCCGACACTGAATACGCGGGAAAAGTGTTCTAGTTTACTCTATGCACACATCAATACATGTATTTACATATAAGCATTCAAATCTAATGTCAATACAACATCGCTTACTTTCGTTTGCAAATATATCATCTCACATTGTTTCGACTGGCTGCTGCAGTGTTTCCTCGTTACCAGCTTCACGGACATAGGAGTGATGGAGGAGCTTGTGAATATGAACTGAATGAACGTGTAGAGTATGTGGGGCCTCGCTCTGTCTGGTGTAATAGGGATTCTTATTTCGGTATTACATTCCAACTACAGATAGTGTCATCTATGAAGACGCGCCCCACCAATTTCTGGTCGAGGGGATCGCGGGGTGCGGGAAGTTTAACCCGAGCGTCAGTCGCGAGCCGTCGTGATTCGACGCTCTCTCCCGTTTAGTCTATGGCTTGGTGGCACTCATAGGTAATCAGTGTGTACCGATAAAATTCAAACAGCGGAAGCGAGCACACTTAAATTATAAACGATTAGGGAGAGTCGTGGGGCGCGTCTTCTTGGATGATATTATCTGTACTCGATGAAAGAAAAATGTTTAATTAAAGATGTGAAAGCTATAAGTATATCGATCAAGAGTGGGTGGAGATAATGGCAGGGGCCACCATAGACACACATATATGGATCAAATCGCTGATGTTTTTTTTATACCACTAAGGTGGAAATCAAGCATGCGGCCTGCCTGATGGTAAACAGTCACCGTAGCCTATGCACATTTGCAACACCAGGGGTGTCACTGATGCGTTGCCGACCATGTAAAAACCTTTTCACGCATTTCTTAAATTCCATGATGTGCAGAGAAAGGGTCAAATCAAAACAATACGAAACCGAAGAGCATGCGTGAAGAGGACGATGAATGTGGAAGAAGCGAGAGAGGTATGTTTGGATCGGTGCACCTGACGTTCCATAGTCTCTGCCTACCCCAGTGGGAGACGGGCGTGATAGTATGAAAGTTATAACCACTCGAACGTTCGTGGTCGACATCCGTCGTCACTTAAACTTCCGGCGGTCGCGAGCCGGTGTTCGCGGCCGCGATAGCCTGTCCCGTTTCCAACATTAAAGTGTTATCTGGCAAATTAGCTTAGTTCAAAATAAAAAATGCTATTGAGCAGCTGACAGTTCACTAAATCTGTGTGTGTACATAGTACTTTTAGATTTGGCGAAGGCGTTCGATCGGGTCTGGCACCGGGGGCTTCTATCGAAGTTACCATCTTACGGGCTGCTCGAGGGTGTGTGCAAATGGGTCGCCAGCTTTTTATCCAACAGATGCATAAAAGCCGTGGTTGACGGTGGATGCTCCGATAGTATGGATATCAATGCTGGCGTCCCTCAGGGCTCTGTACTGTCTCCGATGCTGTTTCTGCTGTATATCAATGATCAATCAATCAAATCATTTATTTGCAGGCTAACAATACCCGGTAGTATATATGCTCTATCAATGTTATATAAGATCTGTATATGTATACAGATCTTATATAACATTAATCGAGCATGTTGCGCCAACAATTTGCATGCAAAAAAAAATTGTATTAGTTAAAATTAGTAAAAAACAACAATAATGTAACAAACAATGTCATTGAGTCGATTATAATAAAATAAATTAGTCTAAATTGTACACAAATTAACATTATCGCGTAAATTACTATAAATGGGGTTGATATCCTTAAAATTTAATTTTTGCGAATTCATTAATGTCATAGATGCTGTTCCTACTAAGTAGCTTATACAATGCCTTCTGGAAGGTATTCATGGGTAGATCCTTCAAATGCTGCGGCAACATGTTAAATAATTTGATAGACATATTGTAACTATTTCTTGCAAAACATATTGATGCAAGCAAATGATATATGATATGTTGTCAATTGATGGCATTCATTGTTATGCGGACGACAGCACCGGGGACACTTATTATACAGGCCGTGCAAACATCCCTCGTTCCCTTGTGGAGGAAAGCCGCATCGGTAAGGCATGGGACATTTGCAACACCAGGGGGCCACCAGTGGTGTTGCAAATGTGCATAGGGCTACGGTGACTGTTTCCCATCAGGCAGGCCGTATGCTTGATTGCCACCTTCGTGGTATAAAAAAAAAAAACAAAAAACAAATCAACTATTTCGCATATTCTTTTTTATCTCGCGTCCGTTAATAAAAAGGTTTGTAAGATGGCCGCGCCAAGGGTTCGCCGCACACGATTTTTTTGCCCTTTGGATGTGGGAAAGGTATTAGAGTATATTACTATATTATGAAAGTTGACAACGGAAATATGGGGCTGAACTATTATTTATTAATCCTACTAATATTATAAATGCGAAAGTTTGAATGTATGGATGAATGTTTGTTGCTCTTTCACGCTTAAACGGCTAAACGGATTTGAATGAAATTTTGCACGTAGATAGATTATGATCATTAATACATATAGGCTACGTTATTTGACTCCACGCGGGCGGAGCCGCGGGCAGCAGCTAGTATATTATATATGTATACTGCCGTAAGAAAGCATATTTTCTCATTTAGTTTACTATTAGTAACATATATATATACATACATATATGTATAATTGTTTGTATGTATAATTACTGTTAATAAAAATAAATAAAAACGTCGTACGGTAAATATAGTAGGTAGGTAGGCGGTAGAAATGACAGGCACTTTTATTATAGTATATTTAATTATTACTTAAAATAACAATAAGAAAATATATTAAAATAGATTTTTTTTAATAAAATTTAAAAATGGCGGGAAATAGGCATTATATTATTATGATCTCGGCTACCGTAGAGAGCTCGATGGCGTCGTTGCGCGTGTCATTGTAACTGAACACGCAGGTTAAGCAACGCCGACCGCAGCCTGTCTATGGATGCTTTTATCTATCTCGAGTTTCTCCGTGCTCGGAGGGCACGTTAAGCCGTTGGTCCCGGCTGTTGTCGATAGATGACAGTCGTTAAGCTAAGTCAGTGGCCCTCGGGCGGCTTGAAAACACTGTCCTCACCAATCCGCATTTGAGCAGAGTGGTGGAGTATGCTCTAAACCCCTTCGGTTGAAGGGAGACCCGTATATCTACAGTGGGATGAGTAAGTGGTTGATGTGGTGGATCTCGGCGACCACCACGATCTCCGCTGTGGCGGCCTCTACCGCCTCGTCCTCCACTACCTCTGGTCCCATCGCCTCGGTCTCTACCGTTTTGGCACCATCATTGGCACAATTTTGAATCTCAGACCTAAAACAAAAATGTGCTTTTCATTGAAATCCACAAACTAAACATATTAAAACTAGTTGAGAATGCGCAAGCTGGGATTGCCAGAGAAACACCTGGCTCGTCAATTATACAACAAATCAATTTTTTTAATTTTTATTTGTCGGCCATTTTGACCATGTTCCTTAAGAGATAGGAACGGTGTTCCTGAACATTCCTATTCTACTTTTTATGCTGAATCCGAATCTGAAGCCAAAATTCGAATATTCGAAAAAAACAGAGACAGACGCACAGACAAGCATATAGATATCATATAGGAACGGTGTTCCTGAACATAATGCTGTTTTGTAAGACCGGTCTGCCGTGCCAAGGCAACACACTGTAACTTTCAAAAACCACTTTTGAGATATTTAATAAAACGTGTTTTTGATGATTATCTGCCTATTTTAAACGTAATTGGTCAATATTATATAATTTTATGCATTCAATAGTTAGAGGGTCATCTCTAGTATATAGCCAAGTAGCATTTTTGGAATAATTTTAGTAAGTAAGAAAGATATTGCCACTAACTTGTATTGACAAGGTAATTATAAAAAATCTATATATTCTTAACGAGGTAAAACACTGTAAAACAGAGTACAGTGTTTAGCCTTTTGTGAACTCATTAGCCGTAGCACTGTAACCGAGGATACAGTTTTTTAAAAAGATAGATGAGGCGTATTAGCAATAAGTGTCTATTTGTGTAATTTGTAAATAAAATCCATTATATGATGGCAAAATAAACTTTAATGAAAATTTTAATTATCTTACACATAATTAATAGAATTGTCAAAGAAACATAATAAAGTCCTTCTAATATTTTTGGAAGCTCACACATAATAACGGAAACTTCTTTGGGTTTCTTGAGATCAATCGCTTAGAAAAAAAAAAAACAATAAAATATGAAATCTATGGTTACAACCAAATGACTAACATAAATATTCCAATATATTTTAAAAAATGTAACAAAACATGAACTTTTAAAATTATCTGAACTTAATCACATAAAGGAACAAAAAAATATCTTATGATACATAACCCTTTTTATATTTCTATAAGTAAAAAAAACATGTAACATCTTTTCTTCTCTGACATATATTATAATAATACATTTAATAAAAAAAAAAAATCTAATTTTGTACTCAATTATAAATCAGAATCAATATTTGTTTCGAGATCAGGTGCATCTGATTCCTCAAGGGCTTCATAAAAACTTCGCCGCGAGGCAGGCATAGATTTTGTAAGTGTTAGCAATTCTTTTTTTTTAACTTCGCTCACACCTCTTGGCTTACTTTCTGTTTCTATCATATCTATAAGATCTAGTCCATCGTCTATTCTCTTTCTTAAATCTCCTTCAACCTTTTTCTTTAAAAAGTGGATTTCTTTAAATTCCCCATTATAATCATTTTTGGCAAAAAGAGAAAGTTTGCCTCTTCGGAACTCAATAATTTTTAAATTTTGAATATTCCAATCTTTTGGAAAAGCTATTTTACAATCGTTTTTAAAAATCAACATGTCATTATGTTTAAGTACGTCGATATCTAGATTTTTTCTTGACTGTTTGATTTGGGTCACGAAATCCTCCAGATCATAAACTTCCCCTGCTGCTTTCAGTTTTTTTGTTATAGCAGCGTGTACTGCATCCGCAGCCATAAATGTATGACCTGGTTCAAAATATTCTAATTTCAAGCCTCGAATATTAGTTTTATCATCGTTTATAACTCTGACTAATGCAGAAAAAAGAATTTTATTTTTGTTTTGAGCATTGCAGTTGTCCAAAAAAAAGTTTAAATGGTGTAGGTCCCGGCAGTATTTTCGTATAAAATAAATGTATGTGGTAGCTATGTTGTAAGCTTTTCTTCCGCTTTCGCCTTCATGCCATAGAATACATACAGCATTTTTATTTTTACCTGGCGGCACAAACGACTCATTAAAGAGAACTAGTTTTCTTGAAAAGTAATACTCCTTTGTTGCGAGAAGTGGCATGCACATAGCTTTTTGCATATCGACTGTGAAAACAGCTTCCTTTCCCTCAGATTTGTCACAATTATCTTCTGCTAATTTTAGATCTCTTCGTGAATTACGTTTATTTTCCAAGTGCTTTCCTATGATTATACAATCTTCACAATTGCAAGGAAGAGGTAGTTTTTCATGAGCTATTTTATGATTTTTACACTTAGTGCAAATATCTTGAGATAATTCAGCAGTTGATAGATTCAATTTCTTTATAACAGTATGAAAATGAGTCCAACCACAAGTTGATAGACTGTTTTCTTGGCAAAACTGTATAAAATTCTTATATATAGTGGAGAAATTAATGCCTACTGGCAAATATTTTCTATTTGGTGCATGGTTAATATTATAATGTGATGAAATAGGGTTGTATTTTAATATAAATTCTTCTAAACGGTGTTCATACTCCTGTGAAAACTTGTTAGCTGGTTCAAATCGACGTCCTCGAAGATCAGGTGTAGCGCTCAATTTTGGATTTTTATTGCACTCTAAATAGTTATTTTTCAAGACAGACTGTACGGCTTCATCATTTGTATAACCTAAGGTCCTTAGAAAAAAAACTTTACATACTTTAATTCCATTGAGAGACCATATTAAAGTGTTATGTCTTCGAGATTCACCTTTTGTTTTTGTGCATGTGGTAGATAACTTATCAACACTTCTCGATAAAAAGTCGCGGCGCCATTGTCGGTCTAAATTCCAAAATTGTGTCCATATAGACTGTCTGTCAGTCTCAGGGATATTTTGTATGCACTGTTTTTTACATGAACAAGGTAACAATAATGGATGTTTCAATCTTTGTTTCTCTAATATAGTTCCTGGGTCTCTATTTCGTTTAAGTTTCTTTGATGTTTGACAATTATTATCTTTAACAGTTGGTTTATGTGCGGCAGTAGATTCGTCAAGGATGATACGTCTTTTCTTGCTTGTCGGTGTTTTTTGTTCGGTATTATGTGCAATAAGACTTACAGGAGCCATAGAAGTCGAAGGTTTTGATGAAGCTGAAGGTGGTGAAGAATGTAGGAAACCAGTAGCTGATGGTTGGATCTCAGGTGATTCAGTTGAAAATGTAGTCTGTATAAGATTAGGATTAGTTAGCAAAGTATTATCTTCATTTCCATTTAAATTATGTTTAGAACTAGCGTCCATAATAGGTTCTTGGTTTTTTGTCAATTGAATTTTAGGCAGGTTTGTTTTGGAGGTAAAATCTTCAGGTTGCTCAAAATATGAAGTAGACAGTACACTATCAGGAGGAAGATGCGAAGGGGTACTGGGTTGCTGAATATCTTTAGAAGATATATTTGAGACGGTTAAAGTCTTGTCACAAATCAATGCAGGTATCAGTTGAGTGTAAACTCCTTCTCCTAATTCTTCTGAAAGGCATTCATCAATCTGAGATTCACTGAATGGAACGATAGGACTTATAAAGTTTCTTGACTCCAAATTATCATGAAAGTAGTATTCGTACTCATTGTGGTTATTGCAGTCTATATTTTCTTTTTCTACACAATCACTTATCACACTGGACACAACAGTAACTGAGTCTGTGTTATTATAATGTTGCAAATTTTGTTTTGATAGTCTGACCAACATTTTACTACGATTCGTACTCATTGTCACTCACCGTTAATGCTAAATATCTCCAACTAAACCAAATAAAATAAAACACGCAATCATCTAATCAAAACAAAAAACATGGCGATATCAGTGCGCGGCACACGACTAACCTAAACCGAACCGTCTTCAACGTGAAAACAAGGAAGAGGCAGTGGATAATGGCGCAGAAAAGAGCGAGATAGCAATACTAGTGTCGACTCAACTTACGCTGGTTGGATATCATCAACGCGCGAGCACATGGCACTTCAATACACTGTACAAGTAGCAATGCGCGAACTTTGTTTCGATAAAACACTGTATAATTCGTTACAGTTTTTCTGCATGTTCATACCTTATTTTAAACGTTATACAGTGATTTTTTGCTTGCTCTATCTTGCAAAGTAACCGTTGAAATGAAAAAAGAATCGGTCAGGGTACTAAACAGACTTAAAGAAATTGATTGGGCCTTGTTAAGCAAAAACACTGTAAGTCGACTTACAGTCTTTTGGATTGGCACGGCAGCGGTGGTATGTAGCAATGTTTCAATATTTTATAGGGATATGTTTATGACAATTAATGCTATTTGTTGTGTGTGTACAATTGCGTGAGTGAGTGTTTGTTATATGTGTGTGAGTGTGTGGTGCTCAAGTAACTAAATAAGTAATTATTTAGTCTATGGAGTTGCAATATTATTAAAACACGTTTAGCATTCGGAAAAGAATTTATTAACAAGCAGGTACAGTAACAAACTATGAGTATAGATGGCGGTAGAGGTACGTGACATAGACAAATTAATTTTGATATACCATACTAACAACTCACAATAGTGTTAGATATTTGGTAAACCGTGGTGCACGGCAGTTGAGCTTCACTTCACTAGCCATCTCTTTGAGGTTTTTTAATGCCTTATATGTCATATTGTTGTCTCTCACTTTGCCACTTTTCGTTAAACGTCGCTGTTGACAGATCGCTTAACGAAACGTCAAAATGTACGCATTTTGACACACGCCGCGCTGCAGTGCAGTTGCAGCTTTCTTAGTAGAATCGGCCTACTATACTCAGAATCTGTACTAGACTGACTCCTGTTTCTCGCTGGGCCCGGAAACAGCTGACCCCGACATCAATGAATAGAGGTTTGGCGCGGAAACTGCTCATTCGAATCGAAAAGTTGTCACACCAAGTGAAACAAAATACTTTTAATTTTTGTTCTTTTTTTATCCAGGCAAAGACCCTTTGCCTGTACCTCTCAAAGGGTCTATGCCCGGAAAGCACTATACATTTACAATTTTATCTTCATGTTCTTCATTATTTATATTTTAAACTAAATACACGCTCTCTAAAACCTACAATCTTTAAAATTACATTTAAATTGCAAACAACAAGTTACATGCGATAGATATGCACGTCAGAAAAAATCTCTACAAGCTCTCGAGAATGTTCCGAGACATAAGCGTAGCTTTACGAATTAAGAAGAAAAATAATGATGACGTAAGAAAGAGAGTTTGAAAGAGAGTGTCGGTGTTAAGAAAAGGCATGCTCCGTTGGTTCGGGCATGTATAAAGACTGCAGGATGAAAGAATGACGAAGCAGATATACAATGTACATGCAATTTGATCTAACCTGCTTTGTGTGCTTCCGCCACCAATTCGTTCATGTGGCCTAGCGCCGGCCGGCACCCACCCACTACTGTTAGTACGTGCTACATGCCGACGCTGCCATGGCTGCTCCGGTAGTCTCTGCCTCGGCTGCTGCGGTCGTCCGCCATCTGGAACAGAATCCGCATGCCAGGTTAGATCAAATTGCATGTAAATTTGACTTTCGCAAAATAACGCCTGAATCTATTAAGATATACAATGCAAAAGTGGAAGGATGTAGGAGCGGAGGAACACCGAGACTAATCTACCATGACTAAATTGGTTGTGTTTTATCAGAAGGTGATATGAGTCCTAGTAACCGGTGAGCGTGCATGACAAGAGTTATGAATGTTAGAGAAGCGAGTGAAGTGTGCAAGGACCGCATCTTATGGCGCTGGGTTTCCTCTGCCTACCCCTCAAGGGATTTGGCGTGAAGTTATATATACATGTATATAAGAAGACAAATAGTTTTAATCTGAAATCGTAATTTGCATGGACTCAAATTGCATTGAAACAATTTCAATTCCGTGACGCACATGGCGTTCCGTACGAGTGATAGTGGGACAGATAGTGATCAGTGTAACGTTTCCAATGACAATTTACCTGTCAGTGTGAATATTTTGACGAGCTCGGTGGCTCAGTCGTGAATGACGCGACTTTGACACCAACGCTCGTGGGCTCGTTTCCCAGACAAGGCAAACATTTGTGTGCATGAACATGTCTGTTTGTCTTGGTGTGGACGTTTTAAGAGAGGTAGGGCGCATCAAAGCAGCCCGTCTGGGTAGCACCTCCACCTCACAGAAAACCGCAACCAAATAACAACTCCCTAGTGGGTTGTTGTGTTCCTGCGTGTGAGTGAGGTCACCAGTAAGCTCCCAAGGAGTTGCTGTGTAAGCAGCAGAGGCATCGTGCGAGTGATACTTAATATATCGCAAGCATTAATAGGCTACGGTGACTGCTTTACATCAGGTGGGCCGTATGCCTCCCGACGTAGTATAAAACAAAAAGAATATCCCTGCAGACGTCCAGTCGCTGCCTACAGCCCACCTTACCTTGGCATATTTTAGACAATATTTTATAGTGAATTGTATCTTAATATTGTTTTTGTATAATTATAACAGATCTATATAAGTGTAATTTGTATTACATTATTTATGAATAAATATTTATATATACATAGTGTTTGTTTAAATTCTCTTCCCGTTTTATTATTATATAGTTTGTTGTAGTTTTATTAGGTACAAAATAATTTAACGCTAATTGTTTAGAATTATATATAAATAAATATTGTCAGACAAATTACACAGCGCCACCTAGCCCCAAAGTAAGCGACGCTTGTGTTATGGGTACTAGACAACTGATAAACATACTTAAATACATTTTTTTGTAAATACATACTTATTATACATAGAAAATACCCAGACCAAGGTAAACGGACAGTGTGGGAATCGAGCACACGAGCGTTGGTATCAAAGTAGCGTAACAGCGCGTTTCGCCACTGCGCCATTGAGCTCGCCTAATATTTATATATATTAAAGAGAGAGTTGATTGTAAAGAGTAGGGGAGACCGGGTACAAAAGTAACAATTTGTACTTTTACCTTGATTTCTGGCTGGATGTTATTATTGTCATTAAATTAATGTAACCATATATAAATTCAGTTTAAGTTCTTTACACTAATAACTCGATTTATTTTACTGTGGTGTGTTTTATATAAATATCAGAGAGTTAAAAAAAAATTGTCAGTTGTTACTTTCGACCACGTAGGCAGGCCGAAAGTAACACGTTATGGGTCGAAAGTAACAAGACAAAGGTGTTGGTAATGAATACAATAATTACACGTTACATCAACAAATTATTTATTTTTTGACGACTTTATATTAATAACTGCATTTTGAATGCTCAATAATTATATATTTTAAGAAAACAAAAAAATAAAAATTATATTAGTTTAAATAATTAGATCAATGTTAATCATTCTTTTATAATCAGACATTCATTATTATTCTCCTATTCAGACTCGCAATTATGGCACACATCATTCTTATCATCATCCACGCATTCCACATAAGAGTATAATGTTACATGGCAAACATTATATTTTTTTGCCAGGGCTCTAATTTTTGCACCATATTTGAAATGCTCTTCAGTCGTTTTCCGATACACTTCTGTGTCGACAGTTCCTCGTGCAGTAGTTCTTATCCGTTGTCGCGGCATTCTGTTAAAGTAAAGACGAGACATAATAAAAATAAGATGTAGGTAAGTAAATCATTACGGGGACAAAAGTATCATGTTACTTGTGTACCCATACGACTATGTTACTTTTGTACCCTTCCTTATTTTTGTCAAAACGTGTAATATAACCTTAAAACAAACGGAGCTAGACAAAAACGAATTTCAACAATGTACAATCAATCTAATCAAGAATGGATATGCAAACATTCAGATTACTATCATCCTTTTACGACTACGTAAACGATAAATAAGAAAACGTCGAAAAACTTACTTTTGATTTGTGAAAACACGTAGCGTCCTGTCACACAAACTAACAGCGCGTAGTGCATGCGCCGACTGATTGCAAGTAAGCAGCCATGCAATTCTCTAAGCGACTCGTAATGGCTGTGTGCGCCGCTGTAATCACAGATGTCACAGCTTTGACATCGTCTACTGCGATCACGGCTAAATTATTTGGTATTCGATAAGGCTGTAAGCGTACGCGAGGCTGTTTGCCTTGTAGAATTCCAATTCCAAACGCAGCCTTGCGGTGCTAGTGTCGCACAACCATGAAAAGCGACACCAAAGAATTGCAATTTTGTGTTCAAGGCTGTAACAGCCGATGTTTCCGAGGATGTAAGTATGTTTGCTCTTACAGAATTGCATGGCTGGTCACTCCCGGCTATCACCTGACGGCAGTGTAGCGATATTCGCCCATTGGATAAATCTAGAGAGCATTCGTTACTTTCGACCCGCCGTTACTTTTGTACCCGGTCTCCCCTATGTTTTATATTACACAATGTATTTTTTTTATATAAATATAACAATTGTAAAAATATGAGAAATAAAGATACCGGCCATTTCACGAGATCCTAGTTAATAGCGTTCAGACTTTTCGATCAACAGAGTCAAGTTCAGTCTGAGTCCAGTTAAGTATGCCAAATGAATATATTAATACCGGCATAACCCAACCATTATAAGCTCGAACTTTATTTCCCCCTGACAAAAGACTATTATGTATTTGTCAGACGGCCACAGAAACGTACTTTCAACGCCTGTTTCATGTCAGTCTTAATAATTCCTAAGTTTTGAGACATACCTAAATATACCTTGACATCACGGTAGATATCAGGTTCAGACTCTGGTCTTATCTGAAATCAGCGCCGAGTCATGTGTTGACGCAGCAGTATGCTGAGATGGGACCTATTTGTGCTGCATCACAGCACTTTTGTTGTATCTATTGTGTATTGTTTATATGTGCATAGTGTTTGTGTTACGTCCGAATAAACGTTTTCTTTCTTTCTTATCGAATACTATTTTCTTTTACGCGTTCTTACTAAAAGTGATACGACAAAATATTTTCACCGTTTCGATAAACAGAATGAGACACGAGGCCGCTCTAGACCGGATTTTTTGACAAGCTCGGTGGCGCAGTCGGCGACTATTACACCAACGCTCGTGGGTTCGATTTCCATACAGGGCAAACATTTGTGTGCACGAACATGTCTGTTTGTCTTGGTCTGGATGTTTTAATAGAGGTAGGGTGCATCAAAGCAGCCAGTCTGAGGAAGTACCTCCACCTCGTAGAAAACCGCAGTCATATAATAACTCCCTAGAGGGTTGTTGTTTTCCTGCGTGTGAGTGTGGACACCAGTAAGGTCATAAGGAGTTGCTGTGTAAGCAGCAGAGGAGGCATACGCGCGAGCGTTCACAGGCTACTGTAACCGCTTTACATCAGGTGGGCCGTACGCTTCCCGACGTTGTATAAAAAAAAGTCGAGAGACAATCGAGCGCCAAAAGACGCGGTACATACACATTTCACTCGCTTTTTTTACATTCATAGCTCTTTTCAAGCACGTTCACCTGTTGCCAGGGCTTCTGACTTCAACTTTCTGATAAAACACGACCAATTTGATCATGGTAGATGAGTGTTGGTCTTCCTCGGCTCCTGCATCCTTCCACTTTATTTTGTGTGTATGTTTGTTAATTGTATAATCGCGTGAAACGAATGTCCCGTGTTCAATGTGCGAGTATATCTTCACGCCGGGTCCATTGCGGGCCAGACAGAGCTAGGTACCTCACATTATTACATTTTACAATTTTTTTCGTTGATACGAGCTTAGTAAAAATTGTTCAATCAATCAATATATTTATTTGCGTAAAATGTAAGCATTGACAATTATTATATACATTTTATTTAATGCAAAATTATAAACATTTCAATTTACAATGTCAAATAAAATTTAAAATATCACAAAATTCATTAACTTTAAAACAGAACATTAATTAATATCATAGTTTGTAACATTCTAATAACTTTTCCATCCAATAACTTTTTTTTTAAATAATGTTAAAGGCATTTCCTTTATATAATTTTGACGAGCTCGGTGGCGCAGTGGTGAAACGCGTTGTTACGCTACTTTGACACCAACGCTCGTGGATTCGATTCCCACACAATACAAACATTTGTGTGCATGAACATGTCTGTTTGTCTTGGTCTGGGTATTTTCTATGTATAATAAGTATGTATTTACAAAAACAAAAATGTATTTACGTATGTTTATCAGTTGTCTAGTACCCATAACACAAGCTTCGCTTACTTTGGGGCTAGATGGCGCTGTGTAATTTGTCCGACAATATTTATTTAATTTATTTATAATTTGGTAATTGGTTGTAAATCACGGGCGCCATACCGATAGCATTTTTCCGCATTAATGCAGTATTATATCCACCATCTTTAATATTGTTATAGTTTAAGACGTGAGAGAAAGAGTTGGTCTGAAAGAGAGAGTCGGTATTAAGATAAGAAAAGGCACGCTCCGTTGGTTGGACATGTAAAAAGAATGCGGGACGAAAGAATGGCGAAACAGATATACAATGCAAAAGTGGAAGAATGTAGGAGCCGAGGAAGACCGAGACTAACCTACCATGACCAAATTGGTCGTGTTTTATCAGAAGGTGATGTCAGCAGCCTGCATGAAAAGAGCTATGAATGTCACAGAAGCGAGTGAAGTATATAAGGGCTGCGTCTTATGGCGCTCGGTTCTATCTGCCTACCCCGCAAGGGACCTGACGTGAAGATATACATACATACATATAGTTTAATGGGTTGGCAACGCAAGTCGCGCAAGAGTGACACCCGTGGTGTTGCAAATGTCCATACGATACGGTAACTGCTTACCATCAGGTAGGCCGTTTGCTTGTTTGCCACCTTAGTGGTAAAAAAAAAAAATTACTTCCATGTATTTTGATAGGTTCCAAAATACACAAAAAGTAACCGCGTCACTGACTGAACTGCTTATAATCGCACTCTGAATGTTCATTACATTACGTGACATCCGAACAGTTGTCGGAGCCATTACAAAAAATATTTTATTTGTAAGTCGGATCATTATGTCAGACTGGTGTTCACGTACGAGGGTCATTCACAACGAAGATGAAGTTATAGCGAGATCTACTTTACGGACAGCGACATCTATTGGTGACAGAGTAATGCGAAAAATTACATTTTTGTCGTTTATTTTTTATACAAAGTCGAGAGGTATACAAACACTACCCACCTGATGTATAGTGGTTACCGTAGGCTATGAACACTTACAGTACAGGAAGTTTCGTTTGCGTACTGCTACACCTGCTGCCAACACGGCGACTCAAACAATGGAACACCAGTGGTCGCGTAGTGTGCCGTTCCAAGGAAGTTTTCTAAGGTTACCTACGTCGTTTAGGTTGTGGTTCACGCAATAACGTTACAACATGGGTTTTTCTAATATAAATACAATTTGATCCAAATCGTGGTCGCAGTTTCCGAGATACAATAAATATATATATATACTGTACATCTATATATATATACAACCATTGCTCGTTTAAGAGGGGGTATAAAGCTAAGTGGCGCCCTCATTTTGTTTTTATTAATAACTCTGAATTTAAGACAAATTCCATGAAACGCTCAATACAGCCACTGAAGAATCATATTTTTTTTTTTTTTTTTAATATATCTTGTATTTATTATCTATGTGCAAGTAACAATAATTTTAATTATTGCTTATTGTGACCACTTATAGCAATAGTCAAAATTATGACTAATTGTACATAAATAATAAAAACAGAATATGTCTCAAAAAACCATAAATATGATTCTTCAGTGCCTGTATTCAGCGTTTTTTGTAATTGTTCTTAAATTCAGTGTTATTAATAAAAACAAAATGAGGGCGCCACTTAGCTTTATGCATAAAAATTGTTTTGAATTTTTCAATGATTTTGAATTGGTTTGTGAAATTAACAACCATTTAAATAGTTATATCCGCGCAGCGACAGTTACAGGAGCATTCACTAGTCTGTCTGCTGCTTCAAGAATAACATGTAACATGTAGGAACATCGCACATTAATTATAGAGTTCAAAATTGTATGCTTCTGTTCTTACAAACACTTATTACTTAATTAATTGTGTCTGTTCCAATGGTTATATAGAATGTCATATATTATACATTTCTATTTATTGCATTCTATTTATTATAAATCATATATATTGCTGTTTTAAATAAATCATATATATATATTTGAATTATTTAAAACATCAATAAATAGTTATATATTTATATTATGCGGCCGGCACCGACTCCAAAAATCGTAAGTAATAATTTATTTACACCACTAAAAAACTAAAAATAAATTATTGTTAAATAAAAAGAACCGCCTTCAAAAAACATCTAAGAATTAAAAAGCGAAAAATAATTTGCGACAATTATTTTTCGCTTTTTAATTCCTAGGTGTTTTTGAAGGCGGTTCTTTTTATTTAAAAGCAATTTATTTTTAGTTTTTTTGTGGTGTAAATAACAAAAAACAGAGATTGAATGTCCTCATCAAAAACTTTTGCTGAATGGAACCACAAACCAAAACATTAACTGTGTATATATTTTTGTTTTTGTTGATGTCGCAAAAAAAATATATGGGACCACCTCTGAAGTATGACCTACCACACAAAAAAGGTATCATCAAAATCAAATAATAATTGGCGGAATGATCGCGTAAACAGCATATGTACCTTTTTTTGAAGTTGGTTAAAAAGCGTACCGTCCGTCTGATGTAGAGCGGCTACTGTGATACATGAACGTCACGAAGTGACTCCTTCGAGTAGACTGTGGGAACGTGCGGTCGGCAGCGATCGCTCGCCTGCCGAAGCCGTCCAAAATTACGAACTCAAATCACGAAGATCGACGATATGCCTTATGAGCACACAATCCAATTATATTACCAATATGTTTCTGTACGGAACAAAACACAGCGTGTTACAAATACACGACAACGCCATCTAGTGTCGCATAGCGTGGTGAATGACGAGCTCGGTGGCGCAGTGGTGAAACGCGTTGTAATGCTACTTTGACACCAACGCTCGTGGGTTCGATTCCCACACAGTACAAACATTTGTGTGCATGAACATGTCTGTTTGTATTGGTCTGGGTTATTTTCTATGTATAATAAGTATTTACAAAAAAACAATGTATTTACGTATGTTTATCAGTTGTCTAGTACCCATAACACAAGCTCCGCTTACTTTGGGGCTACATGGCGCTGTGTAATTTGTCTGACAATATTTATTTATTTAATGTGCGCTCGCAACATGGAGTACAGGTGAATATTACAATATACATGCAAACAAAACACGGGTTTTGAGGGAGAGGATCGATATATCAACCATAGAGAATTTATCGATGAAGGAGTATAACGCGTATGTCTTTATATGTCAAAGTCAAAATCTTTTTATTCCGTAAAAATGCCACCGAGCTCGTCGAAACATTTGACGGTGTTTTTTTTATCAAGAATCTATAAAAAGATATGAAATAAAAAGTAAAACCTGCGTCACTGCAGTCGACCCCAGTAAAGATGAAGCAGCGACGTGCACAAGTGACGTCTACAATTACACTTTGTTATTTAAAGTAGTTAGTAACTTTTCTGCTTCTCATAAAGAAGTTATCTCGCGCCACCTTCCTACCTTATAATATACAATTAATATTCACTCACGGTCGACTGTAACCCGTGAATGTCTGTGTCACAATAACTATTCCTACCGCATCCTCGGCTTTTTATTTGTGGGTACACACACAAAACGATAATTATTAAATCATCTGTTAGCCTTCATAATTGTTGCTTATTTTATGAACACTTACCGGTTGACAGGTTACCGTCTCTTAACCACGTCTATTTTATACAACGCCAGGAAGCATTCTAGCGTACGGCCCAGGCGATCACAGTGGAATTAGACACTGTAGTTGTCAGTTTACAAACGGCGTCCACGCCGACAACAACGACGACGAACGACGGTCGGAGCCACAACAAAAATTGGATTATAATGGTTACTAAATGTTATATGTCACTAGGCCACTTTAAGTTGTTATCTGAAATAATAATTATACAGTTACATGTTAATTAGGCAGCGGCATCTGTTGACGGAAAAATGTAAATAATTAGGCAAGAACGTTTATAGGTCAGTGATGCTTCGCTATTAATATTGCCAAAACAAAGGAGTGTGGATGTACAGACAGACACAGAGGTTTTTTCGAATGATAAAAAAACGAATGTGCTTTAGACCACACGACTGAAGTAAAACTTCTTTAGCTCCATAGTGTGATACAGACAATGGGCCTGCATTGTGTCTTTGATATACGAAACTTAACTCGCTATAAGAGAAAGAGATAAAGAAAATATGTCTCTCTCTGTCTCTTGCCCCTACAGTAATATACGAAACGTAACTCTCTCTCTTTCTATCTTCACTAACTTATATCTCCCTCTCAACTTCCGTTCGCCTCGCCCGATCACAATTTTGGTAACGCTCTCGTCACGCATTCACCAGCTTACTCCCCAAGTCAAGCGTGCGTAAAGAAGTTTTACTTCAATAATTTATTTACGTCATTTGCGTTACCCCACACTAATAATTCGTACGTAAGAACTGAGGTCTCATAACCATGGTAGGCGGTTAATGCAGTTGATAATGTATCTTTTATCGTATACTTGTCTTATTAAGTTTTCTAACTAAAGTTATCGTCAATGGTTATTCCTAAAAATTTCGTTTCTTTTATTTCCTTTATGGCTTGTCCGTTATATTTAATGAGAGTTTTTTACCTTATTAGTTTAGTTTATGACTCAATGTAGTACACAATCAGGTCAACTGCATACAAACATACCATTCGAGCGACAAAAAAGCGTACCATCCGTCTGATGTAGGGCGGCTACTCACTCCTCGGTGGTGTCTGTGGGAACGTGCGGTCGGCAGCGATCGCTCGCCTGCCGGAGCCGTCCAAAAATATGAACTCATTATCTTGTAGACAGATGGTGTGCCTTACGAGGACACATGCCAATATGTCTCTGTACGGAACAAAACACAGCGTGTTGTAAATATACGACAACGCCATCTAGTGGCGCCTTGGCGAGGTGGATGTGCACCAGCGACATGGAGTACGGTGAATATTACAATTCACGTGCTTTGAAGGAGAGAACCGATATATGTAACATACAGAGTGTGTCGCGTATGTTTTTTTATATGTTCACTTATATCCCGGAAGCGGTACCATGGATTTTGATAAATGAAACTGTGGTTTGTTAAGATAGTCTCGAAATAGATGGAACATATGATTTAGTTTTTGTATATAAATTTAATGATAGTTCGAAAGTTTTCACTTTCAAGAACAAAGAAATATTGTATAAGTAACTATACTTTATTTAAAGTATTTAGTAAATTTTTTGCTTCTGACCAATAAGTTATCTCACGCCACTCTCCGACCTTATAATATATTTTTTATACAATCGGACGTCGGAAGGCATATAAGCATACGGTGACATACAAGCATACGGCCCACCTGATGTCTTTACATCAGGTGGGCCGTATGCTTGTATATGTCACCGTAGCCTATTAACCCTTATAATACATCTATCACGGTTCATTAGATACAGCCCGGTGACAGAAGGACGGACAGCGGAGTCTCAGTAATAGGGTCCGTTTTACCCTTTGGATACGGAACCCTAAAAAGGCCACTAAGACTTGATATTTTACTTTTTAAGAATTGTCTATGTAAGAGTGCCTTTTGTTTATTCCTTGAATGTAGATTCATTCACTTCAAAGCGTTTTGTTTAAAACGATTAGATGATGATCCGAGATCCGGCTGCAAAATTGTGTACGTATCTTTTTTTTTTAATAAAACTTCATTTAGATGAATAATTATTGGTAATATATAAATTTCGAGTTGCTTGTAAAAAATTGGCCGCAAGGATTTGTAATTAATATATTATAATTAATGAATTTGTAGGAATTTGAGCTATTTGTTTACGAGAATGAAATGTTGTTTTAAAGGAAATGGTGTGAAGAATGTAAAAAGAATGTGGTTGCCACCTTCCAGTTAGCCGCAACCTTTACGCTACCAGCTTTATTTAATTTAATTTATTTCAAGTAACTACGACTCAGAATATTAGTAGATAACAATGACACTTATGAACTATGTTAGTAGCATGTACAAATTATAATTAATTTTAGCCTCAGTTTATTTATGTGAATTTCTACCAATTAGACACTATTCCTGCTGATATTTGGCAGCAGTGATTCACATAAATGTAATCCAGTCTGTCGGCTATCATCCGTTGGTGCTGCCCGAATCCTGCGCCCCAGAGACGCGCATCTTTTTCGCATAACTGTATAAAAACAATCTACGCCCTCTCCCGCGAACATTCCCGATGCACTGCAGAAACGAGGCAATCCCCATCAGCACTCTAAAGGCGTTAAAAAAGTACATTAATGTGGATATTTTGCGGTCATCGTGTTTTTTTAAAAATCAATAGATATTTTATCAAATTGAAGTTAAATTTGTGCTGAACACAATAATCCATGGTTGCTTGTAAAGAAGTGGCCGCTATAGTTGCCATGATTAGAATTAATTTCTACCAGCTTGAATAAGTGCGAGCGAGAGGCAAGGAATGTGCGCGTTGCTTCTTTCTGTAAGTGATAGTAATCAATGTGATATTGTTTTTCAATTTTTTATATAATTGTGTATAATTATAGATTTTATCGCAAAATTAACTAACAAGAAATGAAATAACGAGAACGAATACGTCGTGTCAGCTAGCGGTCCTGTATATGGAAATCTGAAGATAGAATTACGGCTCGCACTTGGAGAGTAACTCTAAAGGTTAAGCTTATTTCGTGATAAAAACTGCACTTATATATTTTTATACAACTAGATAGGCAAACAAGCATGCGGCCCGCATTAAATGGTAAGCGGTCACAGCCTGTGATTGGAGAGTGGTGAATTGGCTACGGTTTTCTGTGAGGTGGAGGTACTTCCCCAGACGGGCTGCTTTGATGCGCCCTACCTTTCTTCAAAGTCAACTATAATTTGGTTCCAACTCAAGAAGTGACCGAGTCATGGTCTACCTTGAAGACGTCCACACTGCCATCTGCAGTTATTTTTAATGAAGTATGACAAGCATTAAGCGAGACAGAACGCATCTCGCTAGATGGCGCTGTTCACAAAATGCACCGCGCACTGTGTTACGAGACAAGAGTCGTACTTCACTGACGAGCGACAAGTACACAAACGCTGCACAGCCACCGGCACCGGCACCATCAAGAGGACTCCATTCCACGTAAGTAGAGAATGGTTATTACTCGATAATTTTTGTAACGGCATACAAGGACATGTGCCGTGATCAACACGCAATGAACAAATGTTACGTTACTACTTATCTATCTATCTATAACTTCACACCAAATCCCTTGCGGGATAGGCAGAGAGAACCGAGCGCCACGTGACTCGCTCCTTACTCGCTTCTTTAACATTAATTGGTCTTCTCATGCACGTTCGCCGGTTTCTAGGGCTCCTGACATCACCTTCTAATAGAACACGACTTATTTGGTCATGGTATGTAAGTCTTGGCCTTCCTCGGCTCCTGCATCCTTCCACTTTTGCATTGTATATCTGCTTCGTCATTCTTTCATCCTGCATTCTTTCTACATGTCCGAACCAACGGAGTATGCCTCTTCTTATTTTAACACCGACGATCTCTTTCAGACCAACTCTGTTTCTAACATCATCATTACGAATACAAGACTTACGCCACAAATTTTGCGCCGCCATTTCGACCGCGTTTATCCTACTTTAATGCTTAGATTTCCTTAGTACTCATATTTCCTCAAATTGATCGTGCGTTATGCCCCGCTGACTCGCTGACACTAAATCTCTTCGCAGCTAGATCTCATGAGCTCTTGTGTTTTTTTTAAATATATGTACAGCATAGTGGCTCATCTTTGCCTGATGGTAAGCGAAAGAGGAGCCCAAATCGCAACTGCAACTGACGAAATACTACACCGTTACCCTCCAGTTGACGCTGCCATACTGACCCGCAAGATGCTTCTTCACGCTTCATTTCGAGCACACATGTGCAGGCAAGGCGTTCCACTTTTTAATAAAAAGACAAAGATGTTCTCAACAGTGGAACAATGACATCGCAAGCCTGTACGTGTGGTTCTATGACGGAAGGAAGAAAAATATATAATAAGCATATCCCTCGCTGCCGATGTCGGCAGTATTTCTTTCCACCTCACTGATGGCCACAGTCAAATAACGATTCCCTGTTGTATTACATAAATGGTTTTAAATAATTTGAATGTAAGAGACCTTTTGTTAGCAGTTCTATAAGTGTCACCTCTGATTGCTATTACAAAAATTAGAGAATTAGTCGTCGGCAATTGTTCTAAAATGTCCAACACAGATTTATTTTATTAAAGAAAGCCCTCTTGTGACGAAAAGAAGTAACTATTCGTTGAAACATGGTCATATGACAAATAAATATAAAATATGATAAGTTACGTTATTTTTCAACATAGAACAGGGAATACTGAAATCTGGCGATGAGTAGCGCCGCCTTTGACTTGAGAGAGCGCAGCTACGGAAATACAACTTGTGACATCTAGCTCTCATTGGTGTACAATTGCTTGTTGTTAATGTCATCGTATCTCATTATAATACTTTCTTCCCTCCGACACCAGAGGGCCCTGCTACAGAAATACCACTTGTGACATCTAGCGGCGTGTAGCGCTGCTGTTATTAATATGCAATAGAGTGTTGCTATTGTACGATTATAACTCATTACAATACATTCTTCCCTTCGACACGAGATGGCGCTGATACATAAATATACATTTGTTAATAAAATTGAAAAAAATTAAAATACACACCTATTTAACTCGTGCAATTTATAGGTTTCGTCACAGCTACTAGAGAGTCGCATAGCTCCATCTCGACCTTAATTTACTATCCATTATCAGTGGCATGACGTAATCGTCGAGCCATTATTATATAACTGAATTTGTATATAAGTTGAAGCCTGCCAAAAACACCCCGCGGATCGACACCAGCCTGCGCAATGATTCCGACGATTTTATTACGATCGCGAATGCTTCATCTGGCATCTAAGAATATTTCAAGTCAAGTCAAGTCAAAATCTTTTTATTCCGTAAAAATGGCTACATTTGTTTGGAATCGTCACAATTTTTTTCCCTACCGTGCAGTTCATGACTAGGTGAGCACTGATAAAAATACTGCCAAAAAACTCAGGCATCCCTCTTTTGGTATCCAAACAAATTTACATAATTTATTAATTACATTACAATTGGATCGACTCAATCCCAGGCATTTTTATCATTAATATAGTCAGATACTTTATAATATGCCCTGCTACACAATTTGGCTTTAATAGTAGTTTTAATTTGGTTAATTGACAATTCTCTTATATTGCTGGGAAGTTTGTTATAGAACCGTATACATTGCCCCATAAAAGAATTACTTATTTTGTGGAGACGGCTTGCATGTAACACAAGATTATGCTTATATCTAGTATTTATATTATGAGTATCACTCTTTTTACAAAATGAGTCTATGTTTTTATGGACATACAAAAGATTTTCATATATATATTGCGATGCGACTGTTAAAATATTTATTTCTTTGAATTTTTCTTTAAGGCTCTCCCGGGGACCAAGTTTGTAGATTTATTTGCCTTATCAACAGAGCGAAGTAGCACCACTGTACACAGTACGGGAAATACAAGTTAGAACGCATTTGGAGTTCTGCTCATAGCCCCTCTGGATTGTCGTCGACGCTTATCTGTTGCATATCAATGATAGTCGTATGTTTCTGTTTCACAACGTTCATCACTACCCGGTGCCCGGACGGCAGCATCGTGCATATTTACTATATAAAGCCTATATAGTAAATATAGGCCGAACTAACATTTCTCGTTCTAACTCGCTGAACTGTCAAAGACATATATTTTATACAATTTCGGGAGACATACAAGCATACCGAATACATGATGTAAAGTGGTTACAGTAGCCTCTGAACTAGCCTATATTGAGTATCACTCGCGTAGCTCTGCTACTAACACAGCAACACCCTGGGAGAATTTATATTTCTATTATGCTAGCAAAATTCATGTATGTAATATATGAGAAAAGAATTGCTATGTTTATACAATAAAGCGCTTCTTTATTATGATTATGAAATACATAAACCAAAGCCCAACTTGAAAAACACATAAACAAGACTTCAATGTAGGTTATTAAAAAAAGCGTCAAGTGCGAGTGTGACTCGCGCGCCGAGGGTTCCGTATAAAATTTTTGCAAATTATATATATATTTTTTGTGATGAAACTAGAAATTTACCAACGGAAAGTACCCTATAGGTAGTTTTTGATTCCCTTGCGAGTGTCGAGCGAGGCATAAACGGCCGTATCTTTTTATTGTGTTTACTTAGAAGTTTGCTTTTTTCACTGCTCCAACTTATTACAGATCTGAGTATTTAATATTAATTTACGGACAACAAATGGTTGCGCCCTTATAAGGATCACTTTGTTGTCCGTCTGTCTGTCTGTCAAGCCCCTTTTTCTCAGGAACGGGTAGAGCTATCCCGCTGAAATTAATATCAAATACTCAGGTCTGCAATTCGTTCGAGCAGTACTCCAAATGCATCCAAAGCATTCCCTTTTAAGGTATGGAACTCTAAAAATGATAAGCCGAGGAAGGCCAAGACATACCTGCCATGAACAAATTGGTCGTGTTCTATTAAAAGGCGATGACAGGGGTCCTAGAAACCGGCAAACGTGAATAAGGAGAGCAATGTCGCGCGCACGCATCCATAGGTGTTGTGCGTGTTTATCGGTTGCGGAGCTATAGCGCAACGCTTCGCATTCAAAATCGTTACGAGTACATTAAAATATTGTCAATGTAATATAGTCATCGATGAACTATTAGCTTATATTCAAAACAAACTGTCGATAATGGATGAGGAGAGTTTAGTTAAAATATGTGTTTCGGTGTTCAGTAGTGAACAAATAATTAAATCAAAGTGCCTACTTTTTGGGGGTCATGTGCCAGAAGCGTGCTCTTTCGCGACCCCTGCCAATCGATTAGATTGCAATTCTGGCCCGAAAACGCACCGATGTGCGGATTAGGGCGTCCCTAGGAGGCGACGCGCACCGATCCGCCCCCGTCGGTGCGAACATAAGTGCATGCGGCTGTGGGGGCCGCCACCCACCACACAGCGCCAATTCCGGCGGGTCGAAGAGAGCCGAGTGCTGCATAGGCACGTGGAATGTGAGAGGTGGACTGAGTGATAAGATGAATGAGCTGATGGACCTAATGAATGAGAGACGCTTAGATGCTTTGTGTGTGACAGAGACTAAGCGCAAGGGGAGCGACACCGATGATCTGCCCGATGGGATGATGGCCCTATGGTCTGGTGTAGACCGGGACGATCATGCCAGTGCTGGTGTAGGTGTCATACTCTCCTCTCGCTTAGCCCCTGGTGTGAAAGATTACTGTTTGGTAGGGCCTAGACTTCTCTGGGTTCGTATAAAACTGGGCATCACGCGAGTATTTCTGGTTGCAGCATACGCTCCCGTTAGCTCAGCGTGTGCCCAAGAACTAGAGAAGTTTTGGGAGTCTGTGAGGGATGTTCTGGATTTAGCTGAAGAGAATGAAAGAGTGATTATATGTGGAGATTTGAATGGATGGGTTGGGACCAAACGAGATGGCTATGAAGCTGCTCTTGATCCCTATGGAGATAAGAGAGTGAACGAAGCAGGTAAGTCGATTCTAGATTTATGTATGGAACGAGACCTCCTCGTGTCGAATACTTTATTTCGTCACAAGGATATTCACACGTATACATGGAGACAGAATGACCAAAAAAGTGTAATTGATTAGATTATAATTGATAGACTGAGCCTGAGCCAGAAGGCGAAGCTGGCTATACACAATGCAGTGCTGGTGCCAACGCTTATTTATGGAAGCGAGAGCTGGGTATGACAGAGAGAGCATGAAAGTCGGATAAACGCGGTTGAAATGCGAGCGTTGCGCAAAATCTGTGGTGTAACGCTTGCAGACCGTATTCGCAATGATGTTAGAATCAGAGTTGGTCTGAAAGAGAGCGTCGGTGTTAAACTAAGAAGAGGCATGCTCCGTTGGTTCGGACATGTAGAAAGAATGACGAACCAGATATACAATGCAAAAGTGGAAGGATGTAGGAGCCGAGGAAGGCCAAGACTTACCTATCATGATCAGATTGGTCGTGTTCTATCAGAAGGTGATGTCAGGAGCCCTAGAAACCGGCGAGCGTGCATGAAAAGAGCAATGAATGTGAAAGAAGCGAGTGAGGTATGTAAGGATCGAGTCGCGTGGCGCTCGGTTCTCTCTGCCTACCCCGTAAGGGATTTGGCGTGAAGTTATAGTGCCTACTTTTCGATTCCATACCTAGTGAAAAAAGGAAGCCATCGAGAAAAGGACATGGAAAGGAAGATCGTATACTTTACGATATAATAAATGTATTTAAATCGATAGACACTGAATTAATACCGTTATTTGTGGCGAGGGACTTAGAAAAGTTACCGCCCATTTGTTTTGAACATCTTGATGTGTCTGACCTCTTGAAGAGAATAGCTTTATTGCAAGCGGATGTGAAGGAAATAAAAGCTTCATATGCCTCCGTACCCCAATTAGAAGAGCTGAAAAGGGAATTAGTGCCGGATGCAAAATTACAATTATCGCCCTTTCACTCAGGATCAAATGTATGAATACATCCCAAAGTAGTGAGTCGACTCAATTTAGATCTCTGGAATTGGGAAGTCTTTCATCACCTACGCCCAGTAACAATAAGTCGCTGCCGCGAATAACCGATAAGGTGTCAGTGGTCAAAGTGGTCAAAATCAAGAGACCTCAGCGGTTACCGAGCAAATCACCCGTGAAGTTGCAGGGGAAAACGACGATGCGCGAATCAGCGGCGAATTGACGTCACTGCATGACGGCCAGTCCGATGTTCAGAGCGATCGCGACGGGCAATGTAAACAAACATTTGCGGATATATTAAAAACGAGTTTAGAAAAGCCAAATGGTAACAATGAGTGGATTACGGTACAAAGAAAAAAGAAAGGTATCTCGAAAAATCGTTTATTGGGAAAATTGGGAAAAGCTATTGAGTAAGAAGAAAAGTTTCGGGCCGCAGAAAGAGAAATTCCCATTTTTATATCGAATATACATAAAGATACGCCGGAGACGGATATAAGTTATTATATTAACCCTTTGACCGCCATATTTTGTTACATCATCATACACCCTAACGCCAGCGGCTGTCGGCGTAATTTCAAATAGGGTTGAGAAATAGTGTTATCGATTAGTTTAAATGAATAAAAGTTCAAAATTTTATTAATATTAAATCAGTCTTTATTAATGAAGTATCAAGGGACTACAGGACGGGGATTATTCAAGAAAGGCGTGAAGAGGTTCTTACAGGGTCGGCAACGCAAGAGTGACACCCCTGGTGTTGCAAATGTCCATAGGCTACGATAACTGCTTACCGTCAGGCAGACCGTAAGCTTGTTTGCTACCTTAGTGGTATAAAAAAATAACATTATTTACCACGTTTCAATCAATATTCTAGCAATGAATCTAGTATAACATCTTCGTTTTCTGATGCATCTCTTCGAGCTTGATTTATCAAATTAATAATTTTCATATATAATTCTGATCGTACCTCAGGTCGAACAGTCATTATTTCCTTCTAAAATATTTAATAATTCGTAGTCTTCTAACATGGCAAGGGTACAACACTAATTTGTACAAGGAACGTGTTATTACGGTGACGGCGCCTGAGGACAGCCATCAAGATACAAATATGCGGTCGTTTGACCTTGAGCCGCACGTAAAATCACGGTGACGGCGATCGGAGATAATCTGTACTAGTGAAGTTCTCAGTGAAGACTTGGCTGTGTGGGCTAGATACCTTTGCCTTTCCCCTCGGAGATAAAAAAGACCAAAAAAATGATTTTGTTAGCTAACCAAAATAACTAAATTGAGATGATGGCTTCGTCTTTCCGAAAGTAAAGGAGGGGAAAAAGTAAAAACACTTGATTTATAATAATAACATAATAAGAGTTTATAAACAAGAACCTATCATAGGTCATCCCCTCACATACACACATGTAAGCATTTTTATTTCCGTTCAATTGAATGAGAGTATATACATGAAAAGAAAATTCAGATTTCATTCATCACTTTATAATTTACTTCTTCGCACACTTTAGACAAGTGACATTGTTGTTATAACTGAAATTTTTACAATTCAGTATATAATTAGTTTTATGTGACAATTGTGATAGTATATTGTATAACATAAGTGCTAGTGAACTTATACAGTAATCATCTATGCACTTTTTTCAGTATGACTTCCAGTAATGCACTTTTTTGAAGACATTAAGTTTATGAAGAAAACCTCATTTAGGCAAAATGTAAATTTTAACAACATAACATATATATTATATAATGTAAGACGAGAAAATATATTCACAGACGCCCAACGCTAAGACAAAGAACTTGATTAATGCCTGAAAAAATGATAAGTAACGTCGACTACAATGAAGAATTACCTTATTTAATTCATTTCATTGCTGTTCGAGAAACTGCCGAAGGGGAACAAGTTGGTGTAAACTAAATTAAGCTAATGATATACGATCTAAAATAAAATATTTGTGTTTTATTTGTATTCATAAATTTTGTACACTTTTCTATACGTACTTAGTACAAATTTTGTATTGGAGCGTACGTACATTTGGCAGCAATCACCGTCGATAACGTTTCAACGCAGATTTATGACTGAATGTTCGTTGGCATATCAATCATTACGTTTAATGCTTAGCGTGTATTCTTAAATGTTTATCGAGACTACTTTTTACAGCAAAACTTCGTTGGCATATTGCACATTCAAACGGCTTTTCTTTAGTATGCATTCTTAAATGTCTCTTTAAATTACTTTTTCTAGTAAATCTTAGTTGGCATATGACACACTCAAACGGTTTTTCTTTAGTATGTATTCTTATATGTGTATTTAAATTAACTTTTTGGCTAAATCTTCGTTCGCACATCGAGCATTCAAATGGCTTTTCTTTTGTGTGTATTCTTACATGTTTATTCAAACTACTTTTCAAAGCAAATCTTCGTTGGCAGATCGCGCATTCATATGGTTTTTCTTTAGTGTGCATTCTTAAATGTGTATTTAAATTGCCTTTTTCACTAAACCTTCGTTGGCATATCACGCATTCAAACGGTTTTTCTTTAGTGTGCATTTTTAAATGTTTATTTAAATTTATTTTTTCAGTAAATCTTCGTTCGCATATCGAGCATTCAAACGGTTTTTCTTCACTATGAGTTCTTAAATGTTTATTCAAATTACTTTTCCCAGTAAACCGTCGTTGGCATATCGCACATTCAAATGGTTTTTCGTTAGTGTGCGTTCTTAAATGAGCGTTCACAATCCATTTCTCGGCAAATCTCAGTTTACATATCGCGCATTCAAACGGTTTTTCTTTAGTGTGTATTCTTAAATGTTTATTTAAACTACTTTTTACAGTAAACCTTCGTTCGCATATCACGCATTCGAACGGTTTCTCTTTAGTATGTATTTTTAAATGCGTGTTCAAGGCACTGCTTTGAGTAAATATACGATGGCATATATCACATTTAAATCTTCCCGCGTATGTTTCTGTATGTTTGTTCAAAACGGCTGTTTTATCAAATCTTTGATATTCCTGCGCACTTTTATCACAGCTTGTTTGATAACCTTTTCTCTTGCCATTGTCATGGTGTTCTACGTGTCGGATGAGGAGGCGTTTATCATCAAACATATTCTTATTCGTCAAATGTTCTCCGCGACTGTCGCCGACATCTGTACCAGTGGTAGTGGACTCGTTCTCGCTGTCTACACTTACATTACCTCTGTGTGTCGCGGTGTCTGAACATCTTGATGTGTTCTTTGATACTTCCATCATCACTGCGGCTGTCTCAGCGGTCGCCGACACGTCAGTACCGGTGTTTGTTTTTGGCGGCTCTGTTTCTTTGACTGTTTTCCATATTTCTGGAACGTACTGGTCTCTGGAGCGCCCTGTACACAATTAATTCCGTCGTTAATTTTAATATACAAGGTATCTTTTTTATAGGACAGAACTTCAATGGTTTAGTATTTTGTTTATTTGTTAGGATAGATAAGTTTCTTCTTCGTTAAAAAAAGAAGAGTGGTTGGAGGTATTTATTTCCTTTTGTATTAATGCGTGAATTATTTTGTGTGTACTTTATGAGATTTTAGCAAAATTAATATGTTTGGGAAAATGAACCAATTATTAATATATATTACTAGAGACCCGCTCCGGCTCCCGGGTAGTAGACCATATTATGCCTACATGTTTTTCTTGTCGTTGAGTTGCTCAGCTTGTTGCATTGAGTATGTGGATACATAAATGTAACATGTGTCTACACTATTACAGTTTTATGTATGTGTGTGGGTAGGTCCCTGGGCGGCTTAGATTTACATATGGACCCAGTAGGTGACGCTACAAAAATGGATTTTAAGAAAAAGAATAGCAGGCAAGCCAACGGCAACATTTTTAGGCAGGAAGTCTGTCGGGTCCATCATTTATATAGTGTAAAGGATTATCATAATGAGCATGAAATGCTTAGGTAACTAACGTATTTAAGTTGACAAGGATTAATACTGTATATCCATCCGATGAAAACTCCCAGGCGGCTTGACTTTTTTCGACATTTTCAACAATTATAGTCATATTTCAACCGATTTACACAAAACTTTAACAAATAATACACCTAAACCTTCCTCAAGAATCACTTTGTCTGTTGGATTATATTGAAAACTGCATGAAACTCCGTTAAGTAGTTTTTGAGTTTATTGCGAACAGACAGACAGACAGACGCGGCGTGGGACTTCATTTTATAATATGAAGTGATATAGAACTATTAATATAGATATTTTGTTCTGTACTATATGACAAGCGACTTTATTTGTTTCAGGCTAGGTCGCCAGTAACTATTTCATCTACTAAAAGAAAATCATCTAGCTCTATATTAGAATGTTTCCTGGTGCTTTATGGATTTTGTGAGAAAACATTTCACACGATTGAAAAAAAGACCTGTTGTACATGTTGGGATACAGGACAGACAGTGGCTCGGTCCGTGCTGTGCCATCCACATATAAGAATTGTGCGGAGTATGGTATATGGATAGAGAGCAGTTTGTGAGCGACCAGCTGCCGCCTATCCGCACACATGGATTGACGTCACAATTGGTGTCAAGAGCCGACAACACGCGTTCATTCTGTATCTTGATAATCGTCTATGGAGAATAAGGCCCACGAATAAGGCATATGATAAACTAATGTTGAACTGTCTGCTTTATGCATACTGTATGAGACGTACGTTATGTAGACGTTAATCGTTTTTTTTAATAATAATAATAATATCCGTCCCTCTTCTGTAATAACCCAGTACCAATAATCCCTCCAGACCTCATTACAATAGACTAATCATTTCCTACACACTCGCAATAGTCCCAATACCTGCCGTGACCTGTTCATTGGTATATTGTCCCACTGATATCCCCTGGAGTGGGTCACGGCGGGTGTACAACATTACATAGTCTTTTCAAAGGGGCCTCTACGCGTTGGATCCTTATCCCCGCGCACGCCTATCAAATGACCGGGATAATGCCCGTGAGAATAATATAAATATAATAATAATATTAAAAAAAAAAAGAAGTTTTTAAATTTTCGCCAGTTCTCGAGAACGGTAGTATCACGCTCTACTGGGACCGGTCAATTATCACAGACAGGACTATTGTCGCCAATAGGCCCGATATTGTGATAATAGATTGGGAGACACGCCGTGCAGTTCTCGTTGACGTTACCATTCCTCATGACGAAAACCTCGTGAAAGCTGAGAAAGAGAAACTTTCTAAGTACTTGGACTTGGCTCATGAGGTTACCGCCATGTGGCGTGTGGACTCGACGATAATTGTTCCAATAGTCGTGATAGTAAACAGGCTTATAGCGAAGAGCCTCGACCGATATCTTGAGAGACTCTCGCTTGGCAGTTGGGTCAAGAACCAGATTCAGAAGGCGGTTCTTTTGGACACGGCCCGTATTGTGAGAAGGTTCCTCACTCTGGAGCCCTGACCACCGGTAGCCTGGGTCTTCGCTTCGCTACCGGCGGGTACCCCCTTTTTTTATATTTTTAAATGTATTTATTTTTATATAAAATCTTTATATTTAAAAATGTATTTAATGTGTATAAATAAAATATAATAATAATAATAAATATTTATTTGCATAAAACATGGTAGGTACATTTTCAGATCTTATGTATTTAATTGGTGAACATGCATGTTTTATCGTTCTATCGATGTGCAAACATTTCGTCATCATGCTATTATTTGAGTATTAAAAATATATACAAGTATGGTCATAATGTCGACTTAAATAATTATGAATAATCAATTTGAATGATATTTTTGGTAACTCAACTCAATATGTCAAAATTCAATTACAATTCGTTTTATGTGACCGTCACGGCAGTAATTTATAAATTCATTCACTTCGTAAAAGCAGTTGTCAATTAAAATTCCAAGAATAATTCTTTTAAAAACATTAAATTGTAAATTTTGAATGTGATTCGGAAGTAAATTAAATAGTTTAACGCACATACTATAACTGTTTCTAATAAAACAAGTTGTGGCTGCTGGGGGAACAGATAGCTTCCACGGGTACCTTACTGCACCCCCACCATCACAGTCATCATGTTTTTTTGTGAATAGCTGAGCATTTTTCTTAGTGAACGTTAAAATTTCAAACGTTAGAATAACATGTTAAAATACAAATGTCACTTGTAAACAATTGTCACTTCTAACAATTAACCTCTACAACGCCTGAGGATGCCTCGCGGAGAGGCAAAACACGTGTCGCAGCGACGACCGCGACGTTCCAGATGGCGGACGACCGCAGCAACTGAGGCAGAGACTACCGGAGAGTGGTTGAGCGCAACAAACCAAAACGTCTGGGGAAATACTGCTTTGATACCAACTGTAGTGGGTGGGTGCCGGCCGGCAGTTGTTCGCATGAACTAATCGGGAGCGGAAGCACACAAAGAATAAATTGGTATTAATATATCAGGTGGGCCCTATGCTTGTATTCCTCCCGACGTCGTATAAAAGAAAAAAAAACTTCTTAATAAATTTCAAACTTGGGAAATATACACAAGTTTGAAATTCCTTCCTTTTCTTTTCATTCCTTTTACAATACATGCAGGGTTAAGCAGAATCAAAAACTGACTTTTACCTTTGAATTCCATAATCTTGTTTTGTCCTGTTGGTTCCGATTTTTCTTGCTTTACTTTCTCAAACAGTTCTTCCTTTATAGCTTCTCCATTCGTGAATTCTTCTATCTTAATATCTAATTCTTCTCTTTCTATTTTTATATGTTCTACATCTGGAATTCCATTGTTTTCAATATCTATTTCCACCTCCAGCTGTTCTTGCTTTACAATTATTCCAGTTATCAACCCACTCCTCTCCACATCTACCGCCTGCAACAGTTCCCGAGTGCTGTGCTCGTCCTCTGTGAATATCTCACTCTTGATATCTTCCAATTCCCTCAGCATCCCTCTCTTGATGATTTTTACATCCTCCGATCTCTGAACCGTCAAGTGTACCACATATATTGGTGTGTCGGTATTAGTCTCATCCTCAACCTGCTGCGAGCGCAGAGACTCCTCGTTCTGAGCTTCCATCATACTGTTCTGAGTATCCATAACGATCGGTGTTAAACTCGGAGCACCATTAACTTGTATCACTTTTTAAATCTGAAATAAGACATACTAGCTTAGTGCACCCTCCGAGCTGTATGCAATCTGACTTAAATCTTCTTTTTAGTGTTATCTCGCTTCCCAATTGAATAGGATTGGCGGAGTTTGCTATTTAAGCCTAAATATAATAATAATATTACAGCACAGCTAAGTGCACGTCAAGCATAACACTTTGACCCTTATGCTGTTCTTATGCAGCATACTAGAAGAGTTACAAACACCCTTCGAGCATAAAGCATGACCTGCTCCCAGCCGTGCTACAAGGACTACGAAATACGATGTAGTTATAGTTATTTAATTTGGTGTGTGCCATCTGAACTAGTATTATGACAATACTGTATCTCAAATGGCACAAATATTTGGCCAAGGTACCGATTTTGACATGGAGCGACTGTCGTCAGACCTCCACAACCTGGAGGGAAAACCAGACCTTTCTTGGGTTAGGGCACAGGTCTATTGAAATATAATTTTTTGAATGTGCGGGTTATAAGGAAAATGAATTTGATTATAATAATAAATAAATAAATAAATTTATTTCAAAATTAGTGTACATCTGTTTACGTGTTTTACATAAACTCCCACACTAGGCTAGGCCTGTCCTGTGGGAATCTTAAATACATTAACATTATATCATTGCGGAACTTATATTACCTACTAAGAAAAATCAAATTACAATTTAATAAATACAAAACTACAAACTACAAATAAACTACAAATAAGATTCAAATATTTTTTTATATTTGTTCCGTAACCTCAACACATTTCCATCTTGACGAGTGACAATCCACTACAGTACGCTTCTTGAGACATTTTCTACCAACATACAGTGAAATCAACTTCCCTCAGTGGTATATATGTGGGTGCCTTCAAGAAAAGAGCCAATGTTTCTCTAAAAAGGCTGGCAACGGTGTTGCTGATGTCTACGGGCGGTGGTTACTATTTAGCATCAGGTGAACCACATGCTCGTTTGCCCCTCTCTAATATATAAAACAAAATCTCAATATTAATCTTTCTACAACCTGTAAAATAACATTTCTCCTTATCAGAAAAATGTGACCACTTTTAATGACCACTTGGGCTCTTTATCATAGAAAACACATTCCCAGGAAGGTCATTTTTAGAATTTGAGAACTATAATTACTCAGAGCCATGTCCAGACTACACACTGGGTTTCAAAAGTTTTTGTAACCTCTCACAGCAGCTCTGAAAACACATGCTGTGTGAACAATTTGTATTTTTTTTAACATCGTCTCGTCAGTCATGATTGTCTTTTACTGTGCACATTGTATTAGAGTGGATTGTCATCGTGCCATCGAGTCCTTGGAACCTTTCACATGTTTAGGAAGGCATACCAGCATACAGCCCTCTTGATGTAAAGCGGTTACCATAGCCTATTAAACACTTGCAATACGTAAAGTATCACTCGCACGATGCCACCTCTGCTGCTAACACAGCAACTCCATAGGAGCATACTGGTGACCTCACTCACACGCAGGAGCACAACCCTCTAGGGAGTTGTTTATTTGTTTGTTTCCCCAGACGGGCTGTATTGATGCGCCCTATCTCTCTTAAAGAATATCAACCTCACAGGGAGCAGCCTGTTGCGTTTCTGCTAGTGAGTCATGTTACATGATCCTGATGAGTGGATTATGATGATAATAGATGGCAAGGTGCGAGCAATACTTATGGTAGGTGCTTGATGTCAGTTCAGCGTTCATATTAACCCTTCGAAACCCGTGTGGTCATATATGACAGCGAAATGTATGGGAAAAGGTATATAACGGGTTCTGAAGACTTAATAAAAACATGCACATTCTCTTAGTGACACTGTGCCATCGAGTCCTTGGAATTGACCTTTCATATTATTATAATGTTAATTAGTGTGTAGTATGTAACATTAGTTATTATGTCAGAGGATCTGTGTAGGTCAGAGGTGCCCTATTCAGTTAACAGCGACTCCCTATAGTTTGGGCTTGTTTGACCTTTAGTTTTGAAATACTACATAAATGTAACTTTTAGTTTTAGTAATTGAGTATATTTATGATCACCGAAATGCAGTCAAAGATATAGTAGAAGTCAGAGGTGACCACAGGGACTCCCCTGTTCAGTTAAAACCAAGTCCTATATAGTTTGGGCTCATTTGACTTGCCATAGTGTAATGTAATAAAGTTACGTCTTTGACACATATGTATTAGGACAATATTAATGTATTAAGTGATAAAATATAAGAATATGAATTTCAATGGCACGTAATAGTTGTCCATCGTGAGAGTTGTTCGTCGAGTGTAGTTCAGTCGACACGACAGCACGGCACGTCGAGATGTCTGACGACGTGCCGTACAACCGACCGCTCGATGTTAACAAGAGTCCATCTACAGTTGATATCAGCGCTCGATTCAGGCCCTAAGGCGACTCTGAAGTTTGTTTGATTTGTGTTAGTGACACAGCGACTTTTTTTTAGATTATATGTATAATTTATTCAATGTTTAAGGACCTAAATGCAAAAAAAAAATAAACAAACAAAATTGACCTATAATTTCGTAAGTACTTACAGAATTAATTAACTTATTATAGATATATAATAACAAAGAACATAATTTACTTAATATTAATGCAAAATCAAAACTAAAACTAATTTCCTTTGAAATTCAAATTATTTGGACGAAACAAAATAAATATAGAATATTTTTTTTTTGGTTCTTTTTATCCCCGAGGGGAAAGGCAAAGGGATCTAGCCCATACAGCCAAGTCATCAGTTTAGAACCATTTGAAAATCTTAATTCTATGTTCCAGCTTCAGGAACTGTGCTCAAAAAATACTTGGGAAGGGTACTTCGACCCCATCAACCCAGTTTAAATACCACCCGTAAAACGATAGGAATTTTACAAGGTTTTCTTGATGAACTTATTCACGTCTTCCAAAAAGTGCATAAACTTGTTATATTTGAGTTTTGTCACTATTGTATAATTGCACTAGCACTTAAAGCGAAGCGAGTGCTGGATCGTACTCCGGTGTGGTTAGGCGGTGAAAGTAAAAATCAGCAAACGTACAGCACCACAGTTTATTATTGCGCACTGGTATAGTGCATGTAGTAAGCACAAGTTCGCTCAAGAGGAATACAGAAGGTTATGAGATGAGCACAGCACAGAAGAAATATTAAACGGATCAACTTAACAACGTAAAAATGAAAACAATATTATGCGCGCAAGCGACATGCAATCAGCTTTAGAGTATGTAGCAGACTGTGGCCGACGCCCGCGCCGGTGCGCGCCGCGGCTGGCGGGCGGCGCCCGCGCCAATGCGCGTGCGCACCGCGGCCGCTGCAACGGTTAGTAAGCGCGCGGCGCGGGTAATATGCTACGCATTGTTTTGCATATATATAAAAGGCGTTCGCATGTCCGTTTCAACATACAATATATATATATATATTGTATATATATATATATATATATATATTATGTGACGGTGTGCCACACACTTATGTTACAAAACACTATCGAAATTGTCACATAAAACTCATTTTACACTGAATTGTGAAAATTTCAAGTATAAGAACAATGTCAATCGTCAAAAGCGCGGGAATAAGTCCAAAAAGAATATGAAAATTGTTAATTGACGTTTTTTTCTTCTTTAGTTACGTTATGGCAATGATCCATTAACCTGAATATATTTTTATTAATGAAATACAATTATAGCATCGACCACAACAACGGCTGTAAAATAACGTATACGCGTGTGTAACAAGTATGAATAATACCAGTGGTCCCAGTAAAAACATGAAAAAGTAACAGAGAAAGTAATAGGACGCATTTGATGTAATAATAATAATTATTATCAAGGTTATCCATCAGCAGCTTGCTCTTCGATATGATCTCGTGACCTCTGAACAGAGACATGTTGCTAAAGGACCAGCCTCGTAGGATCAATCCCCTCTGTCATGGTACAAGATATTGTGATCCATTGCGCGCATAAATACTTCGTGCGTAATCGATTCTCTAACAGTCTTGTAATCGTTATCGCTCCGGTAACATCATAAAATGTTACACTAACAATGCCAAACTGTGCAGTTATGTCATGCAAAAAAAGTTCGAACACTTCTAGTTTGCAAAAATATTGAGTTACCTTTCAGATGCAAGTATTATTTTATTTGCTTTCATATAAAAGAAATTAAAATGTGTGATAACGATTAATACATGAGAAATCGATTCAGTAATCAAGTACTGATGCAATCGAATCATATTCCGCGACTTTGGTCGCATATCTCCTATCCCAAATTAGCGTAAATTATACAAACTGCAAAACAAAACAGTCCTTCATGCTGTATAATAGAGTTCATTTAGCTAAAGAAAAAAAAACTATGTAAGACGTTTCGCAATTTTGAATCTACCAGCTTCGATTTAAGAAGAAGTTCAGCTATTCCACAACAGATGGCAGGCAGCGGTAAGAAAATAACTTTGAACTGTATGATTTTAGAAATAAGGTTGACATTTCCTTAAAACATTATTTTTGTTTCTACGTAGTAGTTACCTCGTCCCCCGTCAAAAATGGCAGAATTATTTACTAACAGAATCACGCGTATGGCGAGTCCTTTAGTAACATGTCTCTGCCTTTGAAGTGCCTTATTACAAGTACGTACAGCTTGGCAAAAAAGAAATTCCCAAAAATGAGGGCGCTACTGTCATACATGGTCACCCTTTAGACGACGACCAATTTACTTGCAGTTTTGTTAACGTTATTCTTGAGCAACTTTTGCGAAGTGAAATTAATATTCTGAAGCGGTGATTTATATTGGTTTTGTTTTGTGAGATGTTTATGGATAAAAATGATTAAGTAAAGCTTCTTTTCGGTTAGTAATACCTCCGCCGGCAACCAAGGGCAATGGGGTGTGAAACTATATGAGTCAACACTAATTAAAAATCTAGATTATTAGATTGAAATATGGCAACATTTCAGGTTTAAAGTAGTTCACTTGCAGGATACGCAGTGTCGTTGTAGTGCAGCATACGCGCAGTTTCAGCGTAGTTGCAGTGCAGGAAATTTTAATGGAATACACCTATTGTCACTGCACTATTCCTGCACGACTCAAGTGACAGGCGTAAACGTGCAGTTGCAGTTATTTAGCAGAATTGGCCTACTGACCACCGTCGCCTTAGATATATGTCTCGCGCCAACGGTTATTCTTCTTGTATGGATTTATATTTAAAATATTGTATTTTTATTGTAAATATAAAGATATATTAAAAGACTAATAAATAAATAAGTTAATAATAATAATTGAATAATAATAATAATAATAATCGCGTTGGATCCAAATCCCCGCGCACGCCTATCATATGACCGGTATAAACCCGTGATATAGGGACTGGAAATAATAATAATATATTTATTTTTATCTCTTCAGAATCTTACATATTTTGTACGTATACAATGAATGAATATAAAATATGTAAAACTAATTAAGATTGAGAGAGACTGGTGCTTGAGCTAGGCCTGAGCCTGTGACTCTGGTCACCAGTACTCTCCCCACTTGACATGGACGGAAACTTTAAGGTTGACTTCTGGTACAGCTGTCAGATATTTACCAACTATAAAATGTCCAGCGGTTAAAACGTTAAACTCGTTAGGGTTGTCGCTAGCAGGTAACGCACGTAATGGCCGCGAATTCATTATAGCTGCTATAGGTGCAATTCAAAACGCAAGAATTATTTTTGAAAATGAATTTTGAATTTTGATGGATTTATATATTTCTTTATTTACATATATTATTTAGTCGTGAACAATTGTACAAACACAGGGCGTATGAACACAACACAATACAATATGTACTTGTAAAATGTAATGAATGACATATATCATTGATTTCACACTGTTATTGCTACCACTAATTCGTACGTATAAGAGTGTACACCTTAGTTTATACTGATTGTAAATGTTCACTCATTGTTATGGTTGCCATAAGAGGAAAAAGAACAGTGCGTCCACCATTGCAGAATTATACATATTGTCTTTCTGATTTAAGGAGTATTATATTATAATATTCTTTGATTTAGTAATCGATAGTGGTTTTCTGTGTTTATTTTATGGATTCATCTCTTGAAATCTTGTGAATTTACATTTATATATGGTAAAATGTGATCTGTATTGTAAAATAATAACCAGTTATTTAGTACCGTAAGTACTTAAATTGCATAGATATACTATAATTATAAAACCAACAACACGCTGTATTGTTTCAGGGCTCAGTCTAATCAAATCAAAAGAGCGCCAATATCAACTGTGTAGTTCATTCATTACGCTGGACTCTGCTTTTTGGTCGAGTGCGTGATACACGTGTTATCATATATTTCTGTAGTTTTTTAAGTTAAATTACACCTGTTGTCAAAATCCTCAAAGGAAAGTTGTGTGGGAGCCGCCGTTTGGATACCGAAATATAGAATTATCTTAAAATTTAAATGCCCTTCAGTGTGTTCAGTGTTCACCGGCGAAGCTACTGCTATCCTGGAGGCTCTATTATATATAGTCTCATAATATACCTAAGACGGTTATCTTCGCAGACTCTAAAAGCTGTTTATCCGCTATAGTGTCTCATCAGTTCAGCAGCAGAGTCAAATCTCCTGTTATCCTGAATATTAAACAGGTTCTATGTAGGTGTCATATCAAGGGCTTACTGATCTGTCTTGCGTGGATCCCTGGACATAATGGTATCCCAGGTAATGAAGTGGTTGACCAATGTGCTAAGGATGCAATAGATAATGGATGTTCGAGCCCTCAGTATACAGCTTACTCGCACAACTTGGTACCCCTTGCCCGTGTCAATTTGGCAGGTGGTTGGAACAAAATATGGTCACAAACCCGAACAGTGAAGCAAGCGAGCTACATCAGTGATCTGCCGTCTCCGATTAGGCCATGTTTGCACCAATATGTTTCTGGCAAAAATCAGGGTGAGGGATAGCTCTGTGCGAGTGTGGTCTGGATGAGGGTACTCCAGACCATATCTTTTTTCCTGCTCAAAAAATTCTTCCTCTCTTTATGACTTACTCCCTTCCTCTATTCCCCGTCCTATAAACTTTAAATCTCTTCTTACATATGTTAACTCCCCTTCCTTTGTATATACTTTGTATGCGTTTATCAACACACAGGCATGTCAACAGAGCGTCACAGTGTCTACACTACTTGCTAAACTATTTAATTTACTGTACACTCACAAAGCCACTTCTTAGCAGAGTCACATACTAAGAGTAGTCACATACTCAGTTAAATTATGAACTGAAATATGAAAGCACTGACATTGTACATTGGAGAGAACTCCAGGATCGCCATAAAGAAGAATAATAATAATAATTCATTACGCTGTGAGACAAAGTGCAAACAAAGCATACATAATCGGGATCCAGTTCTAAAAATAATCAACTCCCAAACCCAGAGATCTACTCAAAAACGTTCAGACACTGTGAGCGATTTTTGTGTGAATTGGAACATATTATATATATATAATTAATCCACCCATGTCGGTAGATGTAATAATTGAATAACCAATGTAAGGCAAATGTCACCTTCTGTCAAAGTCTTCCTGCGACCACGGATGCTGCAAAGTATTCCAAACGTCAGGTTCAACAAAATAAATAAAACATGCGATACTTCCGTTAAAAATTGTTTAATTCAATGTGTAACAATCGCGAAAACCTAAGCCTACATAAAGCAAACATAAATTTACAAACTTATGAGTCCGTATACTGAGGCCAAGTCTTTTCTACTTGACTTACATGTTGATAACAGTCTCGTTGTTCGTAGAACACATTGTAATAAGATAGCCATACTTTTTATTCCATAAATTATAGCACGAAAAATACATCTCAGGCTCACTCCTTTTCACTCGGAACATAACAGAAACTCAACAATAACAGAATATGATACATAAGAATTAAGAAATAGTGGTAATAAATGGCATACAGAAACACTCATGACAACCTCTCTGTGATTCTGCTTTTTGGTTGACTGCGTGGCCCACGTGTTACAGTTTCCTTTTGTGATATACATTATTTCGGCTGTTGATTTATTCTTTTTGTGTTGGTATTGTATCTGTCTAGCAAGTGTTGCGTGTTTTATTTACTGATGTAGCAGTATTGACCCGGATGGGCAGCATACCCAGTCTCCGCCATGTTTATCGTTGGTGCCATCGCAAATACCCCTCTCGGAACAAGATTCTATTAGTTGTAAAAGCCATAAGATAAGAGTAGTGAAACTGCTGTGCCTTCAAAAAAAAATATCATTCACCCAACCAATTGTCACCTTCTCTACTGGTTATACTGACAATAAACTTTACTACACTGATAATGACGTCGCCCCGTTTCTTGCTCAGATGAATAAACAGGAAGCACGAGCACAGGCTGAACTGAAATATTAAAGGCCGTAAAGAACAAATAATAATAAAAACCTCTCTTGTCAAAAGTAAAAATTTCGAATATAATCCAGCTCTATGCAAAAGTTTTTAATTGTTCCTACTTTGTATTGCGTTTAATGCCTTCTGGACCTGGATAGTCGTAGGTTTAATTCCACTTTGTATATACCTTTGGATATTTAGTTACGTTATTTAAATAAATATAAATTTATAAAATGTAAAGTTTGATTTTGAATGTTAAAAAATATCCAATATGCTCGATTTCCTATTATTTTAGGTATGTAATTATATAATTTTTTCGCAAGCAAACAAAGCGAAGCTAATAGGGAACCCTACACTGTGCGTGCACTTGGCCGGTTTTTTGTTTGTTAACATTAGCATATTAATAAGACTTCGACGTAGCTTGAATATGTATAATTTTACATCAAACTGCTCTGTGCTCGGAAAGTTGTTTTTGACGAGCTCGTTGGCGCAGTCGTGAATGACGCAACTTTGACACCAACACTTGTGGGTTCGATTCCCACACAAAACAAACATTTGTGTGCATGAACATATCTGTTTGTCTTGGTCTGGAAGTTTTAAGAAAGGTAGGGCGCTTCAAAGCAGCCCGTCTGGTGAAGTACCTCCATCTCACAGAAAACTGCAGCCTATAACAGCTCCCTAGACAGTTGCTGTGTTCCTGCATGTGAGTGAGGTCACCAGTAAGATCCTAAGGAGTTGCTGTGTAGCAACAGAAGAGGCATCACACTAGAGATCTTTAATGTATTACAAGCGTTCATAGGTTACGGTAACCGCTTTACATCAGGTGGGCTGTAAGATTGTATGCCTTCCGACATTAAAAAAAACTAAATTGAGTCTTATTTCAGATTAAAAAAGTGACACCGCATGCCACTTAATGGTGCTCCGAGTATAACACCCGTCACAATGGAAACTCAGCAAGGTTTGATAGAAGCTGAGGACATGGAGTCTCCACGCTCACAGCAGGGTGGAGATTACTTGACGGCTCAGAGATCGGAGGGTATAGAAATATTCGAGAGTGGAGCACTGCCAATATTGGAAGGTATCGAGGGTGAGACATACACAAAGGACAAATACATCACTCGGGAACTGTTGCAGGCGGTAGATGTTAATAGAAGTGGGTTGATAGATCCAATAAATATAAAGCAAGAACAGGTGGAGGTGGAAATAGATATCGAAAACCCTGGCATTCTAGACATAGAACATATAAAGGTAGAAATAGAAGAAGTAACTGTTAAAAAAGAAGATGTAACAAGTGATGAAACTGTGAACGAAGAACTGTTTGAGCAGGTGAAGCAGGAAGAATCAGAACCAATAGAAAATATTAATATGAAGGGATCCAAAGGTAAAAAATCACTTATTAAATGATTTTGCTTAAATCTTGATGTATGTAATAGTAAAGTGTAATCTTAAATTATTTGTTGGGGAAAGCAATAGAAAATATAATTCTAAACAGCACACAAATTATTGGGAGGGGTGGGGGCATCGATAAATGTTTACACACTATGCTATTAAGTAGTATATGTATATATGCAATGTACTTAAGATCGAGGCTAGAGTGTAAGAAGAAAGAAGCTCTAAACTCATCGCCAAAGATCTGTCTGTTGGTCAAAGTCAACCGACGAAGCTGACACTGGTGCCATTATTTCTATAAGGAATGAAATTCTGAGTGATATTTGTCTGTGAGAGATTCGTATGACTTAAAAATGGGAAAGCACCGTCTGAGGATGGAATTACAGCGGAGCTTTTGAAAGCGGGATCTTGTAGATTGTGGATCATTAAATAATTCGGATATACTATAATTATAGTGACACTTGTTTACAAGTAGTTTTCTTATCCATGATGTAAAGACTGACAAGGGAAAGTTGAACTTGTAAGCTTTTATGATGTAGAAATTGTTGAAATTTTGTAACTTATAACGACGGACAGTGCGACTTGTGTGCTGTTTCATTTTCATAGCTGGCCTCATCACTGTGGCCAAGTTTGTTTGTTTTATACCCATAAATGTGACTACTTTAAATGTTGACTTGATCCAAAGGCCCCCACGAGACTGGCTTGACCTAGTGTGGGGACCGCCAGCAAATCTAAAATGTAATGTTCTTTCTGTGAAATAAATTTATTCTTATTTTTAAAGTCTAGTCTGTTCCTTGGTAATTTGGTAAATATTTGAATTGCCATCGGATAACTACTACCATGGTATATAATTGTAGATATATTAGGCATGTTGGTTTGGACATGTAGAAAGAGTGCAGGATGAAAGAATGACGAAACAGATATACAACACGAAAGTGGAAGGTTGTAGGAGCCGAGGACGATTAAGACTAACCTACCATGGCCAAATTGGTCGTGTTTTATCAGAAGGTGATGTCAGGAGCCTTCGGAACAGCCGAGTATGCATGAACCAACTGGTAAACCAGCCCACTAGGATGCCCGATATTGTTGATCTGGCTTGGGCTGGGTGTTTTTAAAGACAAAGACAAAGATATTTATTTGCCAGAATACGTTTTACATGATGTTGAGTAGATAATTGTTAAGTAACAGTATTCAATCTGCATGCAGATGTGCAAATATTACCACATATAATATGGAGTAGGTACATATTATTAGAATAAGCTAATTGACACAATTTTTCTTCGTATGGTTCATATAATCCTTTACACTATAAAAACAGTTTTGTAGTAACCATGAATTCAATTTATGTTTAAATAAATTCACATTTAGTGCTTTTATCTCATTTGGCAATACATTATAAATTTTGATGCACATATTAAAAACATTTCTGCAACCAATATCAGTGGGACAGGGAGGTCGATATAATAAGTTAGTGTACTGTGCTCTTTGTTTATTGTAAGTTTTGTCGTCACGCTTTTCAAAATAGTTTAAGTGTGTTTTTACAAATATACACACGGTCTTAATGTACATACAAGGCAGAGGTAGCACCTTATATTTTTTAAATAAAGGTATACAGCTGTCGAGAATCCACGCTTTGTCAATCGCCCGTATACACTTTTTCTGCAATTTGAAAGCTCTGTCTATGTCCACTGAGTTACCCCACAATAGAAGCCCGTAATTTAGTACAGAGCTCACACAGCCGTGATATGCCGTTAAAGCGGCTTCGGGAGATACAGTTTGCCTGACTCTCCTCAAGGCATAAACAAAACTATTAAGTCTTCTACACGTTTGTGCAACGTGCTTTTTCCAATTTAAGTGTTTATCGATGTTTAAACCCAAAAACTGTATATCGTCTACCTCTTCTATGCGTTCATTGTTATAAAATATGTCTAAAAGTCTTTGTCTAGAATTATATGGCTGAAATTGCATTCATTTAGTTTTATTAATGTTGATTTGTAGGTTGTTCTGCTTCATCCATATGATAACATCTTTTATAGCCTTATTTACAGTATGTTCTAATGTAGTCAAATCCTTACCCCCAGCGATGAGCGTGGTATCATCTGCAAATAGTATGCAATGCTCTGTTGTAGCCTTAGGAAGATCATTTATATACAACAGAAACAATAACGGTCCCAAAACGCTTCCTTGAGGAACGCCAGTTTTGTTTAGCAATAATTCGGACCGATATGTTTCCCTGGCATATATATTGTTTATTTTACAGATTTTTGATACTTCAGTGCATTGCTGTCTGTCTGACAAAAAACTATGTAACCAATCACATGCTTTCCCTCGAATTCCATAGTTCTCCAGCTTGTGTAACAATTTGGAGTGTTCAACATAGTCGAATGCTTTACTCATATCCATGAATACGCCCATAACTGGAAGTTTATTGTTTAAACCATCAATTGCAATGCGTGTTAAGTTAAAGCAAGCCAGTGCAGTAGAGCGTCCCTGCCGAAACCCATACTGATTTGGAATCAATAGGTTATGCTTAGTGAGAAAGATGTTTAATCTATTGTACATTACCCTTTCTAAGATTTTAGATAAAATAGAGACGTTGGTTATGGGTCTGTAATTACTTGGATCTGTTTTGTCACCCTTTTTAAATACTGGTCTTACAATTGACGGCTTAAGTTCTTTTGGAAAGATACCCTCAAGGAGTGATAGATTAGTTAAGTGTGCAAGTGGGCGGCTCAGATAATTGACGCATGATTTTATGATTTTTGTAGCTATATTGTCATGTCCAGTGGCTTTGCTGTTTTTTAAAGACATTATTATTTTTTGGATTTCGTGTTCATCAGTCGGCTTTAGGTATATTGTATGTGGATTCCTTGGTAAATCATTAGATTTTGTCGGGGTAATTTGTCCCGGTTGTGTATGAGAGGTATTTGTCAAATTTATGAAGAAATTATTTAAAATATCACAAATGTCCTTAGGGTCAGAATATGTTTTATTATTATAATTTATACTTTCTATATTATTATTAATTGGATTATCATTAGGATTAGTTGAAATTAGTTTCCAAGTTGCCTTGCATTTATTATTATTATTATAAATATATTTGTTGCTATAATTTTTTTGTGATTTTTCTATACACTTTTTCAGAAGTTTCTTGTATGCTACGAAATATTTCTTATTTGCAGTTCTGTACGTATTACTTGACTTATACTTTATGTAAAGATATCGTTTAGTTTTGCTGGATATTTTCAAGCCTTTTGTGAGCCATTTTAGTTTAAATGGCCTGTTATTTATTTTAACTTTTATTATCGGGAAACATAAGTTATAGAACAAACATAAGTCCGCATAAAAAGTATCAAAAGCATACTTTAGTGAATCTGATGCAAGAACATCTGAAAAAGTTAAAGAAGACATACACTGACAGAACTTTTTGATGTTTTCAGCGGCATAGTCCCGCTTATACTCAAACCAAGCCGAGAATACTCGAGAGGTAGGGCACATTAAAGCAACTAGTCTGGGGAAGTACCTGCACCTCACAGAAAATCGAAGCCAAGTAACAACTTCCTGTAGGGTTGTTGTGTTCCTGCATGTCAGTGAGGTCACCAGTAAGCTTCTAAGGAGCAGCGTATGTGGCACCGAGCGAGTGATACTTTAATGTGTTGTAAGCGGTCGTCGGCTACGGTAACCACTTTACATCAAGTGAGCCGCATGCTTGTATGCCTCCCGAAGCAAGTTGCCGAATTTAAAAATTACCGAGTCCTCCAGGACAGTCCTATTATATCACAATGCAACTTACTTCCTCTTCCAGCTACGATCTTCTTGTTGGCTCCTCATTCATCGCATGTTGTATGTCACCAGGACCAGCAACTCGTGGGTTGCCTGGCCACCCTAACTACATAAATACCCTGTAAAAACCACTATTGAATTCTTGTGTAAATATAATAATAAGTAATAATAATTTATCAGGTGATATGCTCCAGGGGTGGAAGTGTTAAAGGGCATAACGCCGCGAGTAACTTCGGAGAAAGCGCAGCACACCTCTCGACACCCCTAAGTCACTCACACCGGTGTTGCCCCCGGCCGATTTTCTCTGGCATTTCGGGGGTCCATCCAGTGAGTGGCGACCCACCGCCTGCCGAAGTAACGTCAGATATGATAGTTATGGCAGGTGTCCGTCTCTCTTCTGTAATAGCCCAGTACTAATAATCCCTCCAGATCTCATGTCAATAGCTCAATTATTTCCGACACATTTGCATTAGTCCCAATACCTGCCGCGACCTGTTCGTGGGTATATCCTCCCATTGATATCCCTTGGAGCAGGTCACAGCGGATATAATACATTACATCATTCTTTTCGAAGGGGCCTTTACGCGTTGGATTCATATCCCCGCGCACGCCTATCAAATGACCGGGATATGAAATAAGAAAAAAAAAGTAATATTAATAATGTGAACTGTTTAATAAACTTGATATGCGTTTAATTGTAATACGTTTTCATATTTTAATTAGTCTGAATAAGTATGGAGTTTGTTACTGCAGTAGTACTTGTTATCGATATGATCGATTGATCGTAATGAAAAAACTCAAATATAACAGGTTCATGCACTTTTTGGAAGACGTAAATAAGTCCATGAAGAAAACCTTGTAAAAATCACTATCGTTCTACGGCTGGTATTTAAACTGCAGAATTGGGCCTGTTACCCTTCCCAAGTATTTTTTCAGCACAATTCCTGAAGCTGAAACATAGATGTTCCAGCTTCAAGAATTCTAGAGGATTAAGATTTTGAAATGGTTCCGAACTGAAGACTTGCCTGTATGGTCTAGATCCCTTTGTCTTTCCCCTCGGGGATAAAGAGAACCAAAAAAAAATTACACTACTTTCATTTTCCAAAAAATATTATTTAAATTTTTCTGTTTATAGAAAATACTAGCATCCGCTCGCAAAATAGTTTGCGTAGAATTCGAATCATACATCCCGTTTACCCGTAGGAATGAAGCATTTTCCCGCGGTAAAAAGTAGCCTATGTTCACAGGGATAATGTCGGCTTCTAATGATAAAACAATTATTCAAATCGGTCCAGTAGTTTCGGAGCCTATTCAATACAAACAAACAATCAAATCTTTCCTCTTTATAATATTGTAGATTACATATCGCAAGGGCAAACTATGAACTATAGAAAAACTGTATTCTTATTCGATTAACCATTAGTTATTTGACAAAGTATGACACAAAAGACTTTAATGAAAAATGGACTTCATACTTAACTAGTGCACGTTTATTTGTTTTGATTATATCTCCTTGTGTCCTTGTCTCATCAGATGTGACACATCTCATTTACTTGTGAAACGAGACACCAATGCTTCGACATGCACTTATAACACTTTTGTCTGCATGATTAGAAATTAATTTAAGAAAAATTGATTTCATATAAAACCAAGCGGTGCCTACGCTGTGACTTGAAAAAAAAACCATGCCTTTCAATCCTTTGCTGTCTGTTTCTTTCCCTCACGAACATTCAAAATCCAGAAATTCTTTATTTGTTGACTTCAGCGTACCGTAAAATTTCTAGTTCTGTGGTTCACTACATTTATATGGTGGTTCTCGAATGATATATCAAGATTGAAATAGGGAATAGTATTGTGTATTCAGTTGGCAATGCATTTCATACAAACCGATAACTAAATAATTATTGTCGGACAAATTACACAGCGCCATCTAGCCCCAAAGTAAGCGAAGCTTGTGTTATGGGTACTAGACAACTGATATACATACGTAAATGCATTTTTTTGTAAATACACACTTATTATACATAGAAAATACCCAGATCAAGACAGACATGTTCATGCACACAAATGTTTGTCCTGTGTGGGAATCGAACCCACGTGCGTTGGTGTCAAAGTAGCGTAACAGCGCGTTTCACCACTGCGCCACCGAGCTCGTCACACTGCACTTGTTGCGCGCAATCAACCAACTAGATGCTTTACTAATTTATTTTTTCGAACTTTTTATTTATTATGAGGACATGGAATTTTTTCTCCATCGTAGCAAATGAACAAAATAATATTTTTTTATACTACGTCGGGAGGCATATAAGCTTACGGCCCACCTGATATAAAGCGGGTACCGTAGCCTATTAATGCTCGCGATATATTAAGTATCGCGATGCCTCCTCTGCTGCTTACACAGCAACACCTTGGGAGCTTACTGGTGACCTCACTCACACGCAGGAACACAACAACCCTCTAGTCTAGGGAGTTGTTATTTGGCTGCGGTTTTCTGTGAAGTGGAGGGTACTTCCCCAGACGGGCTGCTTTGATGCGCCCTACCACTCTTACTCTATAAAATACCTTGTATATTAAAATTAACGACGGTATTAATTGTGTACAGGTTGCTCCAGAGACCAGTACATTCCAGAAATATGGAACACAGTCAAAGAAACAGAGTCGCCAAATACAAACACCGGTACTAACATGTCGGCGAGTACTAAGAAAACCGCAGTTATGATGGAAGTATCAATAAACACATCAAGATGTTCTAACACCGCGACACACAGAGGCAATGTAAGTGTGGACGGCCACAACGAGTGCACTACCGCTGATACAGATGTCGGCGACAGTCGCGGGGAACATTTGACGAACACGTTGGTTTCTGATGATTGTGGAGATATGCTTGATGATAAACACCTTCTAATACATCATGTAGAACACCATGACACTGGCAAAAGAGATAATATGCAACAGGATTGGGAAGATAGTGCACAGAAGTGTACCACTTTAGGTGTTGCGAGCGAACATACAGATATACACACGGAAAGTTATCGTCTTAAATGTGACACATGCCAAAGAAGATTCACTACAAGAGACCAGATGTTTGATCACATGAAAACACATACTAGAGAAAAACCGTTTGAGTGCACGATGTGCCCACGAAAATTTACTGCTAAATGTAGTTTGAAAATACATTCAAGAATACACACTAATCAAAAACCGTATGAATGTTCGATATGCCAAAAAAAATTTACCGTGAAATGTGTTTTGGATAAACATTTAAGAATACACACTAAAGAAAAACGATTTAAATGCCCAATATGCGAGCGAAGATTTGCATGTCAATGGAGTTGCAATTTACATTTAAGAACACACACTAAAGAAAAACCGTTTGAATGCGGGATATGCAAGCGGGGATTTTCTCAAAAAAGTACTTTGAATATACATTTCAGAATACACACTAACGAAAAACCGTTTGAATGCGAGATATGCCAACGAAGATTTACTTTAAGAAGTAGTTTGAATGGACATTTTAGAACACACACCAAAGAAAAGCCGTTCGAATGCGAGATATGCCAACGAAGATATGCTTTAAAAAAAACTTTGAATGCACATATAAAAACACACACTAAACAAAAGCCGTTTGAATGCGCGATATGCGCAGAAAGATTTAGTCGAAAAATGAGTTTAAATGCACATTTAAGAACACATATTGAAGGAAAACCATTTGAATGTGAGATATGCAAACGCACATTTACACGAATGAGCACTTTGAATGTACATTCAAGAACACACACTAAAGAAAAACCTTTTGAATGCGAAATATGCGAACGACGATATACACAAAAAGGTAATTTGGATGCACATTTAAGACGACATACTAACGAAAAACCGTTTGAATGCGATATATGCCAACGGAGGTTTACTGTAAAAACTACTTTGAATACACATTTAAGAACGCACACTAAAGAAAAACCGTTTGAATGCGAGATATGCCAACGAAGATTTGCTTTAAAAAGTACGTTGAAGACACATATGAGAACACACTTTAAAGAAAAGCTTTTTGAATGCGCGATGTGCGCACAAAAATTTAGTGGAGAGAATAGTTTGAATGAACATTTAAGTATACACACTAATGAAAAATCTTTATTTTGACTGCGTGATATGGTTAATGGAACAATAATTTGGTCATAAATCTGCATTGAACAGACATTCAAGAACAGTGCACGGTGTTCCGCCGCAGCACAGAACTCGCTCAACATCAAGTTCACAATTCGTCAGTTAATGAACACGCTATCGCTGGCGACTATCTCCACATGGAAATATGTACTAAGTTAATCTATTACGCTTTGATAGATTTATTTAAATAGAAACATTCAATTTCAAATTGTGTTTCATAACAGCATTGCTTAACTTCACTTGCGAAAATGGGTCATCTCACATTGTTTCGACTGCATGCTGCAGTGTTTTCTCGTTAGCAGCTTCACGGACGTAGGAGTGATGGAGCAGCTTGTGAATATGAACTGAAAGTGTAGTGCATGTGGGGCCTCGCTCTGTCAGGTGTATTGGTGATTCTTTTGTTACATTCTAACTACTCAACGAAAGAAAAATGTTTAATTACAAAAGAGAAAGTTACAGTATTAAAATTATAATAGTTTTTGCCTCGTGCTCGTGTGTTGTACTCTTCGACACGTCCTACGCCATGTTGTTAAAATACTCATATGTTGTTAAATGCATACATGTTGTTAAATATACACCGTGGAAAGCCACGAGCGACAGCGAGAAAGACAGATTGTGCATATAAAATACAACATTTTCCCCAAAGAAACTATACTTTTATTATTAGCCGTTTTCGAGATACAGCTCATCAAAAAATTTTCACAGAAAATGTTCATACTCAACCCTAAGTCAGTTGTTTACGCGTCGTACGCCCGCTTTGTGCATTTCCGGTTTCTGGAACACGCTCGATTTCCGGTACTTGATACCTACACTTAAAACAGATATTTCTTTTCGTAAAATAAAAACTATGACTTAGGGTTGTCAGAGTAAAGAAAAATTATTGATTTTGAAAAATTGTAAATATATGTTTTTAACTATTACAAATCGATTAAGAAACTTGTCACTATCACGGTACCAGGCTCTCTCCTCGAACTTGTATATTACATTTTTTGAGGTATATAATATGTTAACTGTACAAGGCGTGGGGTAGGGGGTGCCAGATATATATGACTATATGATTGATTGACCACTGTAGTGGGAGGATGTGAGTGCGCTATTGTGGACAAAGGCCAGGTCAAGAGTACCCTAAACCGAAGAGAATGATGAGAGTGGACGAAGCGAAACAAGTATGTAAGGATCGTAGCAAGTGGAAAGAAGTGGTCTCTGCCTACCCCTACGGGATAGAGGCGTGATTATATGTATGTATGTATGAATGTGTAGTGCTGTGTGTGTGAGTGAGTGTTTGTAATATGTGTGTGTGAGGTTCATGTTACTTGTTTTGTCTTTGAAGTTCTGATCTATTCAAGTATATTTTGCATTACCTTACTATACTGAATAAATTCTACTAATATTATAAATGCGACAGTTTGTATGTATGGATGAATGTTTGTTGCTCTTTCACGCTTCTTTTATGAAATTTGGTAGATAGATTATGATCTGGATTAACACATAGGCTACGTTATTTGACTCCAGGCGGGCGGAGCCGCGGGCAGCAGTTAGTATCTTTATATATCTGGTAGTTTAAAATTCTGTTCCTGTTTTAATAATTTTAGTTTTATATAATTATTTATAATATATTTTAGTTTTATCGTAAGAAAGCATCATTAGCGAAATTATGACTTTATTCTTGTTACGAATAGCTTGGTAAGTTTTTAAATTTCCGCGTTGCATAATTTATATAATGCGGGATTTGTATGTATCATTATTTATCACCCGACGTTTCGGCCGAGTTGCATCAGCCGTGGTCGCGGGCGGACTGCCATATTTTTACCTATATTACGCGTTAAGTCCTGTATTATGTAAATTTATCAATACCTTTGTTGGGCTATCGCTAGTTGTTTGTTAGCCTTATCATAAAGCGACAGTGTAATATGTCCATATGACCTTGAAAACCATTGAATCTGTTAGAAAACGATGTTCAGGAACACCGTTCCTATATGAATTCTATCTGTTTGTCTGTCCTTTTTTTCGAATATTCGAATTTTGACTTCAGATTCGGATTCAGCCTTAAAAAGTAGAATAGGAATGTTCAGGAACACCGTTCTTATCTCTTAAGGAACATGGTCAAAATGGCCGACGAATTGAAAAAAAATTGAATTGTTATATAATTGACGTGCCAGGTGTTCCTCTGGCAATGCAAGCTTGCGCATTCTCAACTGGTTTAAATTGTCGTCTTTATTTACATTCTTTGTCGTTTCGTTTAACTGTCATTTCGGGATCCAGTAGTAGGTAGTTGTATTTAAATTGCATATAAGTTGATAAATATTTTCCTGATAGTGACACAACGCTGTTTTGATAGAGAAAATTGTTGTGTACATGAACGAGCTAAAAGTTGAAACTTTAAGTAATCTGTTGTGCTTTGATAATTGAATATGCATGTGATTCAAGTAATCGTGATGTTTATTTTTTAACTTTTTCATTGCGTTATCCCGTTTCCTCATCTAGTTAGGATTGTCGGGTCCGCTGCCTAAGCATATGGATTTGGCGAAGGCACTGATTTTTACTTGAAGCGACTGTTGTCAGACATCCACAGCCTAGAGAGAGCCAGATCTTCATTAGGTTAGGTCACGTGTCTTTCGAAATAATTTTCTTTGACGTGTGTGTTTCCTCACGATGTTTTCCGTCACCGCCGAGCGAGTCATAAATATGTACATAAATCAGAAAACACGAAATTAGATACATGCCCCGCCTGAATCCGAACCGAGGACCATTTGCTCAATAGGCCGGTTCTTTATAATTATTTTATAAACTTTATTACTTTAGAGTTATAAGTTCATATATACTTTAGATTATAATTTCCATTTGAGCAAGAAATTATTTTTTAAAAAGTGCAAAGGAAGTGTGGGAAATCCAAATATTTGAAAAGGTCAGATTGGATGTGACGTCAAAGGCCACGACAAGGAACGTCAATGGAAACTAGTATGTCGGTTTCTAGAGGGAGAAGGGTGTTCGTATGATGTATTTATCGAAAATAGAAAATTGTAAATATTTTGTTATTATTGTAAAATTGCTCTTAAACGTAATCTCTCATGTTTGATGTCATGGACAATGAAGTCACATCAAGCGCGTCAAAATGGCGGGTGTTTAAAATTCCCGTGTAGGCTGACCATTTTTAACTTAAAAAAAAATAATACTTTTACTTCTATCGGTGTTGAATATTTTTTACTGTTATATAGCGATGTATTTAATAAAAAAATATAAAAATGCGATTTTATAAAAATATAAAATATACATGCATATTCCCTATTACAAAAATGAGCTAACTGTCCATTTGTTTTATCAGCTCATTGTTTATGGTAATTCAAATGATTTGTTTTTCCAATTGAAAAGTAATAGTTTTTGAAGTGATAACTTCTTATGGGAGGGTAAACCGCTTCGTTACGTAACGCGTTACGGCGCCAGTCTGTCTGGCTTCCATTTCTCTCAGGCATACGGCAGCTTTAATTATATGTGGATTAGTTTAAGTTATCAATTCTGTCCAGAGACGCACACGTATTTTTTAATATTTTTTTTTTTTAATATTAAGCGATTAAATATTATTTTTAAGAATCATTGTAACATTATTTAAACCCCTCTGAGCTACATCATCAATGAATCGACAGTAAATATCGGAACGGCGTCATCTGAACTTATGTTATATTTCAAGGTTCTTTTTGCGATTATTTATATTTTTTTTCTTATACTTCAGATAGTCCTGGTAACAAAGCAGTAGTGCTGTACTTACCGATGCGGTCCCGATCTCCATTTTCATAAATAGCGCTGACTGTTCCTTCAAGAACCGTGAGAACGAAAAGGATTCAAACGTATGTCTCAACAGAACATGTAATAAAGGCAGTAACATAGTATTTAATACTAAATAAAGAGTCTTTAATACTAAAAGAGACTGAATAGTTCCTTAGAATTCTTTTTTGCTCTTTTTGTAGGTTATATAAGTTGTTGAATTGTTTAATATCGCCATTTTTATTGTAATATTATTTTTTAAATTTTTAATCATAATCTTTTGCCTTTGGGACGTTGTATCGTATTGTCATATATGTCGCAGGTAACACCAAGTTGTTTTGGTCCCCGCGATACAGGCTACGCCTAGTGCGGCCTCCATTGATAGCGGACAAGGTATTACTCATATAATCGGTAATTGACGATTCGTTTGTTTGTGTGGCAATGTTATGGTGTAATTTATCTAAGAAAAATTTTTGGTAAATAAATTATTTGTATTTGTAAATATACTTACATAAGTACATAGATAAATATACTTGAACTTTCTTTCTTCTATTTCTTTAAATATATTAGCATCAATATAGTTGATATGCTAACTTTATATAAATTTATTCTACCTACCACCGCCGTACATTACTCCACTCAGGAACTCGAATACAATGGTTGACTGGAGGAGATTCCTCGAAGGAATAAGCCCGCCTTTGCAATCAAATTCTTATATTTTTAGAATGTAAACATTTATGCGATAAAGTTCTACAAACAAATAAAAATAAATTACTTTTATGAAAAACCATCCTTTTTTTTTATACAACTACATTGGGAAACAAGTATGTGGCCCGCATCAGATGGTAAACGGTCACCGCAGCCTATTGACGCTCGCAACACCACGGGGATGTTAATCGCGCGCTGTCAATCGTGACCTAAGGCTGTTTCGTCACAGTACCCAGTAATTTCTCTGCCATATCTCACCCTTCAAACCGGAGCACAGCTATATAAATATATCTGCTCGGCGGTAGGAATAGGTGAGACAGAGGTACCCGCGCAGACGACGACTGTACAAAGTCTCCCTCTGCTAAGTGGTCTCCATTTATATGTATGATATTTATATATATATTTGCGATTATCTATATGTGTAACAGACATTATTTTCCTTTGTAAAAGATGTGTCTATTAACTTGTAATGGATAATTAAAATATTAGGTTTTCGCGATTGTTAAACATTGAATTAAACAATTTTGAACCTGGCATTCGAAACGTCAGGTTCTACAAAATAAAGTAAACACGCGATACTCCCGTTAAAAATTGTTTAAATCAATGATTAATTAAAACTTTTAGATAAATATATAACTTTATTAGGAGCCAACGCGCCTAGCGACAATCCATAGAGAGAGAGAGAGAGGGGAAGTGGAGTTGCCACTCTATTAAAATATATTTATGTCATAGACAGTTTGTTTATCAATATATTTTTTTTATACAACGTCAGGAGTCATGCAAGCATACGATTCACCTGATGTAAAGCAGTTACCGTAGCCTATTAACGCTTGTAATATATTATATGCAATTTGATCTAACCTGCTTTGTGTGCTTCCGCCACCAATTAGTTCATACGGCCTAGCGCCGGTCGGCACGCACCCACTACCGTTAGTAGATGCATGCCGCCGCTGCCATGGCTGCTCCGGTCGTCTCTGCGAGTGTTCGCCATCTGAAATGTGAACCGCATGTACCCGCCTCCTCTGCTACCCTGGCTGCTCCGGTCGTCTCCGCGACACGTGTTTCGCCTCTCCACGAGACATCCTCAGGCGCTGTACATGTTAGTCGAGTACATGTTAGTACAAGAGACTTGTAGCATAATTATTATTCTAACGGGTAACGTCTCAAAATTTGACTTTCGTAAAATAACGCCTGAATCTATTAACTATGTAATATATTAAGTATCACTCGCACGATGCCTCCTCTGCTGCTAACACAGCAACTCATTAGAAGCTTACTGGTGACCTCACACACACGCAGGAACACAACAACCCTCCAGGGAGTTGTTATTTGGCTGCGATTTTCTGTGAGGTGGAGGTACTACCCAGACGGGCTGCTTTGATACGCCCTACCTCTCTTAAAACATCCACACCAAGATAAACAGACATGTTCATGCACTCAAATGACAATATAATCTAAATTAGATACACAAACAATGTCTTACGTAACCTTAACGTAATTAAAGCACATGTCATTGCTGCATACCATTAAAAATGTCGCCACTTTTATGTTTTGTAATGTTGCAACTTGTAGCGAAACGTAAATTTGGAACAGCGCCATCTATTGAAAGTAAGACGGCATAAAACAACAACAGTTTTAATACCTCTTTGTATCTAATCCCATTCTCAACAATCATAGATGGCAGCACTGTCACACGGTACACCGATACAAAAATGTATTTATATAGAGAGCTGGGAGGTCCATGCCCTCAACAAAATTGTCCGATGTCCACTACAAGGGGTTTGTATTACCCAAAATTCTATAATGGTAACTTAATCGATTTATACAAAACGCTTTGAAATAAACTAATCTACATTCAAGGAATAAAGAAGAGGCACTCTTACAAACATAACTCTTAAAAAGTAAAATATCAAGTCATCATTTTCTTTGTTCATTTCAAAGGAAAAACGACCGCATATCCTCTCAGTACAAGCAATCTGTGAGCTATTAGTGACTGTAAAAACGAATGGACGTTAGTTATTATTATTACGTAATTATATTCTTTTAGATGTACACTGAACAACATTCCCTCTTTCGCCAGCAGTTCGTGTTGTTAATGTCAGAGTGCACCACGTGCAGTAGCAGTCCTTTGTTTTGACAACAATAATAGCGAAGTATTACTCACCAGCACCTTTAAGAGAACGTATAAAGCCAAGTGGCGCCCTCATTTTGTATTTATTAATAACGGTGAATTTAAAACCTATTCCAAAAAACGCTCAATACAGGCACTGAAGAACCATATTTATGTTTTTTTGAGACATATTTGGTATTTATTTATGTCATAATTTTGATTATTGCTGTAAGTGGTCGTAATAAGCAAAAATTACAATTTTGGCTTCTTGTATAGATAATAAATACAAGATATATTAAAAAAAAAAAAGATAAATATGATTATGTTTTTTGGAATTAGTCTTAAATTCAGCGATATTAATAAAAACAAAATGAGGGCGCTACATAGCTTCGCTCTTGAACTCTTTGTCCATTTTATTTTTCATATTTCTGTCAACAGATGGCGCTGTTCCTAATGAACATGTCAAATATATTATCCTATAGAACAGTTTTGGCCTAGTGACATACAACAGTTGGTAATATTTGTAATGCAATTTTTGTTGTGGCTCCCCTTGGACGCTTAAGTACAGGACGGTGTCCCGGACGTGTCTCTTAAAATAAAAATCAACATCTGACCATAACGGAAAGTAATTCACTAAGAAAGCGGGTTCAGTTAAAAGAATCTTTATTAATTTCTCATTACAACATAAAGCATGAGAAAATATTGAAATCTAATTAAATATATGTATATACCTATATTTTAAAATCAGTTTGTAGACATGGGCTGCTCAGCTCAAAAAGAAAAGACAGAATGTGCATCGAAGTAAACTACGAGTATTACATAGCTACTCATACAATATTTCTTTGTTCTAGAAAGTGAAAACTTTCGAACTATCATTAAATTTATATACAAAAACTAAATCATATGTTCCACAGACGTATGTAATCTATTTCGAGACTATCTTAACAAACCACAGTTTCATTTATCAAAATCCATGGTACCGCTTCCGAGATATAAGTGAACATATAAAAAAACATACGCATCTGTATGTTACATATATCGGTTCTCTCCTTCAAAGCACGTGAATTGTAATATTCACCGTACTCCATGTCGCTGGTGCACATCCACCTCGCCAAGGCGCCACTAGATGGCGTTGTCGTATATTTACAACACGCTGTGTTTTGTTCCGTACAGAGACATATTGGCATGTGTCCTCGTAAGGCACACCATCTGTCTACAAGATAATGAGTTCATATTTTTGGACGGCTCCGGCAGGCGAGCGATCGCTGCCGACCGCACGTTCCCACAGACACCACCGAGGAGTGAGTAGCCGCCCTACATCAGACGGATGGTACGCTTTTTTGCCGCTCGAATGGTATGTTTGTATGCAGTTGACCTGATTGTGTAGTACATTGAGTCATATCCTGTTTCTTATGTAGACATGTAACTAGCTTCACACTGCGTGTGTCCGGCGGTGGCACGTCGCAAACACTACACAGTCAGACCCTCAGCGGAACAGTTGTTTGTCGGTCTCTGCTTTCGATAGTTGAAAGTCTAATCGAACCGTATGATTGTTTGCCACCCAATATAACCACAACAATCCTCCAGCCAGAGAGTTGTTATTTAGCTGACGTCGTCTCTAAGTTGAAGGTCCCGGTCGGGTTGTTGCATCATACTATTCTGTCGAGAGAACCTCGTTTTTAGGGTTCCATACCCAAAGGGTAAAACGGAACCCTATTACTGAGGCTCCGCTGTCCGTCCGTCTGTCACCAGGCTGTATCTCATGAACCGTGATAGTCAGACAGTTGAATTTTTCACAGATGATGTATTTCTGTTGCCGCTATAACAACAAATACTAAAAATATAATAAAATAAATATTTAAGGGGGCTCCCATACAACAAACGTGATTTTTTTTGCTCATTTTTGCTCGATATTGATAACGGCAACAGGTAGGCGCTTGAAATATTCACAGAATATTTAGTTGTATATTCACTTTAAGAATAAATAAATAAATTAAAATAAAACAAATATTTAAGGGGGGCTCCCATACAACAAACTTAATTTTTTTGCCGTTTTTATAGATAATGGTACGGAACCCTTCGTGCGCGAGTCCGACTCGCACTTGGCCGATTTTTTTTATAACACTAAGGTGGTAATCAAGCACATAGCTTGTCTGATGGTAAAAAAATTTCCACAGAATTACTTTTACACTGTGTGCTGCTACACACAATGTAAATAAAATATTTTAAATTATCTGTGTGCACCACGTACAGGTGGAGGTGACTCTGACTCTGATATATTAGTACAGTCAATATGATATAAAAATAGGTCGATTATTAATCACAACCGATCAGGATGGATTTGTCACTTGTAGCATGTTATTCTTACGATTAACGTCTACCCCGCCTGATGATGCCTCGTGGAGGCGAAACACATGTCGCAGCGACGACCAGGCCAGTCGTGGCAGCGACGGTGGTGGTGGGGGCATGGGGATTCTGTTCCAGATGGCGGACGACCGCAGCAGCCGAGGCAGAGACTACCGGAGCAGCCATGGTAGCATCGGCATGTAGCATTTACTAGCAGTAGTGGGTGGGTGCCGGCCGGCGCTAGGCCGCATGAACTAATTGGTGGCGGAAGCACACAAAGCTCAAAATCAGAATGTATGTAAAATAATAAGAGGCATGCTCCGTTGGTTCGATCATGTAGAAAGAATGCACGAAGAAAAAATAGGAAACATATATACAACGCGAAAGTAGAAGGATGTAAGAGCCGATGAAGGCCAAGACTTACCTACTATGACCAAATTGGTCGTGTTCTATCAGAAGGTGATATCAGGAGCCCTAGAAACCGGCGAGCGTGCATGAGAAGAACAATGAATGTTAGAGAAGCGAGTGAGGCAGTAAAGATCGAGTCATGTGGCGATTGGTACTCTCTGCCTGTTTGCCGTGAAGTTATAGATTATTATATATATATATATATTTCATCTACTCTTTTAATGTTTAATTCATTATTTGTCACAAAAACAAACGAGTGTTTTTTTTTTCAAATTGTATGCGAAAACAATGTAAATATGTACTATTATTTCTTAATCTGTAATGAACACTAGCTAATAACATTACTGTATGTTTTCCTAATAAAATAAAATTCTTTGAGTTGCTGTGTTAGCAGGAGTGGCAGTACGCAAACGACACTTCCTGTATTGTAAGTGTTCATAGCCTACGGTAACCACTATACATCAGGTGGGTAGTGTTTGTATGCCTCTCGACTTTGTATAAAAAATAAACGACAAATGTAATTTTTCGCATTACTCTGCCACCAATAGATGTCGCTGTCCGTAAAGTAGATCTCGCTATAACTTCGTCCTCGTTGTGAATGACCCTCGTACGTGAACACCAGTCTGAAGTGATCCGACTTACAAATAAAATATTTTTTGTAATGACTCCGACAACTGTTCGGATGTCACGTAATGTAATGAACATTTAGAGTGCAATTATAAGTAGTTCAGTCAGTGACGCTTTTTGTGTATTTTGGAACCTATCACAATGGAGGTAATTAAACTAACCATATTTTAACCCCCGGCGCAAAAAAAGGGGTGTAATAAGTTTGACCACAATGTGTTCGTGTGTCTGTCTGTGGCACGATAGCTCTTAAGAGGCATAAAGCTAAGTGGCGCCCTCATTTTGTTTTTATTAATAACTCTCAATCAATTCAATTTCAATTCAAAATCAATTCCAAAAAACGCTTAATACATGCACTGAAGAATCATATTTATGTTTTTTTGAGACATATTCTGTTTTTAGGATTCCGGAGCGGAACCCTATTACTGAGACTTCGCTGTCCGTCCGTCCGTCTGTCACCAGGCTGTATCTCATGAACCGTGATAGTTAGACAGTTGAAATTTTCACAGATGATGTATTTCTGTTGCCGCTATAACAACAAATACTAAAAAATAGAATAAAATAAATATTTAAGGGGGCTCCCATACAACAAACGTGATTTTTTGCTCGATATTGATAACGGCTATAGGTAGACGCTTGAAATATTCACAGAATATGTAGTTATATATTCACTTTAAAAATAAATAATTAAATTAAAATAAACCAAATATTTAAGGGGGGCTCCCATACAACAAACGTGATTTTTTTGCTCGTTTTTGCTCGATATTGATAACGGCAACAGGTAGATGCTTGAAATATTCACAGAATATTTAGTTACATATTCACTTTAAGAATAAATAATTAAATTAAAATAAAACAAATATTTAAGGGGGGCTCCCATACAACAAACGTGATTTTTTTGCCGTTTTTATAGATAGTGGTACGGAACCCTTCGTGCGCGAGTCCGACTCGCACTTGGCCGATTTTTTTCTTATCTCTATCTATAACTTCAGGTCAAATCCCTTGCGCGGTAGGCAGAGAGAACCGAGCGCCACGCGATTCGATCCTTACATACCTCGCTCGCTTCTTTAACGTTCATCGCTCTTTTCAGGCACGCTCGCCGGTTTCTAGGGCTTTTTGTTATTCTATTTTTTAGTATTTGTTGTTATAGCGGCAACAGAAATACATCATCTATGAAAATTTCAACTGTCTAACTATCACGGTTCGTGAGATACAGCCTGGTGACAGACAGACGGACAGCGAAGTCTCAGTAATAAATAGGGTTCCGTTTTACTCTTTGGGTACGGAAACCTAAAAATTGTAAAATATATTAATGTGAGGTACCTAGCTCTGTCTGGCCCGCAATGGACCCGGCGTGAAGATATACTCGCACATTGAACACGGGACATTCGTTTCACGCGATTATACAATTAACAAACATACACACAAAATAAAGTGGAAGGATGCAGGAGCCGAGGAAGACCAACACTCATCTACCATGATCAAATTGGTCGTATTTTGTCAGAAGGTGATGTCAGAAGCCCTGGGAACCGTCGAGCGTGCATGAAAATAGCTATGAATTATAAAGCAGCGAGTGCGGTATGTAGGGACCGCGTCATATGGCGCTCGATTCTTTCTGATTACTCCGCAAGAAACCTGGTATAAGATATACAAACGTACAATTTGCACACCTTGTGTTTGTGTGTCATGGACAAATATCGAGGTCCCATGAAGTCCCAAACCATGAAGGAAGAATCTTCGGTGCGCTTCATACAATGGCGCTACATCCCGCCTAACGCTCCATTCATGGACGGCGCTTGGGAGCGCCTTGTACGGAGCGTGAAGACCGCACTGGCTGCCACGCTGCATGAACGAGCCCCGAAGGACGAAGTTCTCACCACTCTGCTCATCGAGGTCGAACACACATTGAACAGCCGACCACTCACTCACGTGTCAACAGAGGCCGACGATGACGACGCACTCACACCAAACCATTTTTTGATGGGAGGGCCATCACGAGTGCCACTGCCGGGGTCATTCACCGACCCCCGGTGCGGCGATCGTTACCAGTCGTCCGCTACACTCAGTGCTCACACAAGAGATAACTAGCCAGCGTTACTTGGAAGCCAGACCAGTCCCGACCTCGGAAGAATTACCTTCGGCTTCATACTTCTGAAGACAGCATCAGGCGTTTCATTCTGCACCAACCCAGACCTGCGATTTACAACCGGAGGTGGAAGAACAATCCCGCCAGTACCTACATTATTTTTACAAATTCGTTTACGAAAGTGTACGGATCGTCTCGAAGGGGCCCGTACAATGTCATTCATAATTTGTCTATTTAAGTATTTATTTGATACTACTTCGCCTAATAAAACGTTAGTGTGTGTCATATTGTTCAAATAGTAATATAATAACGATTGGAACCGCAGAGGATTTCTGTCACTCGAACCTATTAATAGAATAACAAAGTCAGATTTGGTCAAGTCTTTACATAAATAATTAGATGTATTTAAAATATGATCAACACACGCATAAGGCTTTATTATTGAAGTTACTATAAAATTGGGCCCAAGAAGTTTCTGTAGTATAGCCCTCATACCTCCCCCCGTCTGATCAGTCAACAACACCTTTCTTTTTTTCCCCTCAAGTCGGCTAAACGACTGTACATCAGTATTCTTCAAGGTAGAGGTTATATCTTTAGAGGTCTGCTCTGAAGACGCCGAAAAAACTGATTCAAAGTCAAAATCTTTTTATTCCGTAAAAATGGCTACATTTGTTTGGAATCGTCACAATTTTTTTCCCCTACCGTGCAGTTCATGACTAGGTGAGCACTGATAAAAATACTGCCAAAAATCTCAGGCATCCCTCTTTTGGTATCCAAAGAAATTTACATAATTTATTAATTACATTATAATTGGATCGACTCAATCCCAGGCATTTTTATCATTAATATAGTCAGATACTTTATAATATGCCCTGCTACACAATTTGGCTTTAATAGTAGTTTTAAATTTGTTTATTGACAATTCTCTTATATTGCTGGGAAGTTTGTTATAGAACCGTATACATTGCCCCATAAAAGAATTACTTATTTTGTGGAGACGGCTTGCATGTAACACAAGATTATGCTTATATCTAGTATTTATATTATGAGTATCACTCTTTTTACAAAATGAGTATATGTTTTTATGGACATACAAAAGATTTTCATAGATATATTGCGATGCGACTGTTAGAATATTTATTTCTTTGAATTCTTCTCTAAGGCTCTCCCGGGGACCAAGTTTGTAGATAGCTCTTATGGCTCTCTTTTGCAATAAAAAGATGGTGTTAATGTCCGCGGAGTTACCCCAAAGCAGAATTCTGTATGACATAATACTATGAAAGTAGCGAAAATAAACTATTCTAGCCGTATCAACATCAGGGAGCCGTCTAATAGTTTTCACTGCAGAGGCTGCATAACTTAGTTTTCCTGATAATTTTTCAATCTGTGGGCCCAATTTGGAGTCAATTGTTATACCCAAGAACACAGTTGTCTCCACAGGGGCTAAATTAGTTCCATTTACATGTACATTGGTAGTCACCTGTCTTACATTAGGTGTTGAGAACTTAATTACTTTAGTCTTTTTATCATTTAAAAGCAGATTATTAACATTAAACCAATGCATAACTTTAGAGAGAGCATCGTTAACTTCGTCATAATTACCTGTCTATTAATTTTGAATGTCAAAGAGGTATCATCCGCAAACAATACAATCTCATGTTTGTCCTTTACATAATAAGGTAAGTCATTTATATATACTAAAAATAAGAATGGACCTAGAATTGACCCCTGTGGGACTCCCATAACTACAGGGGACCCCGAAGATCTTTTACCATTAATATCGACCTTCTGTATCCTATTACCCAGATAAGTTCGAGTTCGAGAGCCTTGTTCCTGATACCGTAGTGGTGTAATTTTCTGAAAAGAGTGTCATGGTGCACGCAGTCAAACGCTTTAGACAGATCACAGAAAATTCCCAAGGCATCTTGCGAACCTTCCCATGCCGCGAATATACTTTTAAGCAAATGAATCCCTACGTCTATAGTTGAACAACCTCTCGTAAACCTCTCAACTGTCTCCTATGAAGCAAATTATGTGTATTGGAATGTCTGAGCAACTGGCTAAGCATTAGTTTTTCAAAAATTTTACTGAGAATGGGCAGTATGGAAACAGGTCGAAAATTCGAAGGGTTACCACCAGATTTAAATAATGGAATGATTTAACTATGTTTCATCAAGTCAGGAAATACACCAGATGCCACACAACAATTGAAAATTAAATGAATATGAAATATGGTTTTGACAGATAGACCCCACAGATCTTTAGTGTTTTTCATATTTATTGATTTAAAGCGTTCAAAACATCTTTTGGGCTTACAGCTGAAAATTCAAATATTGTGTCGCATTCTACCACGCTCTGTTTGAGAACCAGTTCAGCAGCTATAGAAGAAGACCTAAGATTTCTCGTAGTAATAAGAGGAATGTTAGAAAAATATTTTTCAAACTCAGTCGCAATTTCTACATCATTTTTGATATCTATATCATTTATCTTTAACTGAAAACTAACTTTTCTCCTGATTGATATTAATTAAAATTTTCTTTAAGGATTCATCAAATAAAGTGTTTTCGTTTGTCTACAGTAACGATAAACCAAGTCACCTTTGCATTAATAAAGAAATTTGCCATTTTCATAATAAAGGGATTTTTGACATTTGAACCACTAACATTAAAGTTCGAAAAAAAGACTGAAATAACAGTTTTCTTTAAAATTTTATTGGGTAACTTAAACAATTAATAATCCGTGTTTCTACCGCGAACACTAACAACACAAGAACATCGGTTTGGCATACTCAAAATGAGTTCATCCAAATCACGCTGTGGAATGGCCGCCCACGTTCGTTGCAACAACAAAAAAAGGTCTTCTTGCGACTGGATACCCTCCATATTCGGCAGAGCTCTTCTCTGTAGCATATCCCATGCATGCTCAATCGGGTTCAAGTCTGGCGACTGAGCAGGCCAGGGCATGACATTGATGTTAGCTGCGCAGTGGTGAAACGCGTCGGCACGCTACTTCGACACCAACGCTCGTGGGTTCGATTCCCACACAGTACAAACATTTGTGTGCATGAACATGTCTGTTTGTCTTGGTCTGGGTATTTTCTATGTATAATAAGTATGTATTTACAAAAAAAAATATTTACGTATGTTTATCAGTTTTCTAGTACCCATAACACAAGCTTCGCTTACTTTGGGGCTAGATGGCGCTGTGTAATTTATCCGACAATATTTATTTATTTATTTAACTCCAATTCTAACTCCTTTCCTATCATCCCCTGAATGTTTTGGTACACCAGGTTGATACAATTATTATTATTTCTATATTCTTGACAATTTACAATTGATGGGGATATTGTATTATTATTACTTTTAGTTTCATTTTGAATATTGTTATTATTACTATTTACATTGCCAGAGTAAAACTCTATTGTCTTGTAACCTAATTTAAAGAATTTGGAATACCTTCCAAGGTACCATTACATAATGTCAAATTATCTAACTGCTCAAAAGAAGCAGTGTTGTTAGTCAAACTTTTAGCTGGTTTCTTAAAACAATATGATAGCGAATCTGCTATTTGTCTTTTATAAAAATTGCTAAGATAAAAGTTATCTTCTGTCAAATTATAATGTTTATTATTAAATATATTTATGTCAAGTATATGAAATTTGTCATCATATAATGTCAATGTATGCATTTTATCATTTAATCTATACCTAGGTGCATTTTCCGCCTCGGGCAACAAATGACTGTATGGGAAAGTAAATAAAAACACTTTTCCCACATTTATCTGTTGTAACATATTAAAATATTTAATCATTATATGTTTCTTTAAATTTCCTCTCCTCCCAATAAAAACAATTAAAGTTGTGTTGGGGTGGTAATCCCTCTTAACTATTTTATCACTATTTGAGTGAAACTGGCTCCAGGCAAACAATAATTGGTAACCAGTTTTCCTGATTTTTGTAATAATAATTGGCCCATATTTTTACCCATTTCATCACTACACATTATTATGTTGGAGTTATTATTTTCGCTATTATTATTTAATGAAGATGACATCTGTTTAAAAGCACTACTATTAATGGCCTCATTCACATTGTGGCTATGTACTTGAGATAGTTTCCAGGATCGAGTTACCTGTGAACATTTCATTGGAGTTCGGGTTAATTCATTCCTATTGTACAAGTTACTAAGAGGCGATAATTTTTGTTCATTTTCTCTCAAGTCAGCTACTAATCTATCCATGCCTAGACTGTATTCTTCAATATCTCTTTGAGCATCCTCATATTTTTTAGTCATTAAATCTAAAGAATTATTAAGTATTTGGATCTCAGATTGTAGGTCTTGAATGATGTTTTTATATTCCCTATTATTACTATTAAATTTTATTGTACATACACTACATACACTAGCATGTTTATCCTGTGTGTTCGATACTACAGACTCATCACAGGTTAAGTCAATTGTCAGTGACGGTGGATCATACGTATTTGAGATGGCAGAAGCAGTAACTAAGTTTAGAGCACTATCTAGCAATTCATCGAATAACGACTGGGAATGAACAACTGTTGACTCCTGATGGGAACATTCCAGCTGATCAATTGTGCTTAATGCGTGTTTCAATTTGGTTTCTAGCTGAATATTGCGTTCTAGAGTGGTCTCAAACTCAACCCTACATTGATCAAAATTACCTACCAAACACTGCAATGTATTATTTTCTTCCAAAGCATTATCTTACTCTAAATTAATTTTCACTATCTTTTCCTTAAGTATAGTATTACTTTTAATAATTGACAGTGCTTCCAACTCATTGTCATCTCGCTCATTTTGATGTAGCGGCTATTGTGTTTGTCCCACCATGGCCAGGAAAGGTGACTCGAATAGTATGTTGATTTTTCGTAGCTGGTACTTGAACTTCATTTTTTGTACAAGTAGCGCCATCCGTTAATGAAGACTCGTAGGCCTCGTAACTCGGTTCTTTGAAGTTTGATATATTCATTGCACCAGTAGCGCCATCTATTGACGAAGATTCGTAAGTCTGTTCCATATGCTTTAATACATTGATTGAACATTGATTTGGAGATGTTCGCAGCACACATATTGCTTTTATTGTCTGATTTTTATTTTTTGAGTATATAGGTCTATAATTTGGAGTGACTCCAGGCGAGTAAGACTTAGGCGACGAATAGATGAGATTACGAGGAGTATTCGCAGAGCTATGTGATTTTACATTTTTTCTTCTCAATGGCGTTCTGCACACGTTGTCAGATAGGCTGATTTTTTTGTATGCTTCAATGGTTTTATTACACTTATCCAACTCACGTTTCATCGATGTATTTTCTGAGTTCAAGTTTTCAATCTCTTGATAAGCAATTTGTTTTTCAATTTCTAATGCTGAAATCTTGTCCAGTAGTTCCTTTGTGCTCTGGTTACAATCATTTGAATTTTCTGGTAAACTTAAAATAGTATTATCAAACATTAAAGAATTAGAACTCTCGTTTTCTTCCAGTGACATTGCTTTTTGTGGTCTTCGAATTGTAATATTCTCTTCGTGATAATTTTCCATAATTATACAAATTTCGTTTAGATCTCGATTAAAAAATGAAATAACACTGCAGCTGCTTCTTCATTTAAAAATGAAATGGTACACTGTGCAGGTTCGAACCCAGGTGTGAGCTCGAATGTATCGAGAGCGACGAGTGCGCTGTCGACAGTTGTTTACTTAACGTCGAAAATTACGATGTGGTCTGGAGTTCGTAGCTGTGTAATAGTAAGTGTAATAGATGGCGCTAATAAACGGTTCGTTTCTGTAAATTTGATTCTTGCTTTCTCATGCTTTGTTTAGTGCTTTAAGTGAATGTTTTTACCATCAGTCTGACGTCACCTCAATATGATTTGAAATATGTTTCAAATAATAACGAATAATACAAAACTAATTTGTGAAATATCTTAAATGCCTCGTAGTTAATTATTTATTCTTGCTTGACTTGGTATTCTAATAGGGATTATATTTTGTACGTACGTTTTTTTGACGAATAATCCATTAATGTTCACTACTCACTGTAAAATAACTGTCTTGACTTGATGTTGACAATTTTTGTTATATCTACTATATTTGATTACACTTTGCTAAGATAACACTTTATGACATGATATAACTGATTCAGAGATGAACTAACTCACATATTTCAACTTTGATTCATTGTTTATATTTTATTTTACTTTTTTTAAACTCAGTCAATACGGAAATGTTGTTTACAATAATTTTTTTTCAATAATCAGCGCCATCTGGCGGAACCTCACTCACCACAAGCAAACAAACCACTGATTTTCAGCAGCTGCCTGAAAATTAAGGAAACGCACGCAGGAATAACGCCCCGGATGTTATGTTATACATATATATAGACAATAGGTATCTATGCATAAATACTCACAACTTATGAAACTTATGAACAGTCTATATATGAGTGTGAAAATGGATTAATATAAAAATTTTGATACATTTAAATCTAAGTGATTTAAAATTATTCATTAGTTAATAAGATTGTGAGAATTGTCTTAAAAACAAAATAAATAAAAAAAAAATATTTAAAGCAAATTTTCAAAATGGCGTCCACAGAAATGCACAATCGACACCTACGTAAAAAAATTTCTTTCAATCGCCTAAATACATCTCTACTACCCTTCACTACGTCTCCGGCTTCTTGGATTTTCTGTCTTGACTTTGACTTTGAGCTCTCCCTCATTCGCTGATTCTCTGGCATAAGTGAAGGACCCAAACAAAAAAAACAATAGGGTTTAGGTCGGGAGAGCGTGGAGGCCAGCTGATTTGTCAGTTTCTTCCGATCCACCTATCGGGATATGTACTGTTCAAATACTCGCGTACTTGTGTTGCGTAGTGGCATGGTGCGCTGTCATTTTGAAATACCATGTTTCTTCGTAAATTAAGATTGACTTCTTCTAATAAAATTGGCAGATCGTTTTCCAAGAAAGATTTGTAGGCGTCACCGTTTAGTCTTGACGGCAAATAACGACCCAATCAATGCATTGATGGGTGCATATATTAACTTAGGATACTTTTACCGCGTGTTTGGCGTCGGAGCTGGCGTCCATTTGGTTTAGTCAATAATGATAACGTGTTCAAGTAGAGATCTGAGAATTTGACTTTCACAGGTTCTGCCCTGTGACGGAACACCGTGCACTATTGTCGAGTGTCTTTTCAATGAAGAGTGTGTCGGGCATTCAAACGGTTTTTCTTTAGTATGTGTTCTTAAATGTCTATTCAAAGTACTTCTGTGACTAAATCTTCGTGGGCATATTGTGCACTCAAACGGCTTTTCTTTAGTGTGTGTTCTTAAATGTATATTCAAAATGCATTTCTCACTAAACATTCGTTCGCATATTGAGCATTTGAATGGTTTCTCGTTAGTGTGTACCCTCACATGTTTATTCAAAGTACTTTTTGTAGTAAACCTTCGTTGGCATATCGAGCATTCATACGGTTGTTCCTTTGTGTGTATTCTTAAATGATCGTTCAAAGTACTTTTAAAGGTAAATCTTCGTTGGCATATCGTGCATTCAAACGGTTTTTCTTTGGTGTGTATTCTTAAATGTTTATTCAAACTACTTTTAACAGTAAATCTATGTTGGCATATCGTGCATTCAAACGGTTTTTCTTTGGTGTGTATTCTAAAATGATTATTCAAACTACTTTTAACAGTAAATCTATGTTGGCATATCGTGCATTCAAACGGTTTCTCTTTAGTTTGTATTTTTAAATGTGTATTCAACGCGCTGCTTTGAGTTGATACGAGTGCGCGTGTATCACATTCAGAACTACATCTTCCTTGACATTCCTGCGCACTTCCGTCACAACTGTTTTGTATACTTTCAATTTTATCAGTGTCATGGTGTTCTACATGTTGTACTAGGTGTTTATCATCAAACATATCACCACAATCGTCGTCCGTCAAATGTTCCCCGCGACTGTCGCCGACATCTGTCTCAGCAGTAGGGTACTCGTTGTCGCTGTCCACACTTACATTACCTCTGTGTGTCGCGGTGTCTGTACATCTTGATGTGTTTCTCGATACTTCCATCATAATTGCGGCTGTCTCAGTACTCGCCGACACGCCAGTACTGGTGGTTGTATTTGGTGGCTCTATTTCGTTAACTGTGTTCTGTTTCTCTGGAATGTACTGGTCTCTGGAGCGCCCTGTAGACAATTAATTCCATCGTTAATTTTAATATACAACGTATCTTTAAATGTGCTAGGACTTCAATGGGAAAGATGGGTATTTTGTTTACTTGTTAAGGTAGAGAAGAAATTCCTTGGCCCGATGGTTATTAAAAAAGTGTAAGAATTAGATAAATAAGTAAAGCACCTAGTTGGTTGATTGCGCGTAACAAGTGGATTGTTATCGTTTGTATCAAATGCATTACCAACTGAATACACAATACTATTCCCTATTTCAATCCCGACATATCATTCGAGAACACCGTACATAAGTGAAGTGAACCATCATCATCACACCAAAGATGACCTTTCTTTCGCATAAGAAAATAAAAACAACTTCAAAAATTTCATCCTGCGTGCCAGTAGTTTTCATTTGTAAAACAAAACAATGATACAATTAATTATCAATAAATATCATATAAATCTAAATTATCCATCTATCTATAACTTCACGCCGAATACCCTGAAAGAAAGACATACTCTTCTGCCATGACCGAATTGACCGTGTTCTATCAAAAGGTGATGTCAGGGAGCCCTAGAAACCGGCGAGCGTGCACGAGAAGAGCAATGAATGTTATTGAAGCGAGTGAGGCGTGTAAGGATCGAATCATGTGGCGCTCGATTCTCTCTGCCTACTGCGTGATAAAAACGATACCTACAATAACATTTTTTATGGTTAGTAAATTTTCTCTCCAGCTCAAGTGAATATGGTAAAGTGGGGATGCTTATACCCATTCACTGTCTGCAAAGAGGTCTAAATCATCGAATTGAGTGAGCATGTCTCCGACCAGCTGAAATGCACGGGCGGTGGGTGCCGGGGAAGCGTGTTTGGTACGGGTGTGAGACCGCTGCAGCAAGCGTGGCCGTCTACGCGGTGCCACTGCTCCCGAAACGTCTTGCGGAATACTAGTGGGCACTAAAAGACATAGTTTCTCAAGTGCTTGAGGGCTATCAACCCTGTAATGCAGCACAGATATATAATGCTTGAGAACTATTTGTCTCCTAAATGCTAGCGTTTCAATCTCGACCATGCCAGAAACGAAAAGCGAAGGATACAGGCAAGGGTAATATTCGTAACTCTTTTTGTAAAGCCAGCGAGCAAATTTACGCTATATTTTTTCCAAGATAATACTATACTTAGCCTCATACGGAGACCAGACTATCGCTCCATATTCCAGTTTACTACGGACATAAGCATTATGTAGTGCCTTTGTTACGGTCTATTATCAGATTCGGTCTATTATCAGATTCAGAAGCTGTTCTTATAATAAATCATAAAGTTCTGTTGGCTTTTTTACATGTGTCTGTTACATGTTCATGGAAGTCAAGTTTATTATCCAACATTACTCCGAGGTCAAGAATATCATTAACTTTACTGATTGAGGCGCCAAATAAACTATAGGTTGTCTGTTTTGGACAATGTTTACGTCAGAAAGTGATGCATTTGCACTTGTCAATGTTAAAAGGAAGACGATTGGTTTCGCTCCAGTTAGGCACGGAATTCATATCCGCTTGCAAAGCTTCAACATCGCTATCATTACCAACTCCAAGGAATAACTTGACATCGTCAACAAATAAGAGGCACTCAGCAGCTCGTACAGTTACTGGTAGGTCATTAATCATAACCAGGACCCAAGGAACTTCCCTGACTTACACCGGACCTTGTGTAATAGTTCTGGGAGACATACCTGTCTACACGCACAAACTGACGACGATTGTCAAGACAGCTTGCGAAAAATTTAAGTACACACATCAAAAGTGTCTAGGGATCAACATATATTTTTGCAATAACTTTTCTCCTGATTGATATTAATTAAAATTTTCTTTAAGGATTCATCAAATAAAGTGTTTTCGTTTGTCTACAGTAACGATAAACCAAGTCACCTTTGCATTAATAAAGAAATTTGCCATTTTCATAATAAAGGGATTTTTGACATTTGAACCACTAACATTAAAGTTCGAAAAAAAGACTGAAATAACAGTTTTCTTTAAAATTTTATTGGGTAACTTAAACAATTAATAATCCGTGTTTCTACCGCGAACACTAACAACACAAGAACATCGGTTTGGCATACTCAAAATGAGTTCATCCAAATCACGCTGTGGAATGGCCGCCCGTCAGAAAACAGTCAGAAACCTAATTAAGTTCCGTGAAGAGTGATGAAGCGTCACGGCTAACATCATGGCGGTTATTGTTGGAGCTCTTCGAGTTGTGATTTGAATGTATCGGTCTTGTCTCCGTGTCCATGCATGGGATATGCTACAGAGAAGAGCTCTGCCGAATATGGAGGGTATCCAGTCGCAAGAAGACCTATTTTTGTTGTTGCAACGAACATGGGCGGCCATTCCACATAGAATAATATAGTATAATAGATCAAACTGCATATACAATTTTTAAACATTTCTTTTCTTTTAGGATCATGCATCAAGGTTTAAGCAAAATCATTTAAAAAAAGACATCTACCTTCGGGTGCTTCTGTTGGCTCCGAATCTTGCTTCACCGCCGCAAACAGTTCTTTGTTTATAGCTTTTTCGCTCACCAATTCTTCACTCTTAACATCTCCTTCTTCTATTTCTCTCTTTGTATGTTCTATGTCTGGAAATCCATGGTATTCGATATCTATTTGTTCTTCAAGCTGTTCTTGTTTTACATTCATTGGATCTATCATTCCACTTCTCTCACTATCTACAGCCTGCGCCAGTTCGTGAGTGACGTGTTCGTCCTCTGTGATTGTCTCACTCTTGATATCTTCCAGTTTCCTAGGCGCCTCTCTCTCGAAGATTTTCACATCCTCTGATCTCTGAACCGCCAAGTGTACCACATATATTGGTGTGTCGGTGTCAGTCTCATCTTCACCCTGATGCGAGCGTGGAGACTCCTTGTCCTGAGCTTCCATCAAACCTTGCTGAGTATCCATAATGATGAGTGTACGTTGTGTCACTTTTTCAATCTGAAATAGGAGTCAATTTAGTTTAGTATACTATCTGAGCACAGAGCAGTTTGATGTAAAAAAATCTGTCGACAGACAAACTGCCGTTGAACGTGCCCAGGTTATTTTTGAAGTAAAACTTCTTTACGCACGCTTGACTTGGGGAGTAAGCTGGTGAATGTGTGACGAGAGAGTAACGAAAAGTGTGATCGGGCGAAGCAAACGGAAGTTTAGAGGGAGATATAAGTTAGTGAAGATAGAAAGAGAGAGAGTTACGTTTCGTATATTACTGTAGGGGCAAGAGAGATATGTGCGAGCACACATTTTCTTTCTCTCATAGCCATTACGTTTCGTATATCTAAAACACAGTGCAGGCTTATTGCCTGTAAGTTTTACTTCAGTCGTGTGGTCTAAAGCACACTCGTTTTTTTTTATATACAACGTCGGGAGTCATGTATGCATACGGCCGACCTGAGTAAAGTGGTTACCGCAGCCTATGAACGCCATACACACGCGCGATGCCACCTCTGCTGCTAACTTAGCAACTCCTTAGGAGCTTACTGGTGACCTCACTCACACGCAGGAACACAACGACCCTCAAGAGAGTTGTTATTTGGCTGCGGCTTTTCTGCTAACTCTCTTAGAAACACCCCGACCAAGACAAACAGACATGTTCATCCACCTACACAAATGTTTGTCTTGTGTGAGAATCTAACACACGAGCATTGGTGTCAAGGTCGCCTTATTCACCACTGCGCCACCGAGCTTGTCAAACGTCATACTTTGGTGTGCTAAACACTTAAAAGGAGTGAATTAAAAAAAAAACGGGCTGCACTCCGGGAGTGCCGGCAGAAGTGAAAACTTGAACATTAACATTGTGCATTTTTGAATATTTTGGAATGGTTAGGGAATAATTTCGCACTAATTGCTTTATTTATCAGTATAAAAGTACTATCATGTATGTGGTAAAATACAATATTCATTTATTGCGCTATTGTACACAAACACGACAATTTATATTACATTAAAAATTTAACACTTCAGAATTATTACAATTATTTTGCATTACAAAGTTTATCTCTCAGAAAAATCAACTTTCATCCATAATTTCAACGACTCACCATCATCATTACCAGCATCATCAAATAAACACGCGCTCTGATCACCCTCAATAAGTGAATTTACAAAGGTGGCAGTATTTATTATTTGTTATACGTAGATGTTAAAAGGGTGTTGTTCTATTGCTTTGGGTTTGTAACCCGTAATAATAGATGTAAGTGTTGATAAATAAATACATAAATCATTATCGCCAATCTCTAAAGCTCAAACACACGCACACCAATGTGAGAATATAAAATTTTATGTTAATAGATCTGAACAATCTATAAATATGGGAAAAGTTTCTATTTCAATCAGGCTTTTTAATAATACCTCCAGATAATTTTATCGCATTCGTTGAATTGCTTGAGCAAACATTTTGCGAATATTTTGATCACGAAATAAACATTGTTAGTATTGGTAATGATATACTGAAATGTATGCAAAGTTGTAAATTTGATACGCCATGCGAGTGCTTCCCATTAGATTACTGTATATTAGATTTAGAATTTACCACTTGATTAAAAAACATAACAAGTTATTGAAAACCCATGATTTTAGGTGGGAAAAAAAAATATTTAGAGTATGTAATGTGTAAAAAAAAACTAAATGTATCATTTAATAATTATTATATGTATGTATTGTATACTTACATAATAAAAACTGATGATGGCTCTTTGTTTATTTCATTTTATTCTTCAGTGCCAACTCAACTAGAACAGGTATAAATTTTGGATGCACCTTAGAAGCTTTGTCTCTGTTCCGTTTCTTTACTCATGTGCTCTTATTAAGCCATCGATGTCTATGTGAGCACTGTCAAACCAAAGTTTTGTTAGTTGGTTTGGAGGAGGGAACCCTTGAACATCTCTTTGCCCGAAACTACAGCTATCTTTGTACGATATGCTCCCTCACAATATCCCTCGCCCTGTTAATGTCCCTTTTCTACTTACGCTCATGTATTCTCCTTTTATATCAGTTTTGGTCAAGTTCATAAAAATTAATAATTTGTATTTGTAAGTCTTAGAACATTTATGTCATTCTGTTGGGTAGTCATTACATACCAACCCTTTTATACCCTATATGTTCTATGTACTAATCTATATTTGTCTGGGCAGGGTACTAACTGTATGTTATGTTTGTGTATTGTGTGTTTTAGATCACTCAGTGGCCACGCGCTATTTAGTACCGATCAACAGGCAAACTAACTTGAACGTGGTTAAATTAACAACGATGGAGCCACTCTACTAAAAAAATAGAATAGAATTACCTATAGTTTTTCAATGTTTAAAATATAAGCAAGGCAAGTACTTACGGAATTAAATTACTGTTTATTGCTTTATAATAAAAAGCACTCTTAATTTGTAATAATGTAAAATACAACTTACAACATATGTAATTATGTATTTTGATCTACGATTTTGATTATTTATTTTTTTGGTTCGTTTTATCCCCGAGGGGAAAGGCAAAGGGATCTAGCCCATACAGCCAAGTCATCAGTTTAGAACCATTTGAAAAGCTTAATTCTATATTCCAGCTTCAGGAACTGTGCTGAAAAAATACTTGGGAAGGGTTTTCTTGATGAACTTATCTTCTTCTAGTCTAGTCTTCCAAAAAGTGCATAAACGTGTTATATTTATTATTTTGAGTTTTTTCATTATTGTATATTGTACTAGCACTTATGTTACAAAACACTATCGAAATTGTCACATAAAACTAATTTTACGCTGAATTGTAAAAATTTCAAGTATAAGAACAATGTCACTCGTCAAAAGCGCGGGAAGAAGTCCTATGTATTTTCATTTTTTTTTTGGTTCTATTTTCCAGTGTTGCCAACTCTACATGTCAAAAACTCGTTAACGTACGCTTGAAAAGTCGCTAGATGTCGCTAGCTATGGACAAAAATCAAAAGTCGCTAGAAGTCGCTAAATTATCCCAGTAGACAGCGCTAGGGGATGGAAACAGAGCGCATTTCTTTCATGTACCTCTAATTCTATATTGTTTTACGCACAGTAGAATGTGGCACAGTTTTTTGGTCTGATGGAATAAAAGAAAATAATTTGATTTACTTACACAGAATAATATTTGTAATCGGCTTAGAACAATTGAAAATTATATAAAACAATTATTTAACAAACGAAAAGTCAAGAAATTAATACTAAAAATAAAATATAACAAAATATTATTTATTGCCACCAAATGAAAAAATAATTATTTCACAAATAAAAAGACTGGGCTGAGATCTTGCCATATTTTAAGAAGATAGTTAAAATACTTTATATTTTTTTATTTAAACTAGAAGTCGTTAGAATAGTCGCTAGATTTTTTTGTCGCTAGACACATAATTTAAGCCGCTGTAGAAAACGAAATGTCGCTAGATCTAGCGACAAAGTCGCTAAATTGGCAACACTGTTTTTATCCCCGAGGGGAAAGGCAAGGGGATCTAGCCCATACAGCCAAGTCATCAGTTTAGAACCATTTGTAAATCTTAATTCTATGTTCCAGCTTCAGGAACTGTGCTGAAAAAATACTTGGGAAGGATACCTAGACCCAATCAACCCAATTTAATTACCACCCGTAAAACGATAGTGATTTTTAAAAGGTTTTCTTGATGAACTTATTCACGTCTTCCAAAAAGTGTATAAACGTGTTATATTTGAGTTTTTTCATTACTGTATAATTTCACTAACACTTATGTTACAAAATACTATCGAAAATGTCACACAAAACTAATTTTATACTGGATTGTAAAAAATTCAAGTAAAACAACAATGTCACTCGTCAAAAGCGCGGGAAGAAGTCCTTAATTGACTTATAGAAAAATTCAATGGTCAGAGGACAAAAAAAAAACAAAACAATGTCTTGATTCTTCTCAATGTCACTAACGGGTGAAGGGATGCCTCCATGGAAAATAACCGCCGACTACAGATTTTCACAACACAGATACTAGCGTCATTGCGGAATAGCACAAAACACGGTGAAAGAGACGATTATGTGGGAATGTTTTTTTTTATATATATCATCGGATGGCAACCAATTAAGTTTGTAATATCTATAACTTCACGCCAAATCCCTTACGGCGTAGGCAGAGAGAACCAAGCGCCACGTGACTCGATCCTTACATACCTCACTCGCTTCTTTAACATTCATTGCTCTTTTCATGCACGCTCGCCGATTACTCGGTTTTTTTTTCTAAGTTTGTAATATCATACCTATTTTATGTTTAGATATGTATCTGAGCATTTTTCAAAAAGTTTGCACAATCACAGTTCGAGTATGTCCCATCTATTAATGTTTTTTTAATTTCATCAATTGTCTAAATTTAATGGTTCGTTTTTAAGTATATTAATAGCTTTTTAAATGAACTCATAAGTATTTCAAATTGTAGTAAATTAATAATCATATTTATTATTAATATATAATTAAAATCAAACAGTACTATACTATTAAAGAAATGCCGTGTCCGGCGTGTCCCAATTTCAACGATTACCGAACATATCGATTTTTCATAAAGCTCTCAGATCCCTGGTTTCGTGTGTGATTTTTATGTAGAACAGTAATAACGAGTAATCGTATTTCAGTCGTTTCTTTACTATTATTTATCAAGTATTTAAAAACAATATAGTTAAATCTTGTCCTACGAAAGAAACCTTTTTTGGTTCCCGTTTTTGTTACTGCATTTTTGCAAAGAGCGATAATTTGTCGTTGGTGTAGTAGTTATTTAATTTGATAAAAATGGCAACATAGTTGTCTGGCGTCCATTTCCGACATTGACAACCCGGGTCTCGATAATGCACGACCAGTATTGCACAGCCAAATAATGTACGGCCAATAATTCGTGGTTTTGCCTTTCAATTATTGTGGTGTGTATTATTGGCCGTGCAATATCTGCCCCTACTTGATATTGTACGATCAAATAATGTACAGCCAGTAATGCACGGCGAAATAATTGAAACCATCTACATGAACATGAATTATAGGGTTGTGCATTATTGGCCGTGCTTTCCTGGCCGTGCAATACTGGCCATACATTATTTGTACAGGGCATAATGTACAGCTAGTATTGTACGGCCAGATAAAAGGCAACCATCTCTCATTGGTTGGAGCAACTGTGCTCCTATTGGTCGGTTCAGTTGCTTTGTTTGTGCTTCGTTTAGAGGGATGGCAAGGAAGGTTTAGGCAAGTGAATGGTCAGTAATGAAGCTAGTGGTCTTTTTTAAAAAAAATTGTAATATTCTCTTTGTCTGTGGTATGTAAACTGCAGGATTGGGTCTGGGTACTCTTTCTAAGTAATTTTTTAGCACAGTTCCTGAAGCTCGAACTGAACTGAATGATTCTGGAGTCTGGAGTCTTGACTGTATTGTCTAGATCCCTTTGCCTTTCCCCCCGGGTAGAAAAGAAACAAAAAAAGTTTTATTTAAGTTTTCTATTTTTCATTTAAATTGCATTTGAGCTCATTGATTTTGGTGGTAGATATAAAAATATAACTAGGAACTGTAATGTGTAGAACTAGTGAAATGGCAAAACAATAAAGTCAAAAATTTTAATAGGGATATTCATGCGATGGACATTTGGACATGCTACGATCCTCTGCGACAGGAAAGTAACGTAACGTTTCTTTTCCGAATAAGTTTTCATGTATGTGATGTTTAGTTATCAAATCAAGTACGTAAAGAACATCTGCGAAGTGTAGGATGGTGGTGTGATGTGTTGTATAACATGATCAGAGGCTTGCAACATGGTATATACTTACAGTTTTGTGCTACAGTATATGGACGCATACTTTGGTTGGCAATATTGCAAAAAAATGAAGTGATTTCCTGAATAACATGAAATTTACTTTACTAGTGTCAAATGATATGTTTTCATCTCTTATGAAAGGGAAATTTGGTTTGCCGCATCACCCATATATTTGATGTATCGCCCAATGTTTAAATGTTACAATTAAGGCCATAGCTAAATTAAAACTCTGGAGGCATCGATGTATATGGATAGGGGAAGCACTTTAGATTAAGTAACACCGTAACAGGGAAGGGGGGGGGGAATCCCCAGAGGGGGAACTATAACACGGAAACGCATAATTTTAAAGTTATTAACATTTTTTTCTCTCTGCCTACCCCGCAAGGGATTTGGCGTGAAGTTATAGATAGATTAACATTTTAATTTTTTGAGGTTATGTCTACAATCTTTCAAATTCGAGCAATCACTTTGAATAATCATTTGCCAACTTTTCGTATAATTTTGTTTTATTTCCCAATCTCACAGTTGCCAACTGTATGTTTGGACTACTTTTTATAATGACACTTTTCAAAATGGCAACGATTCGCTTCTGGCACTTCGCCGGCCGCTACCGCGGCACGCTCGCTTCGCTCGCTCGGCTCGTGCGTTGTTTGTCATACTCTAACCTAACCTAACCAACTGAGATTTCTGTTGCTATACTTATTACAAAATTTTTATTTGTTTGAAAGATTTGACAAATGATAAATGCCCAAACGTTTTGTATCATTATAATAATCAGCTTAACAATAATTCTGCCAAATGAAACAAAATGGCGGACGAGCGACATTGTCTTGACAGTTGACTTGACGAATACGATGTCGTTCCATTTCACTGTTTATTCTTGCATTTTCAGTTACAAATGCACTTGACATTACATTGTTACGTTGAGTTTGACGTTTATAATGCTTATAATGAAACGTTTTGATAATTTATATCAAACATGGCGATTTTACGATTCTTTAATAAAACATTGTAATTTCAATAAATTCTAGCGTGAAAACTATGCATATCCGTGCCTTAAAATTTTAGTGATTTAATCTTCTTTAGTAAAGCTATTCATAAAAAAAATATGGTGCTGATATCAGGTGTTACTTAATCTAAAGCTGAACCCATCGGGGTTCTTAATACCTACGACTGCATGTTTTTATTAAGTATTGTCACCTCTACACCACATCTACTAGATAAAAGTATTTAGCCATATTTAACCTACTGCTGAGTTACAGGTCTCCGAGAAATGCTTTATGCATAGTTTTCAAGTAAACCAACTTGTTTTATTTACTTACCTACTCTCTATAAATCACTACCGCCTTTTTTTTGTGACGCGGGAAAAAATGCGTTACGCACACTACCGGTGCCCGGGTGGCCTCCGGTGGTAGTGTGGGACTCCCCGTCGGCTGCCCGACGGTATACCCATTAAACAACCCCGCGAATTGCCATCGGCCGTGTTGGTTTGGTGCCCCGGATCTGTCAGAAATCTTGTAGGTATTAGATACCTGTGTTAACTTATGGACCTTTGCTGGTTGTTATAAAATCACTACCGCCTGCAAATAATACGTAAAAACATATTTAAGTATGATGTGATGTTATACATAACCCCCAATTTTATTATAGTTCTTGGATTTCATTTGGCGATTGTTTCTCTTTATGGCGTTTTCTACTTTCCAAGATAACATGTACATAACACGAATCACAAGATTATCTGACGAAATTGCAATTAGGTAAGATTGTCTGTGGAGATCTTATCAAAAATATCGACCTATTTCGGAACCGAGCATTCGCAAATTAGAGTTTATTAATCATAATCATAACCATAATCATCTTTATTTGCATAATACAGTACATAAAGGTCTTAAATATACAAAAATCAGGCACAGTGCATTCAGCCCGCAAGCAGGCGTGCAAAATATCACAGTTATAATTCAATTATAATTCAATTAATAAAATATACAAGTTCTAATATATACAAGTCAATTGAAATTAAATTATTAAAATACATATGTCATATTAATACAAATTTAAAATTTAAATTTCATGTATTCTGAGACACTGTAAAAGCAATGGCCCAGAATCCAATTAGTCAATAGTGTTTTAAAACAATTTCGTTTTAAGCGTTTAATGTCCTCAGGCAAATGATTATACAGTGTGACACACATATTGACGACGTTTTTCTCGTAAATATACTTATAACAAGGAGGTTGATATAATTTGTTCATGATATCTGTCCTTGTTTGTCTAGCGAAGATTTCACTCCTCTTCTTCCAATTTTGAGGATGGGAATTAACAAAAATACAGATATCTCTAATGTACATGCTCGGTAATGGTAATATACGTAGTTTTTGTAATAAAGATCTACAACTGTCATCGAACCACGCATTGCATATAGCGCGTACACACTTTTTCTGAATTTTGAAAACTCTGTCTATATCAACAGAGTTTCCCCAAAGTATCAAACCGTATCTGAGTACCGATGACACATACCCATGATAGGCTGATAATGCAGCTTCCACTGAGACTGTCTGCCGCAGTCTTTTTAAAGCAAATACAAATTTATTTAGTTTATTGCACACCTTGTCGATGTGCTCCTTCCAGTTCAAATGCTTGTCTAATGTAATGCCCAAGAATTTGAAAATCGCTACCTCATCTACCAGTTTGTTATTGTAGCTAATGCAAACAGGCATAATGTTCGAATTATAGGATGTGAACTGCATGACTTTAGTTTTGTTTATATTAACATGTAGATCGTTTACGTCCATCCAGTTAACAACGTCTTTTAGTGCATTATTTATGTCTAACTCATATGAGTTTTTGTTGCTACATTTAACTAAAAGCGTGACATCATCGGCAAAAAGTATACTTTTATGTGCAGTGGCACTAGGAAGATCGTTTATGTACATGAGAAAAAGCATCGGACCTAAAATACTTCCCTGTGGTACGCCGCTATTATTAGGTCTAAATTCCGATCTATAAATCTGTTTAATTGCTTTGTTGCTCGATTCGGTCATTTTTGTAATTTCAGTATACTGTATTCTGTTCTGTAAGAAACTTTTAAGCCACTCATATGCTCTACCTCTGACGCCATAATGTTCTAGCTTTTGTAAGAGCTTTTCGTGATTGACAAAATCAAAAGCCTTGCTCATATCGAGGAATACTGCTGTAACCGGTGTTTAATTATTGATATTTTCTGTTACAAGTCTTATAAGGTCAAAACAAACATGAACTGTAGAGCATCCCATACGAAAACCGTGCTGGTCAGGATGTAAGATGTTATACTTTTCCAAGAACTCGCTCAACCTAACGTACATAGCTCTTTCAAAGACCTTTGATAATACAGACACTAAAGTAATAGGCCTGTAGTTGTCTAGGTACGTCTTATCGCCTTTTTTGAACATAGGTTTTACTATTGAAATCCCTAGTTTATGAGGAAAACTCCCATCAATGAATGACAAATTTATGATGTGCGCTAGTGGACCACACAAATATGTAGCACATAGTTTTAGAATTCTAGTGGATATATTATCGATACCACTAGATTTCGAGTTTTTTAGTGACATTATAATTCTATAAATTTCTTTATTTAAGATAGATAGATAGACAGATAAATGATTTATTTGTACTCACACTAACACACATGCTATAAAGAAACACACAAAAAAAAACCACGTACAAAGAAATAAAAAATGAACATTACACACACAGATAAGACAGTAGACATGCATGCGTGTCGCAGTGGTACAAATAGGCTGCAGCTCAGTGAATCAATTGCTCATAGAGCAAGTCACTGGTTTTCAGCTACGGCCTGAGATGGATACACGCGGGGCGAGTGCAACAATACTGTAGGCATATCAGACTATAAGTCATCGTTAAAACACCGAGGATTTGTCTTCAGCGTTATTATAAATAAATAAATATAAATGCGTACTAATTAATGAAAATGGATTAAGAGTGATTAAGATAAATTAGTGATAGGAATATAATCACAACATACAATACAAATAATGTAAACAAATAATAATAATGCATAGAGAGGGACTATGAGCGCACAAGATATCGAATACCAAGGCGACCTGTACCCAGTTTCTGTTCTTCCAATAATACAGATTTCAGTTGCTTTTGAAATGTGTACCTTGAAGTTGCGCGTCTTATTGGTGGAGGTATATTATTCCAGCACTTGGTCGCCTGGTAACGGAAACAGCCATTGAAAGCCACAGTTCTGTGCATTTGAGTTGACAAAGGAACTCGCACCGATCTAAGATTTCCGGACCCATATTGGTTTTGAAAAGTGGGAAATCTCAGCTTAGTATACAAATACTCTGGATTCTTATATTTCATGAGATCGAACATGAGTGTTGCGAGATGCAACTGTCTACGTGACTCCATATTCAACATAGATGCTGCATTAATGAAGGGTGATACGTGGGTACATGAAGGAACGTCAAAACAGAAACGATAACATGCATTTTGAATTCGCTGTATCACTCTTTTGGTCTTGTACAGTAGTCGCGGCCCATACACAATGTCTCCGTAATTGCCGTAATAAAAAAAAGCCTTGAAAGAATCAGAGATTCACAAACGATAATGCGTGCTTTTTCAGAAAGATAGTAACGTATTTGATAGAGCAATTTCAACCTGTAGAAACAGTTTCTTACTAGATTCAGCACATGGCTTTCGAAACGTAACTGGCTATCAAACACGACACCAAGATTCCTTGCCTCACTGACACGCTCAATACTTTCGCCCGAAATTTTTAGAACAGGATCCAAAGTCAAAATTTTTTCAACCTGTCTTTTATTACCTAGGACCATAAACTTAGACTTAGACGGGTTGAGTACTAGACCATTATCAGTGGCCCAAGCAGCAATCCCGGATAAGTCCTCGTCCATGGCGCGCAAGGCTTGAGAGGTACTTTTTGGGTTAACAGCAATATACAATTGAACATCGTCAGCGTAACAATGAAACCTGCAGTGCCCAATCACGCTAGGAAGATCTGCACTGTACAATACAAACAGAAGCGGTCCGAGTATAGAGCCTTGAGGAACTCCGCGTGTGACCGGCTTGGGCGTTGAGATCATGTACGATCCGTCGTCTCTTTTGATTTTAACGCACTGAAATCTGTGCCCTAAATAACTATGAAACCATTTTATCGAATGGCTATCGAAACCGTAGTATGCCAGCTTGGAGAGAAGTAGTGGTCAAAGTCAAAGTCAAAGTCAAAATCTTTTTATTCCGTAAAAATGGCTACATTTGTTTGGAATCGTCACAATTTTTTTCCCTACCGTGCAGTTCATGACTAGGTGAGCACTGATAAAAATACTGCCAAAAAACTCAGGCATCCCTCTTTTGGTATCCAAACAAATTTACATAATTTATTAATTACATTATAATTGGATCGACTCAATCCCAGGCATTTTTATCATTAATATAGTCAGATACTTTATAATATGCCCTGCTACACAATTTGGCTTTAATAGTAGTTTTAAACTTGTTTATTGACAATTCTCTTATATTGCTGGGAAGTTTGTTATAGAACCGTATACATTGCCCCATAAAAGAATTACTTATTTTGTGGAGACGGCTTGCATGTAACACAAGATTATGCTTATATCTAGTATTTATGTTATGAGTATCACTCTTTTTACAAAATGAGTCTATGTTTTTATGGACATACAAAAGATTTTCATAGATATATTGCGATGCGACTGTTAGAATATTTATTTCTTTAAATTTTTCTCTAAGGCTCTCAAGGGGACCAAGTTTGTAGATAGCTCTTATGGCTCTCTTTTGCAACAAAAAGATGGTGTTAATGTCCGCGGAGTTACCCCAAAGAAGAATTCCGTATGACATAATACTATGAAAGTAGCTGAAATAAACTATTCTAGCCGTATCAACATCAGTGAGCCGTCTAATAGTTTTCACTGCATAGGCTGCAGAACTTAGTTTTCCTGATATTTTTTCAATTTGTGGGCCCCATTGTAGTTTGGAGTCAATTGTTATACCCAAGAACACAGTTGTCTCCACAGTGGGATATTGAGACAGTCAAATGCACGTGAAAAGTCTAGCAGTGCTAATAAAGTTCCTTTTCCATCATCTTGGTCAGCGAGTATGTTATCTGTAACATCCAGTAAGGCTGTAACAGTACCGCGTCCTCTCCGAAAACCTGATTGTAAACTTGGCAAGATACCATATGTTTCCAGATACTTTACTACCTGTTCATATACAGCCCTCTCTAAGATCTTAGATAAGAACGGTAGTATGCTTATAAGCCTCAGGTCTTTAAGATCGGTAGGGTTGTTAATTTTGGGCAAGGGAGTAACCAACGCCGTTTCCCATTGAGGGGGGAATTCTCCAGTGGCGATTGACCTATTGACTATATCAGTAATAAAAGGTAATGTATGTGGAAGTGTGAGCAGGACCATATCTCGGCTTATACCATCATTCCCAATGGCGTTCGACTTTATAGACATGATGTACCTAGAAATATCGCTTTCACTAACTGGTTGCAACTTAAACTGCGGTATGTCTTGGTTAAAACGATGATACTCAAAATACGTCAATCGTGACATGGGAACCGTATCTGGTCCAGGGACTTTAACGAAGTGGTCATTAATTATGTTGGGGTTATTAAAACAGTCAGGCAGTGTTTCGCAGTTACTTGGATCAATTAGTATTTTTTCCTTCAAGTTCTTCCAGAAAAGTTTTCCATTATTTATATTTGAGTTTACGTAATGGTTGTAATAAGCTCGCTTTTCATTTTTTATGCTAGTCACTACTAACTTTTTAAGTTCTGTATAATATTGTTTATGAACGCCAATCTTCGTCCGTCTGTACCGTTCATGAGCCTCATTTCGCAACGTAATCATAAACTTAATTATATCTGTGATCCAAGGCGGTGAGTCATTTCTTTTAATTTTTTTTGATATAAGGGGAGCATGCCTATCCAGAAGATTTAATAATAATGTGTTAAAACGATTAACCATGCACTCCACACTTGTCGACCGAGTAACATAATTCCAATCCATCTGCAGCAGATCAGTGTTAAATTTCGTCAAGTCTATATTTTTAATAGGTCTATAACTAATAAACCGTGGCGGAACTTTGTCTTTTTTTAATAGAAGACTTACGTTTATCATTGCATGTCCTAAAGAGGCAGCAATGTTGGTCACAGTGACCTCACGAATTCCACAGTCAGTGCAGACTAGATCTATTAGTGTATTGCTCTGAGCAGTGGAGTGCGTAGGTTTGTCAACCACTTGTTGCAAGTCAAGGTAACTTAAAAATTGATTAATTTTCGAAGCATTACTGCTTCCCCGATGAAGCATATTGACATTGAAGTCCCCCAAGAGAGCGATACGGTCATATCCCGAAAAACTAGAAAGCTCTCCTCAATAATTTCTGAACGATACTATATTATTGGTTTGATCACTCGCCCACCAGTTCTGTCTAATTATTTATTTGGCTGTACATTATTGGCTCCCGTCTAAACGAGTCGCGAACCGTCTTGACATTGACAGATGGTGGTCGCCAATTATTTGGCCGTACATTATTGGGCTGTGCAATATTGACTGTACATTATCAGCACGGCCTGATATTGCACGGCCCGATTTTTGAAAGCTTAACCATGAATTATTAGGTTGTGCATTATTGGCCGTGCAATACTGGTCGTACAATATCAGGGTGTGCCGATATTGTACGGCCAAATAATGTACAGCCAGTATTGCACGGCCCAATAATTCAAGACCATGGCTTCCAAAAAGTCAGGCCGTGCATTACTGGCCATACATTATCAGGCCTTGCTTTATTTGGCTGTACATTATTGGCTCCCGACAACCCATGACACCCGTGTGTTCTCTCTCTCTATAGAGTACGAGTATAACTATACCAAAAGCAAGTGTTCTCTCCCCTAGTCCGGTGACCTAGTGACAGTCCACTCGGGTCTAACTAAATAGTAAGGTCAAAAAAAAAAAAAAAAAGTATTCTCTCCTCTCTTGTTTCTGCAAACAAAACTGTGCGTCGGACGTCCCCTGTGTAAATAAATTCAACTTTTGTTACTGTAACAATCAGGTAAGTGAAATCATTTTAGGTTATTTATCTATACTGCCTCTTCACTGCTCTTTTCTGACTCTTTCATCTGAACATAAGCTAATAATCACAGTAAACATTGTATTTCTTCGTTGGCTTCCATTTCCAAACTGACGCAATCCACGCACAACAATCGCTTGTTAACTGCTCTGTCTGAATACATAACACAATCTTCGCATCTAAACTGCACGATTTGCAATCGCGCGTCTGCCTTAATACTTTATAATTCCGCACGGTTCTCTCGCGATTCTGAAACCGCGCGAGTCCCATGCGATTTTGAAACCGCGCGAGTCCCACGTGGTCCTGAAACCGCGCAAATCCCACGCGATTCTGAAACCGCGCGATTCCAACACGACTCGCCGCGTTGATGATGTAACAAAGTACACAAATCTTTCCATCATCGTTGACTCTGCACTCTCATCGCGGTGTATGTGTTCCAGGGCGTGGAGCCGGCGGCGCTGCGCGCGGTCGTGGGGTACATCTACTATCCTGAGTCGTTGTCGGTGAGGGCAGCCCACGCGCTGTTAACGGCGACGCTGCTGACCGTGGATGGCGTGCGCGACAAGGTCTGCGCGTTCTTGGAGGACACGTTGGCGGACGACAACGCGCTCCAAGTCTGCGCTATCGTCGAGCAGCACGACTGCGACACTGCTGGCCGTGGACGGCGTGCGCGACAAGGTCTGCGCGTTCTTGGAGGGTGCACTGGCAGGCGACTACGCGCTCGAAGTCTGTGCTATCGCCGAGCAGCACGACTGCGACACTGCTGGCCGTGGACGGCGTGCGCGACAAGGTCTACGCGTTCTTGGAGGGTGCACTGGCAGGCGACTACGCGCTCGAAGTCTGTGCTATCGCCGAGCAGCACGACTGCGACACTGCTGGCCGTGGACGGCGTGCGCGACAAGGTCTGCGCGTTCTTGGAGGGCGCACTGGCAGGCGACTACGCGCTCGGAGTCTGTGCTATCGCCGAGCAGCACGACTGCGACACTGCTGACCGTGGAAGGCGTGCGCGACAAGGTCTGCGCGTTTTTGGAGGACGCGCTGGCGGTCGACAACGCGCTCCGATTCTGCGCTATCTTCGTCCACGACCAATGTGAGGCCGCGCTGCTGGACAGCCTCACAGTGTCCGTTGAGTAGCACGAGCTCGACGCCGTGCAGCGGTGGACCCAGCAACTCCCGCAGGTGAGCCCCATGTGACACCAGCTATAAGGAGCCTCACTAATGAATCGCTGCTTTTCATATGCAATAGGAGATCGGACAACATTTCTAATAGTGGTCCAAAATGATATTTTTGATAATAATTAATTGGACCCACCATTGGACTATAAATAACAAAAGAACTGTTATTCTTAAAAAATATTATTTTTATTATTATTAGCTAGATCGTAACAATCTGCAACTAAATTTGAATAAAACCAAATTAATTCAATTTAAACCCTATCAGAAATCACCTTTACATATTAACTATCAATATAAATCAAATAAATTAGAAACTGTAGAATCGGCAACCATGCTTGGTATAGACATAGATACGCATATAAACTGGAAATCCCATATTCAAAAATTATCAAACCGCTTATCTTCTTTCATATACGCTCTTAGGCAATTAAAACGTGCTACTAACATACAAACTGCCCTATCAGCTTACTATGCGTACGCTCACTCACGTATGGCCTATGGAATTATACTTTGGGGAAATTGTTCAAACATTCAGGAAATTTTTATTCTTCAGAAAAAATGTATTAGAATATTAACTAATATACGACAAACGGAATCTTGTAAACCTCATTTTAAAGAACTTCACGTGCTGACTCTCACATGCTTATATATCTTCGAAACCTGTAAATTCATTAAAAAACATCCTGACTTATATTCCCCACTCAAATTAATCAGACGTAACAATTGTTACCAAAACAAACTCGCGGTCCCCTTCTCTGCCTTCAAACTATTCTCATCAGCCCCACATCCAATGTCAATAAAAATATATAATCATATCCCAACATCTATCAAAGAATTGGAAAATAATATGGTTTTCGAAAGTCGATTAAAGGAATTTCTTATTAAAAAATGCTATTACAGTCTATCGGAATTTTTTGAGGATAAAATTAATTAAAACTGTCTGATAATTCATATATGTAACGAATGTCTCTATCTATCTATCTATCTATCTATAACTTCACGCCAGATCCCTTGCGGGGTAGGCAGAGAGAACCGAGCGCCACGTGACTTGATCCTTACATATCTCACTCGCTTCTTTAACATTCATTGCTCTTCTCATGCACGCACGCCGGTTTCTAGGGCTCCTGACATCACCTTCTGATAGAACATGACCAATTTGGTCATGGTAGGTAAGTCTTGGCCTTCCCCGGCTCCTACATCCTTCCACTTTTGCATTGTATATCTGCTTCGTCATTCTTTCATCTTGCATTCTTTCTACATGCCCGAACCATCGGAGCATGCCTCTTCTTATTTTAACACCGACGCTCTCTTTCAGAGCGAATGTCTCCATATACTTAAAACTATGTTTGTATTTATAACAACAATAAATGTATATTTTTTGCTACACCCTTACAGGGTGTCATATGCTGTAAGTGCCTACTTTAGTTTAAGAATTTAAACCTGTACTGTACTTCACATGTGACATGCAATAAAAATGAAATGAAATATTTATTTAAAATGCCGCCACAAACTGCCAGCCATAAAAGCTATTATTGTATTTTTGATATTAAAGTTATTTGTAAGTTTGTAGTACTTAACTTGTTCGTAACTCACTTTAGTTGTTATTGTTAGTCAATCAATTAGTAATAGCTATAGTAGTATAGCTAGCAGTAATAGCTTTTATGGTAATTTGTTTACAAACAAATGACGTCACACATTCACGCGACATTTTTGATCACCAAGGTACCCATTAATTTCTCTACCATATACCATATCTCACCCTTCAAACCGGAACCCAGCTATATAAATATAGCTGCTTTACGGTAGATATAGGTGAGACAGAGGTACCCACGCAGACGACTTTTGTACAAAGTCTCCTATGGTAATTATTCTTAGCGCTTTTTCCATATACATATCCGTCTTTCATCATTGCACTTACAGTTCTGATAGTGTTTCTGGTAATAACACAGCATCATCTGCATACAGCAGACAGTTCACCACTAGGTCACTCAGGCCATCGATGTATAAGGATGCGCCCTTCCAATACAAAATACTCTTTAGAAACGTACCCAGAGGCCCACCATGGTTTCGTTTGCCACGTTTTTATTCCAGAAACAGCCAGGTTGATGAGGCTCGAAATGAACCAATCAGGAGTGACACGTGTAATTAGTTGATTTTAAAACAATGAAGGAACAGAGTCGGTTTCAAAGAAATAAATAAATAATAAAAATTTAACAATTCTTTAAAAAAAAAAATATTAAAATCTATATTTGTTATTTTGTAGTGTATTATTTATATACAATATTAGCATTTATTATACAGAATTAGAAGTGACAATATGACCTTAGGTCCTGCGAGGCTTCAAATAATATGTACACTATGGATGCCTGTACTTATAGGTAATTATTTACATTACATATTTATCATCAATTTTGTAAGCTACATGGGCTGTTCGGTTAGAAATATTTAACCATATGTAGGTACTTTCAATTATGTCTTGATTTATACTAACCACCTTGTAGAACAATGCAGTTGGCATTATTTTACGAGGAGATCCGTCATCGCTCCTACCTATTACAAAACTCCTGACATTGCAGTTCTCAAGTTGTGTGTTCGATGCCAGTGGTCACCATATTTATTTATTTATTTATTTATTGACAAAACATACACGTACTTACAGTTATAAAAACCAAATCATACATGTATATAACAAAGAAACAATAAAATTAATTTAAATTATAAATAAAATATGAAATATAATTACGAGTAACTCGTAATTACATTTTTTTTTTCAATTACATAATAATATCTGTAGCGCTTTTACATACTATTGGCAGATAGCACAGAGCTCAGAAATTCAGAGATTCTATCTACGAATACGTCAGCATCCGGACATTGCTGATGGATTTTATTCAAACTGCACACCATTCGAGACGTAGGGGCATGCTGCGCGCGACGCGTGCGGGTTGGTGCAACGGCAAAAAGCTTCGGCCGGTGACGTAGAGCTAAAGCGCCAAAATTTCTAGCGGGTGCGATCAAACCGACGCGTCCCAATGCCTCTGGATTGTCTACTTTATTTCTTAGTAACTGATAAACGTGAACTATCTGCTGAATTGTGCGCCTATGTTCCAAAGTGTTAAATCCGACCATTCCCCCAACAAAGAGAGATGGATAGAGAAAGGGATAATATCCATACTGTCGTTTATATATGAAGCGAGCAAATTTCTTTTGAATTTTTTCTATGAATAGAATGTATTTAGCTTCATACGGATTCCACACGATTGCCGCATACTCCAATCCACTGCGCACATAAGCGTTATAAAGTAAGACGACAGTTTTCACGTTGGAAAACTGTGGAGAGACTCTCACGATGAAACCAAGAGTCTTACTCGCACGATTACATATCGCCCTAACATGTGTATGAAAATCTAGTGCAGAAGTCAACGTCAAAATATTGTAGCAACTAAGACAGGTCAATGCATACATGCATGTAAAAGGGATAAGGCTCTCCACACACCCCTATTGTTGGAACATGTACATATTATGTATTAATTCGTTTTAAATTTAAGACGTTTTCTTCGAAGAGACCACGGCTTGTGCGTGTAAGGTAATATGTGTGCACGTCATCAAAGTTCTGTCTTTCTGCAGAAATCTACAATGCATTCTAGTCCTTCAAAAAGTACAATTTATTAAATTTTTGCCTTTTAGTGATTTTTAAAGAAGTTTTGGCTATGTAATACAGTCTCAATATTATATACTTATCAATTATTGCTCGAATAATGTGGACACGATGGTTATAGGTTAATAGCTGTTCTAACGAATGCGTAATTAATGAATCAAAAGTATAATATATACACACATTCATAAACGTACAATACAATATTTTAAATATACATAGTTAATTTTAAATATCTAAAGTACGACTTCATTCATTTTTTGTTCCAAATTCTATGTTGTTTATGTATGCAGCGAATTGTAGAGTGCAGATTTTATTGTGCGTAATTGCAATAAAATAATTGCTAAATGATACACAAATAATTATATGAAATAATTCTGTATTCTTTTTTATATTTTTTAGAACAAATTTTTACATGATTTTACAACGCATGAAGGCATTTATAGCCAGTAAAGCGACGCCGAAAACGCGTACGAATCAGACGAGTAGTCCCAAACGACTGTGAGCAAAAGCAATCTGATTTTAAAAATCAGATTGCTTTTGTGGGAACCTTTTTTTTATTGATAGAACCTATCCATATACATCGATGACTCAGGCACACATTATATATACATACATATTTAATATATTTCTTGAGTATGTATACCACTAAACTCCTTTTAAAAGGCTGAACCGATATCTGTGAATGTTTTAAAGTGTGTTTAATTGTTCCCTGGTTGGTTTAAATTCACAATTGGATCCGGTAGGTGGCGCTGTAGGCGGGCTGTCTGTATATCACTACATATTATATAACAAAGTCCCACACGGCGACTGTCTGTCTGTCTGATAAACTCAAAAGATTCTGAACAGATTTTCATGCGGTTTTTACAAATAATTTTAAGATTAGTTAACCTTCCAAAATAGGTAGTGAGACAAATGCAGTAAACCTTTTTCTTTGCCCAACAAAAGAATACCTAGTCAGGTCATAAGTTCTGTCAAAAAATTTTGATGTAATTAATGATACACTTTTTGATAATTATGTAAAAGTTATATATTAAACGAAAGGTAATTAAATGTACAATAAAATTTTATTTACATTATTCGAAATGCCCTCCTCCATTTTGAATACATGCTCTTAATCGACGCGGCCTGTCATCGATGGCAGCACGCACCACATTTATATCTATTTCTGCCGCTGCTTTAACCAGAGATGCTCGGAGAGACTCCAAATTCTGATGAGGTATGGCGCAGACTTTCTCCTCCAAATGTTGCTATATCTTGTAGTCCATAAATCTGGACTAAACGCCCGATGAAGTCAATTCCACGGGTGGTCCAACCAGCTTTAAGTGCTTCGTGCCGAGTCCTGTTGGAATATCCAGTGTCTGTTTTTGAACATTGTTTGAGAAAGAGGTTCTGCTATGTTTGTTAGGACGGTATTTTGGTAAACCGCGGCACTGGTTTTCACACCTTTTTCACATAAAAACACCTCAGTTAAGCCTGAATATGAAACTCCAAGCAAAACCATGATTGATGAAGGATAATGTTCTCGCTGGACCCTCAGAATACGCGCGCTCGCTTCTTCATAAATGTGGGCATATGTGTTATTTGACAGAAGATAAATTTTATCTTAGCAATTTTTATAAAAGACAAATAGCAGATTCGCTATCATATTGTTTTATGAAACCAGCCAAAAGTTTGGCTAACAACCCTGCTTCTTTTGAGCAGTTAGATAATTTGACATTATGTAATGGTACCTTGGAAGGTATTCCAAATTCTTTAAATTAGGTTACAAGACAATAGAGTTTTACTCTGGCAATGTAAATAGTAATAATAACAATATTCAAAATGAAACTAAAAGTAATAATAATACAATATCCCCATCAATTGTAAGTTGTCAAGAATATAGAAATAATAATAATTGTATCAACCTGGTGCACCAAAACATTCAGGGGATGATAGGAAAGGAGTTAGAATTGGAGTTGTTTATGAATTGTAGCAATATTGATATTTTATGTCTAACTGAGCACTGGCTAAAACCCCATCAATTCATTTTCAGCTTCAATAACCACCAGGTTGCAAGCTCTTCATCAGAGAGAAGTATATACATGGTGGCTCTTTAATATTATTAAATAAGTTGCTTAAATTTAAAGAAAGGTGTGACATTGTGAGCCTCTCTGTTGAGCGAGTTGTAGAGATTTCATGCATTGAATTGGAACAATTCATTGTTATGAACCTGTATAAACCTCCTAGCACGCCCTTTGAAATATTTTCAAACATCATGGAGGATGCCTTAAATAAATTATCTAATAGCCATAAAACTGTTATAATTTGTGGAGACTTTAATATAAATATCTTGGAGAAAAATACTGTTACCTACAACTTTTTAAATTTATTTAAATCAAACAATTTGCATCATATTTTTACAGAGCCAACAAGAGTAACTGCTACAAGTGCTACATGTATTGATAATATATTTAGCAATTTAAAACCTTCATATCAATCTGTAATTAATAAAGTTCAGTCAGACCATTCAGGTCAGTTGGTTTCATTTCCAAATTCTTCAAAAATACAAAGAAAGCAAATAAATTATATACCATTTAGTAAAAGCCGCTTAGAAAGATTTAAGTCTAATATAACAGAAAAAATTGTATTGTTGCCCTATCACGGTATTCCGGACCACTTGTACAGTTCGTTATTTAACTTAATCACTAGTGAATTTAATGCAATCTTTACTCCAAAACAACTGTCTGTAAGTGACCGTATGACATTCAGTGATTGGGCAACTCCTGGTATTTACAAAAGTCGGAATAAATTGTATGAACTTTATGAAGAAAGGACCTGTAATCACAATCCGACTTTTCAAGAACTTGTAAAAAATTATGCTAAAATATTTAAACGAGCCTGTTGCAATGCTAAGTCTATATATTTAAGAAATAAAATTAAAGGTTCAACAAATATTATTAAATCTGTTTGGAATATGATAAATAATGAGACGGGTAGAGCGAAAGTACATAGTCGAGACTTTCAGTTAAAGATAAATGATATAGATATCAAAAATGATGTAGAAATTGCGACTGAGTTTGAAAAATTACTACGAGAAATCTTAGGTCTTCTTCTATAGCTGCTGAACTGGTTCTCAAACAGAGCGTGGTAGAATGCGACACAATATTTGAATTTTCAGCTGTAAGCCCAAAAGATGTTTTGAACGCTTTTAAATCAATAAATATGAAAAACACTAAAGATCTGTGGGGTCTATCTGTCAAAACCATATCTTCTATTATTATTTCAATCGCTCCACATTTAGCTACAATTTTCAATTGTTGTGTGGCATCTGGTGTATTTCCTGACTTGATGAAACATAGTAAAATCATTCCATTATTTAAATCTGGTGATAGTTCGGACCCTTCGAATTTTCGACCTGTTTCCATATTGCCCATTCTTAGTAAAATTTTTGAAAAACTAATGCTTAGCCAGTTGCTCAGACATTTCAATACACATAATTTGCTTCATAGGAGACAGTTCGGATTTACGAGAGGTTGTTCAACTATAGACGCAGGGATTCATTTGCTTAAAAGTATATTCGCGGCATGGGAAGGTTCGCAAGATGCCTTGGGAATTTTCTGTGATCTGTCTAAAGCGTTTGACTGTGTGCACCATGACACTCTTGTCAGAAAATTACACCACTACGGTATCAGGAACAAGGCTCTCGAACTTCTGTCTTCTTATCTGGGCAATAGGATACAGAAGGTCGATATTAATGGTAAAAGATCTTCGGGGTCCCCTGTAGTTATGGGAGTCCCACAGGGGTCCATTCTAGGTCCATTCTTATTTTTAGTATATATAAATGACTTACCTTATTATGTAAAGGATAAACATGAGATTGTATTGTTTGCGGATGATACCTCTTTGACATTCAAAATTAATAGACAGTTAGGTAATTATGACGAAGTTAACGATGCTCTCTCTAAAGTTATGCATTGGTTTAATGTTAATAATCTGCTTTTAAATGATAAAAAGACTAAAGTAATTAAGTTCTCAACACCTAATGTAAGACAGGTGACTACCAATGTACATGTTAATGGAACTAATTTAGCCCCTGTGGAGACAACTGTGTTCTTGGGTATAACAATCGACTCCAAACTACAATGGGGCCCACAAATTGAAAAATTATCAGGAAAACTAAGTTCTGCAGCCTATGCAGTGAAAACTATTAGACGGCTCACTGATGTTGATACGGCTAGAATAGTTTATTTCAGCTACTTTCACAGTATTATGTCATACGGAATACTTCTTTGGGGTAACTCCGCGGACATTAACACCATCTTTTTATTGCAAAAAAGAGCCATAAGAGCTATCTACAAACTTGGTCCCCGGGAGAGCCTTAGAGAAAAATTCAAAGAAATAAATATTCTAACGGTCGCATCGCAATATATCTATGATAATCTTTTGTATGTCCATAAAAACATAGACTCATTTTGTAAAAAGAGTGATGCGCATAACATAAATACTAGATATAAGCATAATCTTGTGTTACATCCAAGCCGTCTCCACAAAATAAGTAATTCTTTTATGGGGCAATGTATACGGTTCTATAACAAACTTCCCAGCAATATAAGAGAATTGTCAATAAACAAATTTAAAACTACCATTAAAGCCAAATTGTGTAGCAGGGCATATTATAAAGTATCTGACTATATTAATGATAAAAATGCCTGGGATGGAGTCGATCCAATTATAATGTAATTAATAAATTATGTAAATTTCTTTGGATACCAAAAGAGGGATGCCTGAGTTTTTTGGCAGTATTTTTATCAGTGCTCACCTAGTCATGAACTGCACGGTAGGGAAAAAAATTGTGACGATTCCATACAAATGTAGCCATTTTTACGGAATAAAAATATTTTGACTTTGACTTGACTTGACTTATACCTTATCATTTTGTTTGTTGTAACTTTCTTCGATAGTAAAAATTGTTTCATAGAATAACAAAATTTCGCGGTATTTTTTTCCCGTCTACCACCGTAACAAAGCGCAGGATCTTTCCATCCTAATTTTTTTCAAAAGAATGTCCGGATTTTTACGATAAGCTCGTAGTCCCAAGTCTTAACTTAACACTCTTTTGACAGTGGTTCTTAATCCCATCTGAAGAGCTAAGATCTTTTGTTTACGCACGGGATTTCTTTGGATTCACGCCTTCTCTGCTTTGATGACCGCTGTCCTGACGACTCCTCTGTCCTCTTACGATCTTCGAAGCTCGAATCTTTAGTATATCGTTTGATAGTGCGATAAATAAACCGTAGTGTTATTCTCAATATTTGTAGAATGTTGAAAATCTCTTTTGGCGCATAACCACCTATCTTCCTTCTTCAACCACTCCATATTTGAAAATGAATTTATTTATTATTTTCGGCAAGCGAGACCGTTCTATTTTTAAAATTACTCAAAGTATTTCTGGCCAGGATTCCAAAGTTAAAATAATAAGTTTTTGACAGAAATTATGACCCGACTAGGTATTTTTATTGGAATACATTTTTACAATAACAGTGCATTTTTTCAAAGCAATGACCCAATGCAGTCACAGTAGTTTACAGACACATGGACAATAAAATAACCTACTTACTATCAGGCAGGCCATTGTTTATCATTACTGTCACTGTAGTATTAATTTATTGTTGCAGCTTCGACTCCTGTTGGCCGTTTAGCCGACGTGATGGATGAGGCTGAGGCGGTACCGCGTACCTTATACCTTCGCCGCCACCACCACCGCCTTCGAAGTCGACGATAAGTATCCCTTCCACCATGTCGTCGTGGTGGACGCCGACGTCATGGCGGTCGCATTTCAGCGGAGCCAGTCCATCTGGTTCATCACCATCATCTGGAGACGGTACAACAGTTCCACCGGCACCTCCACCATCAGAAGTGTCGAGCAGCCCGAGTTGAAGACGTGGTAGCTGCGAAGCAGGCCACATCATTAACTTTCATGTAATTAAGTATTAGGCGAGGAGGGGTTAGCGATAATTCTGGCATTGCAAGGGTTAGTAGGCTACGGAAACCAGTTATCTTTAGGTATACTTGTATACGTCAATTTTTTTCCTATTTTACGAGTAGTTTGTAAATAAATATTGTGTATGAATTTTTAGTTATTTTATGTTAAGTATATTAGTTGATTTTGTAAATTTATAATTATAAGCAATATTTATAAATAAGTGAGAAATACATACTCCTTTGAAATATCTCTGTATTTTATTGCCTAGAACTATGAATGTAAGTAAAACTGATGGTCACTGATACATGATCGTATATTATAAAATACAAACATTTTCACAAGCAATTTTTTTTTTTATACGTCGGGAGGCATACAAGCGTACGGCGCACCTGATGTAAAGCGGGTACCGTAGCCTATTAACGTTTGCGATATATTAAGTATCACTCGCACGATACCTCCTCTGCTGCTTACACAGCAACTCCTTGGGAGCTTACCGATGACCTCACTCGCACGCGGGAACACAACAACCCTCTAGGAAGTTATTTGGCTGGGGTTTTCTGTGAGGTGGAGATACTTCCCCAGACGGGCTGCTTTGATGCGCCCTACCTCTTACAACACCCAGACCAATACAAACAGACATGTTCATGCACACAAATGTTGGTCTTGTGTGGGAATCGAAACCACGAGCGTTGGTGTCAAAGTCGCGTCATTCACGACCGAGCAACCGAGCTCGTTTTTGATTGTAAACCAACTATCTATCTATAACTTCACGCCAAATCCCTTACGGGGTAGGCAGAGAGAACCGAGCGCCACGCGACTCGATCCTTACATACCTCACTCGCTTCTTTCACATTCATTGCTCTTTTCATTGTAAACCAACTGAACAATATAAATTGATAGTTACCTTAAAAACATATTGGCCACTCCTCCACGAGAGTGGTCATATGCCATTGAGTTATTATGTACTAGAGAAGCTGTTGTAAGCAAGTCTTGCTTCATTTTGGTAAGAATTAGAATAGTTAATAGATTCAGACGTTATTTTGCGAAAGTCAAATTTACATGCAATTTGATCTAACCTGCTTTGTGTTTGCTGCATTGGTGGCGGAAGCACACAAAGCAGGTTAGATCAAATTGCACATAAGAATTAGAACTTAAGTTCGCTGCAGCGCTAAAATATTACTTACCTCTAATTAAACTATTAAAACATGAAGCGCTAGGTTCATAGGGCACTTATTTTCTCGCGACGAAAACGTAAGCGCCGTGAAATTCTTGGCGCTTACGCGTTTCGTTCAACGTAGTTTATCAACATCGCTCGTATAGTTTGTACACCGCAGAAGTGACGATTTTGTACATACGAACTTCAATAAAATTCATACTCTATTTCAAAATTATTCACATAAATAACAAATAATTCTTACTTACTTGACTACTGAATTGTTATTTACGTCCAGGAGATCTAGCCAAGTTGTTTTCCATTTGTAGAGAGAGAATAGAAAAAAAAAACCGGCCAAGTGCGAGTCGGACTCGCGCACAAAGGTTCGGTACCATTATCTATAAAAACACGTGTGTTGTATGGGAGGCCCCCTTAAATATTTATTTTATTCTGTTTTTTTAATATTTGTTGTTATAGCGGCAACAGTGAAAATTTCAACTGTCTAACTATCACGGTTCATGAGATACAGCCTGATGACAGACGGACAGCGGAGTCTCAGTAATAGGGTCCCGTTTTACCCTTTGGGTACGGAACCCTAATAACGATAAAAATATTACCAGTGTCATATGCACTTTAATACACATAACTTGGACACCAGTTACTAGGATCATTGTAAAATTGTATGATATTGGGGAATACGTTCATATCAAGCATAAAATGTCCACCGTATAATACAGGCAAATTACTACCGCACTCGCATCTGGCGCGTAGTGTAAAGTGTATTCGGCTATCGTCACAACACTTCTTGTGTCACTAAATGTATCATATCTCTTGTCAGTATTTGGTCTAAGTCTTATATAACAGCCATAGTGTAGCCAGGCAGTCTGTAGCGGAACTGAATAGGAACTCGAAAGTATTTCAAACAAAATTGCTTTGCGTGTTTCTAGGCAAGATATTAAGGTAGACTCGCCGGCGCTAGTTAACAAAACTAACTGGTGGTGGAAACACATAAAGTAATATAGATCAAATTGTCCACAAGTTACGAATATTCGTTATCCTTATCTTTATACTAATGTTTTTTAATATTTATTTGGAGCGACTTTGGTAAATTTGGGTAGTCAAAGAATAGTTGAATTTTTGCAGAAATAAACAATTCACATTTATTTAAATTTAGATCTAGTCCAATAGAAGTGAATTTATCCCTAATTTGGGATAAATCTGCAAGAATAATCTGCGAATCTCCAGCCAACGTGCCAACGTCAAGATACCATACGTTTAATTTTTTGAATTTAGCTTGTGAATTATAGAATTTATAGCCAAACTAAAAATAGGTGGCCCAAGGGGATGCCTGCTGACCCTGCTGACATCCCACAGCCGAAGTAATGTCGTAATTTTTATAAACTAATTTGGAAGGATAGTGTACATTTGACATGTAATTTAATTTCGTTCAGCAGTTCACCAAAATGAATGCGTTTTACACATCTAATTTTAAAAGACGAGCTCGGTGGCGCAGTGGTGGAACACGCTGTTACGCTACTTTGACACCAACGCTCGTGGGTTCGATTCCCACACAGTACAAACATTTGTGTGCATGAACATGTCTGTTTGTCTTGGTCTGGGTATTTTCTATGTATAATATGTATTTACAAAAAAAAAATGTGTTTACGTATGTTTATCAGTTGTCTAGTACCCATAACACAAGCTTCGCTTACTTTAGGACTAGGTGGCGCTGTGTAATTTGTCCGGCAAAAAAACAAAATTAAAAGAACCTCGCACAGGTCATCATGAGCAAAGCTACGTACGGCATGAACCGCAGCTTCACAACCTCGGCGTGTAGGTACCAAAGCCGACGTGGATGGGTTCAAAAAAGGGCCTGTAATTTGGAACGAATTAGCCGTACACATACCTTGGCAGCCAAACGCCTAAACGTATTTATTTATTAGGCAATTTCCAACACAAGTGGTTTTTCCGGCTAAAGTCCTACCAACACCACTAAAATATTCATTGATGGAGTTCACTGTCTGCTCTCCAGTTAACAAATGACAGGGAGAATCTTTACTTTTAATCCTATTTGTGATGTTATTAATAGCCTTCCAAAGTTCTTTGTTGTCTGTACCGGCATCCCTCAGCTCTTTCTTTTCAAATTCTTGTTTAACCTTCCTGAGTAGTTCCTTACAATAATTCCGATATCTTATATAGGTTGTTTTTAAAATTTGGTTTTCGGGTGAATCTTTTACTTTTTGTGAAGTCTATCTCTGTGACGCATACACTTTAGTAAACCAGGTGTCATCCACGGTTTTAATATTTTTTTTTCTATTTGCCGTTTTGTATTTACATGAATGCTGTTTAAGCAAGTTCATCAATAACTTGACAAAAATTTCGGCCGCGATATTAGGGTCCTCTGAACTATATATATCATCAAAAGAGGTTTGTTTTAGGGCATTCTTAATTTTTTCATAATCTATTTTTGTAAAATAATTCGTAATATTAGTTTTTGGAAGTTTCATACTAAGGAAAAAAAGTACTGTGTCATGATCTGTTAGGGAAGAGTGGGCGACAAATGTTGCGGCTGGAAGCTTCGTTTTCAAAAGCAAGTGGTCAAGGCAATTTGTTTGCCTAGTAGGAAACGTATGTGCCGGAAAAAGACCATGTGATGCAGTTAAATTTAAATAGTTATCCTTGGCCAAATCAATAATATCGTTGGCAATATTAATATTCAAATCTCCGGTAAGTATAACATTTTGGAATTCTTTAATTTGAGTTAATAGGGAGTCTAACGAATTCAGGAAATTTGTTAAATCACGTTTTGCCGGTGGACGATAGATGGAAATTAACGCGGTGGACTTATTTATTTTCAAAAGAAGACAGTTTGCATCACAAAAGGGGGGTTCTTCAGCAGTATACGAAAGATTTTTGTTGATATAGACAACTACTCCGTCGTTTTGTGTATGGTTGTTTATAGTGTGTATAACATTATATCCATCAATATTCGGAACATTGTGACCTCCCATTAGCCAACACTCTGTCAATACCATGACGTCCCAGTTAGTACGAGTATTAGAACGAGCTAGCATTGCAAGAAAACCTGAAAAGTTTTTCGAAATACTTCTGATATTTTGGGAAATCAGTTTAAAAGATGATACATTTGTAAGTTTATCGCAGTCGTCAATATCACATACGCCAGATTGTGAAACGGATATATCGTCGATTTAATCTATATTATTTTGAAGATTGAATTTTAATGAATATTTTTGTGACCCATGTTATTGATACGTAATTGTTAACGTGCATAAGCGTCGATGTCAAAGGTATTAGATTTTGATGACAGAGCAGAACATGACTCTGAATCTCATCAAAATTAATTACAAAATTAACGTAGTGTGAGATAACGAACAGATGCTTAAATGTGACCATGTGCAAGTTTCCTGTACTTTTATGGTAAAAATGTGTGATTATTTTTATTTCATGTATATCGAGTGTGTCTGAAATATTGCAATTGTATATATTTTTGTAAAAGTGCAGATAGATAAAGATAAGTAAAGATAAAGGCGGAGTCCACGCAGTGCTACATGTAATGTGGCACTGCGTGGACTCCGCCTTATCACCGGAGTTGATTGTTGATGTTGGCCGACGAGAATGTGTAGAGTTAAAGGAGATAAGAAATAAATAAACAGAAAAATAATCTTTATTTCCGTAAAACATAGTGTACAAACGTAAAGAAACATATTGCGCTTCTATTAGACATTTATAATTTTTTTATACTACGTCGGGAGGCATACAAGCATACGGCCCACCTGATGTAAAGCGGGTACCGTAGCCTATTAACGCTTGTGATATATTATTTATCACTCGCGCGATGCCTCCTCTGCTGCTTACACAGCAACTCTTTGGGAGCTTACTGGTGACCTCACTCACACACAGGAACACAACAACCCTCTAGGGAGTTGTTATTTGGCTGCGGTTTTCTGTGAGGTGGAGGTACTTCCCCAGGCGGGCTGCTTTGATGCGCCCTACCTCTCTGGCCTTTAACGGAGCACCATGCAGCGTGTTCAATGAGAATTTATGACCCAATGTTTGTTGGCATATCACTCAGTCAAAGGGTTTCTTTTTATTGTGTATTCTTAAATGTTTATTCAATGTACCTTTTTCAGCAAATCTTCGTTGGCATATCGCGCATTCGTACGGCTTCTCTTTTGTGTGTACCCGTAAATGTTTATTCAGTGTACCTTTTACATTAAATCTCCGTTGGCATATGGCGCATTCGAACGGTTTTTCTTTTGTGTGCGTTCTTATATGTGCGTCCAAATTACATTTTTGAGTAAATCTTTGTAAGCATAACACACATTCAAACGGTTTCTCCTTAGTGTGTATTCTTGCATGTCTATTTAAATGACCTTTCACAGTAAACCTTTGTCGACATATCGCGCATTCATACGGTTTCTCTTTATTGTGTATTCTTAAATGTTTATTCAACGTACCCTTTTCGGTATATCTTCGTTGGCATATCGCGCATTCAAACGGTTTTTCTTTAGTGTGTACTCTTAAATGCCGATTTAAATGATATTTTACAGTAAACCTTTGTCGGCATACGGCGCATTCAAACGGTTTTTCTTTCGTGTGTGTTCTTAAATGTATATTCACATAACTCTTTCTGGTAAACTTTTGTTCACATATCGCGCATGCAAATAGTTTTTCTGCAGTGTGTATTCTTAAAGGTGTAGTCAATTGAACATTTTCTGTACACATTCGTTGGCATATATCACATTCAAGACTACAACTTTCCGTGTGTGTTTCTGTATGTTTGTTCACAACACCTGTAGTACATTCCTGTGCGCTTCCTTCACCACTCTTTTGATTATATTTCATGTCAGCCCTGCTATGGTGTTCTATATGTTTATCATCAAATATATTCTTATTCGTCAAATGTTCCCCGCGACGGTCGCCGACTGTATCAGCAGTGATGGACTCGTTGTCACTGTCCACTCTTACATTACCTCTATGTGTCGCGGTGTCTGAACATCTTGATGTGTTCTTTGATACTTCCGTCATAACTGCGGCTTGGTTAATGCTCGCCGACACGTCAGTACTGGTGGTTGTATTTGGCGACTCTGTTTCTTTGACTGTGTTCCGTTTCTCTGGATTTTCTTCTCTGGAATGCCCTGTAATATAGATAATTACATCGTTCATTTTAACATATATATGAAGTAAATGCGCACATTTCATACTACTACACCCTAATAAAAAACCCAATACGACAGTATCGGTTTCACATAAGCCGGGAGCGTGGGTATATTAACCATCCGAAGTACAAGCATAAATAACAAATGTCATAGTAACTATCTATCTACCGTCACGCCAAATCCCTTGCAGAGTAGGCAGAGGGAAGACAAACACACATGTTCTTGCACACAAATGTTTGTCTTGTGTGGCAATAGAACCCACGAGCGTTGGTGTCAAAATATCCATTGTTGACTACTAGACCACCTGTCGCAACATAAGTGGTGAATAAAGTAAATTAAATATTCTCGTACCCAGCGCCATCTAGTCCCAAACTAAGCAGACATTGTCATGCAAGCAAATGTTTGCCTTTTGCGGGAATGAACTCAGTCCGCGAACGGGTTCGTCAAAACCGACGAAAGTGATGAGCTCAGTGGCGCCGCGGGTAATAACGCGACTTTGACACGAATGCTTGTGGGTTCGATTACCGCACTGGACAAACAATTCTGTGCATGAATTTGTCTGTTTTTTTTTTTATACAACGTCGGGAGATATGCAAGCATACGGCCCACCTCATGTAAAGCGGGTACCGTAGCCTGTTAACACTTGCGATATATTGAGCATCACTCGCGCGATGCCTTCTCTGCTGCTTACACAGCAACTCCTTGGGAGTTTACTGGTGACCTCACTCACACGCAGGAACACAACAACCCTCTAGGCTAGGAAGTTGTTATTTTTCCGTGAGGTGGAGGTTGGTGTCAAAGTCGCGTTTTCACGACTGAGCCACCGAGCTCGTCAGACGTCAATCGTCGTCGTCGTTTGTCTTGGTCTGGGTGTTTTTAAGAGAGGTAGGGCGCATCAGAGCAGCTCGATTGGGGAAGTACCTCCACCTCACAGAAAACCGCAGCCAACTCCCTGGAGGGTTGTTGTATTTCTGCGTGTGAATGAGGTCCACCAGTAAGCTCCTAAGGCGTTGCTATGTTAACAGCGGAGGTGGCATCAATGCATTACCAGTGTTCACAGGCTACCACTTACATCTGGTGGACTGTATGCTTGTAGAATAGAAATTTTGCAAAACAATCTAATCTGACATTACAGCATAAGCTGCAGGTTTTATGAATAGCATATAATGAGCGTCCGTGATCTTACTGACGCGTGCCCTTGACACGCAATTATCGCGCGCGCTGATTCGGGCGGAACGCCGCCGGTATGGTGGCGGGGAGCGGGGAGAGATGCGAGCCGCTGGACAGGGGCCCGTCACCGAACTAAGTTCCGTATAGGTTAACATGCTATAATACTTATCATGACTAAGGAAAAATCCTGTTTACCTTCAATATCCTTGCTCTCTATATTGTCTGGGGTCTCTGATCTTTCCTGCTTTAGATCTTCATCCATAAACACTTCTGTCTTAACAAGATCCTTTGATGATTCTTGATTTATATCTCCTACATCTGCTAAACCGTCATATTCAATATCTATCAGCTTCTCTTCATTCTTTATATCTTTTACATTTATCAGTCCCTTGTCATCAATATATTCTTCTCTTGCCAGTTCATCATTTTCTTCTTCTTTGTCAGTGAACCTCTCATATTTAACACTCATCAGAGCCGCTCCCTCGATGATTTCTATATTCTCCGATCTCTTAACTTTCAAATGTACAACACATATCGGTGCCTCGGCGTCCATTTCTTCTGACACTGATATGTCCGAGGCTTCTCTTTATTTTTCTCGTAACTTAATGTGTTCCACCCAGAACATCAGGGATATTATGTGTTTATTTATATACTAAATCGGGAGGCATACTGTTCACGACGAAAACGCTCAGAACAAATACACCACGTGCATACGCAACGTATAGCCACCGTCTCAAACCAATGTGTAACATGAATGAATATGAAATGTGAAATGAATATAAATATGTACTTGTCCACAACGAAAAACATTTGTAGACTATAACAATATATGTAAATAAAGGAAAATAAATAAAGTAAAATTGTAGTATCTAGCATAAGGAAAATAAACGTATAGTTATGGTATTGGATTAAATGTATAGAATAAGTAGAATACGAATGTAAAATTAAGTCACTAGGATTAAGAAAACTTGTAAATAAATAAATAGTATAAATAAACGAGATATCGGAGGGGTGAGGTATGGAGAGGGGACGAGGCGGGGGAGAATAACGCCATGAAACTATACGCGCGTTGTATGGCGTGCCGACTACCTGGGGCGCGCCGACGCGCGCATAGAAATACCGGCGCCCCGCCTCGGATCCGTCATTCTACCGATCGAGAGCAACACAAGCGGACGTCTCAGAAGAACAAGAAATACCTCTCTCCTAACCTCAGCCAGCACGATCTCAGAAAAGAAGCCTTGCCGTAGTTATTTGGAATACTGAAGAACAACCCCAACATACATACAGTCCACTACTCTGGTGGCGCGACGCAACGTCACCAACACATACAAGCATACGGCCCACCTGATCAAAAGCGGGTACCGTAGCCTATTAATGCTTGCGATATATTCAGTATCACTCGCGCGATGCCTCCTCTGCTGCTTACACAGCAACTCCTTGGGAGCTTACTGGTGGCCTCACTCACACGCAGGAGCACAACAACCCTAGGGAGTTGTTATTTGGCTGCGGTTTTCTGTGAGGTGGAGGTACTTCCCCAGACGGCCTGCTTTGATGCGGCCTACCTCTCTTAAAACAAATCTGACATTATTACTATATATTAGCTGCAGCATGCAACTTCATTTGTGTATATGCAGGTATTTCATGAGAGCTTACTTAATTTATTTCTTTTTTCCCTGCTTCTAAGGTTTCTAAGGTCTGTGTCGTGACGTGTGATAGCCTATAACCTTCCCCAAGAATTGAGCTATCAAATGCAGAAAGAAGTTTTCAAATCCGTCTGATAGTTCCAGAGATTAGTGTGTACAAACAAACAAAACTCTTCTACTTCATATATTAGTTATGTACTTCATGTATACTTGCTACTCCTCTTGAGATTGAATGTTCAGGCATCGCTGGACTATTCGGAGCTATATTGTAGAAAGTGCATGGCTGGCGTCCGGTGTTAACTTTATTTTTTGAACCCTTTCTTTAATTAGTGTCATGCCTGTTCATTTGTTGAAGTCGCCTAGAAAAGGACCTCAACCATTATAATAATTTGAAGAAAAAACAATACTACATAGTATAAGATGTATACATATACAGTGTCCTGTGAGTAATCTGTCAATTAATTCTCAGAAATTGGTGCAGTAGCTTAATTCGTTGATGGAAGTTCATGGTAAGCTGAGTTAGATTATTTGAATCAATTGTTTAGTTGGTTTATTATTAGCCGTCAATCACTTGTTCCCTCAGTTGCTGGAGATTGGCTGAAGCAGCATATGGAAGCAAACAATATGGTTTACATTCAGAATATCATTGAAGTGATGTCCTTGTATCTGAAAAAAAAAACATATCTTATTTCAGTAATATCATACAAATTGTTAATAGATTCAAGTGTTATTTTGCGAAAGTCAAATTTACATGCAATTTGATCGAACCTGCTTTGTGTGCTTCGGCACCCACCCACTACCGTTAGTAGATGTAACATGGCGACGTTGCCATTAAATGTTACCCTGCGCTACGCTAGGCCATATGAAGTAATTGGTGGCGGAAGCACACAAAGCAGGTTAGATTAAATTGTATATCACACAAAATCAAACATAATATCTAACAAAAATTTAAATATGATGCAACTGTGAAAAATACTTTTAGAGAGGTCATCGACTCCTGTACCCAAGATTTCTATAGTACAGTCATTGAAAAACTCCCAATTGAAATGACAAAATGAATAATAATGAGTAAAATAATTCAATTAATAATTTTTTTATTTATCTATACAGATAAATAAAATTAGAGTGTCTGTTTGTAATATTAAAATAACCGCTTTTTACTAAATGCATATGGATGTACACGGTGAAAAATGAATATTTTTACATTTTTTGTCTGTCTGTTTGTTCCGGCTACGGCTGGACCGAATTTGAAGGGACTTTCACTAGCAGATAGCTGATGTAATAAGGAGTAACTTTGGCTACTTTTATTTTAGAAATTTTATTTATTTTTATTAATATAAATAAATAATATTCCACGCGGACGAAGTCGCGGACACAGCTAGTATTTAAATAGTTATTGACTATACACATGTGCAGTGATAGCCCAGTGGGTTAAGAACCAACCTATTACCAATGGTACCTGGTTCAAATACTAACATGGGCATGTGTCGCCAAATTTGTGTTTTCAGATTCATGTACATATTTGTAATTATCACTTGATCGAAAACATCATTTTCAGAAGGAAAGCATCATGATGAAAGACATGTGACGTTACCTAAGAATGATCTGACGTTTCTTCTGGGTTGTGGAGGTCTGACAGCACGTAGTCTATGTCACAATCAGTATAATAATCTTCTCCAAATCCTTAGTCTTAGGTAGCAGCCTAGATCCTAATAATAAATATTATTAGACAAATTGCACAGCGCCATCTAGCCCCAAAGTAAGCGAACCTTGTGTTATGGGTACTAGACAACTGATACAGCGGCGTAGCGTGGGCGTCGGCCGCCCGGGGCGGAAGACAATTTTGCCGCCCTCTTATTTAGGTATTTTAATTTAATGTATACTATACATTACATACATTAATTCTAGAGAACTTTTCGGCAAGAACAGTCATCATTATTTTGCAGTATTCGGGTCAGATTTTAAATTAAAAAGTTATAGTTCCCACTGTTGAATGTAGGTACACGTAGCGCAAAAATTCAATTTTTCACAAAGCTCAATAATTTCACAACCACTACACGTACTTATTTGCACAGAAATTACAGTTTTAAAAGCGTAACATAAATTACGATACCAGACGATGTGAAATGGACAACAGACGATCCATCAATAAAACTTTCTTTGAATTGTCAAAGCAACAAGTACTTCCTTGAAGGGACTTAGCCATACCTAAAAAATAAAATACCTACGGAGAATCCCCGCAAGTCAGTATATATAGACGCTGTTGTCAGCAGTTGCTACAAAATATTTAAAGAACGGGGATTCCCCGAATTCGTCACAGAATAAGTAATGAAAAATTCAATTTTTTCAATTGGTCCGAAATTGTAGCTGCGATAAAAATATGAAATGGTTCAAATATTTTTATTACTTATTGAGAAATTTTGCCGCTCCCTAAAAAGTGCCGCCCGGGGCGGGCCGCCCCTGCCGCCCCCGCTACGCTATGCCACTGAACTGATAAACATACGTAAATACATTTTTTTGTAAATGCATACATATTATACATAGAAAATATCCAGATCCAGACCAATACAAACAGACACATTCATGCACACAAATGTTTGTACTGTGTGGGAATCGAACCCACGAGTGTTGGTGTCAAAGTAGCGTAACAACGCGTTCCACCACTGCGACACTGAGCTCGTCAATAATATAATGTAATGGCTCATAATGGATTAGGAAGTAGGATACCAATAGAAAGAAGAAAATTAAAAAGTTATTTATTCTCTATAAAACATTGTAATTTTGGTTATAGTAACATTGCAACTGTGCGTATCCTGCAAATGAACTACTTAACTCCTGCCATGTTACCACATTTCAATCTAATAAATTGGAGTTTTACTTAATGTTGAATCCTATAGTTTCACACCCGATTGCTCTTGGATACCAGTGTGGAGGTATTTCTAACTGAAAAGAAGCTTTACTTAATCATATATTCCTACAAACATTTCCCAAAACAAAAATATTTTGCAATATAAATCACCACTTCAGAATATTAATTTCTCTTCGCAAAAGTTGCTCGAGACTAACGTTAGCAAAACAGTAGATAAACTCCTTCAAAACTTCTGTCAACGCTATGCAAATGTCAAAACAATTTAACAAAATACGATTGTATTGCAGGAAACGTGCAGGTGCAGTGCAGGTTTTTTAACAGAATAGCAAGTCATTTACTGCAGTGTTGCTGCAACGTCGCTGCTGGCAGATCGCTTAACAGAATAACGAGACGTCAAAATGTACACATTTAGACACACGCCGCACAACAATGCATTTGCAGTTATTTAGCAGAATTGGCCTACTGATCTAGTCAGCATGATGGGAATTAATGGATGGTAATCTTTCTGAGGTATAATACCACCTCTGCTGTATGGAGTTTTGCTATCACAGCAACACCTTATGAGTTTACAGGGAATTGTTATTTGAGGTTTTCAGTGAGGTGGAGTGGAACAATTTTCAATAAAACGCTTTTATACTTGTACTGCCTATGTTTAACAAATTAAAAAATATCTATTCTTCTGTACCCAGAATCCCTTAGAAAAATAATCTTTGTTTTACATAGGTAGTACTTACATAATGAAATTGTTGTGTATGATCTTTATATTAATTATAGCATACAATATATATCAACAACAATGTTTTGTATTCAAATCACATGATTTTTACTATAAATAAAACTTTTGAACTTTGACTAGACTATAGAAAATGAGAAAGAAAACACGCTATATTCTTTTCTACCTGTAGTTTTGGCAATGAAGCCAGTGCAATACGCTATATTATAGTAATGTAATAGGGGTTACAGAATGAAATTGCCGTTTTATAGTAATAGATACTTTGAATTGACATAAAAGCTTTGTAGTGTGAGATTTCGAGTGAAACTCTTTTCACATGATTGAGGTATTTCTTTTAAAAAATGTGCAACATTTGATTTTCGAATTTCAATTGTTTTTTTATTCAGTTTAGATGCAATCAATGCTGCGTTTGGAGAACAGACTGCTAATGAACGCACCGTGCGTTTTTGGTTTAAACGCTTTCGTAATGGAAACTTCGACTTGAAGAATGAACCACGTGGTAGACCGCCTACACAAGTGATTAACGCTGAATTGAAGGAGATGATGGAAACCGATCCGAGTCAAACTACCCAGGAATTAGCGGCGCGGTTTAGCGTTACCTTTCCTACAATATTGACTCACTTCCATCAAATCAATAAGATAAAAAAAATCAAAATGGGTGCCTCGTGGTTTGACTGATCTGTAGAAAGAAACGCGTGTTGAAACTTGTATTGCCTTGTTGAAGCGGTACAGAAATGAAAGAATATTGGATCGATTTGTGACATGTGACGAAAAGTGGATTTTTACAATAATCATAAGCGAAAACTGCAATGGCTGACCCCAAGTCAAACGCCACAACAGTGCCCTAAAGCAAAACTTATCAATAAAAAGATAATGATAACTGTTTGGTGGTCTCTTCATGGCGTTATTCACTATAGCTTTCTCATTTCTGGTCAAGCAATAACAGCGGATGTTTACTGTGCCGAATTTCGAACAATGATGGCGAAACTGGCAGTGAAACAGCCCCGACTCGTGAATGGATCTTCACCATTATTGCTCCATGATAACGCAAGACCTCACGAGAAACCGTTGTAACTACAGGAGCTGCAGTCAGAAACCATACGTCATCCTCCGTACTCGCCAGACCTTGCTCCAACTGACTACCATTTCTTTCGTGATTCGGACAATTTTCTACGTGGTAAAAAATTTCTTCCTAGGCGGCAGTACAAAATGCTTACACACAGTAGTCGAATCTGGATATCCCGGGTTCTATCGCAAAGGCATAAATAAACTTCCGATTAGATGGCAGCAATGTATAGAAAATGAGGGTAATTTTTTGATTAAATAAATATGTAACATCTTAAAAAAAAAACGAGGTTCAACAACGCTCGTGGGTTCGATTCCCACACAATACAAACATTGTGTGCATGAACATGTTTGTTTGTCTTGTTCTGGATGTTTTAAGAGAGGTAGGGCGCATCAAAGTAGCCCGTCTGGGGAAGTACCTCTAACTCACAGAAAAAAACAGCCAAATAATAACTCCCTATAGGTTTGTAGTATTCCTGTGTGTGAGTGAGGTCACCTGTAAACTCCTAAGGAGTTGCTGTGTAAACAGCAGAGGAGGCATCGCGCGAGTATAATGATAAAAATAAAATATAAATGATAGTTAATATATTACAAGCATTAATAGGCTACAGTAAGCGCTTTACATCAGGTCGGCCGTATGCTTGTATGACTTCCGACCTTGTATAAAAAAAAGTGTCGGTGAACGAATTTCCATTTAAATTATATACTAAATCCATCATTAATCGATCGATTTAAACATAAAGTGGGTAATTTATACGCACTGGCCTGAACGATTCCTAGTAAAATAATCAGTACAATTACACTAACTATGTCGCTTAGTTTATTATTCAATTTACTTTGTACACTCAGGTTTTTTTTGTGCAGATGCCCAAGTAGGTATATACATATTTTTTTGGAAAGTAAATGTATATTATAGTATTACTAGCTGACTGGGCACACGTTGTTCTGCCATATAAATTATTTCTTATTGTTTTTTTTATGAAATATACTTTACAAATATCCATGAAACATCGGACGAGCCGTTTCGGAGGAGTGCGACCACAAACATTGTGGCACGAGATTTTTATATTTCATTCTATGTATATATATAGATATATATAATTATCTTAAATAATTACTCAAGTATAAATTACTTAAAAGTCGTTCTCTGCCTGTCATAGTGCACTCATATGACATTTATACAATAGTCTCAAGTTTCGACTAGTTGCCACAACTAAAAATATAAGATGGCGATAAGAATTGTTGTCAAATTAAATCAGCTGTTTCTGATCTGATTGAACCATCAAGTTCCTTGTGGACTATACACGAAAATAATTCTGTTCATAACCAATACCCTTAAACCTGTTTATTTTGTGAATTGAAGCACCATTTAAGTGGAAAACATATATCTAAATAGGTTATTATCAAAATGAGATATGTATCACAGTTGTTCCAGCCAGTAATCACGATACCGAAGAATGCGAAGATCAAAAACACAGAGATTACGTGCAAAAGTCAGAAAGTAAGTTATATTTCTATTACAATGTATTTAATACTGTTGTTTCTTGTGGGGATCGCCCCCGGTAGCGGCGTTAGTTGCCTACGTATCTGGTTCTACAACAGCTGCAATCAGCCTGCTATGTCTCCTCCTTTCTTATATTTAGGTGGCCACGCGTCCCTTAAGCACATAAGCTTTATTTGGCTAGTCTCTTATACCTTGACGGTTAGCTAGAGAGATGAATTTTTTATCACTGATAGTACTCATTATTAACACTAAAATACCAAAATCTTAACCGACGGAGATTAATAGTTTTCGAGTAAAAAATTGTTGAAATTTACGAAAATATTAGTGAAATTATGACATGGGGTGAGCTTTACTAACGGGGTGCACGATTTCGGGATTGGTCAGGGTTGCTTTATGTAGGGGTTAGTCTCCCCTTTCAAACGACACTACTTGGAGCTCCAGGAAATTTCTACTTTTTTTAATTGTTATTTTAGTGCACGTGAAATGGAACGAATATTGTTCAATAAAAATATAGTTTGTTGTACAATTGTAATTTGTTACCTTGAAACGGAATGTATTATAATGACACAAAACGTTTGGGCATTTATCATTTGTCAAATCTTTCAAACAAATAAAAAAATTGTAATAAGTATAGCAAGGCTCACAGTTGAGCTGCAAGATTTAGTGACTAACCAAAATAAGGAGCTTTCAAGTGTAAGGAGAAACTTTGCATCTCTCTATGTATTCTACTGATTCTTCATTCTCTTATATCATGGGTATCTCGCTCATTTGCTAGGCGCGCACGGCGATATGGATCCAATATGTAGAGGCCACTTAGAGAATTGATGTAGTGTAGTATACTCACCATAACCCACTCAGATGGGTATCAATGGAACAATATACCCATGAACAGGGCTGGGCAGTGTTGGAAGTGTTGTAAATGCGTGGGAAAATGGGCTATTGTAATGAGATCTATGGGGGTATTCACATCGGGAATTGGCGGGTTCCCCTGCCTACACCTAGGGATTTGGTGAAGTTCCTACATCTTCCCACTTTCGTGTTGCATATCTGTTTTCTACATATCCGAACCAACGGAGCATGCCTCTTCTTATTTTAACACCGACACTCTCTTTCAGACCAATTCTGTTTCTAACATCATCATAATAATACAATACAATTTTAGTTCAAATTGTTTGTGTTTTATCAGAAGGTGATGTCAAGAGCACTAGGAAGCGGCGAGCGTTCATGACAAGAGCTATGAATATTAAATAAGCGAGTGAGGTGTGACCGAGTCATAATACGCTCAGTTCTTATTGCATACTCGCAAGGGATTAGGCGTAAATATATAAATACATAGATATGTTAATGAGATACCCATAACTACTTATATTATATATTTTTATTGAAGCATAGCATGATAGCCCAGTAGATAAATCGCCCTAGCGACCAACAGGTCTCCAGTTCGACTCCTGGAATGTACCACTAAATTCTTTTTTTCGAATTTATGTACATATTTGTAATTATCACTCGCTTAAAGGTGAAAGAAAACATCGTCAGGAGACCAGCGCGTCTATAAAAATATATTTCGAAAGCCGTGTGCCCTTACCTAAGAATGATGTGGATTTTCCTCTGGCGGCAGTCGCTCCACGTAAATCAGTTCTACGCTAAATCCTTATGCTTAGGTATATTATATAGAGCACCCCAAAATGAACATAGCTGCCTTTAGATTTGACCGCATTTGTATTAACAGTCTATATTCTGTTAGGGCTAGGCTAAAGGCTTACTACTGAATGCGAAGAAAACAAAGATAATGGTATTTGAAAGAGAAGAATCCAGAACTAATGTAAGGATTACGATTGATGATGAAGTGTTGGAACAAGTGGATGAGTTTGTATATCTTGGATGCGCTTTCAGCAGGGATGGAAGGTACACCGCAGATGTGGAAAGACGAGTGAGTGCTGGGAATAGTTTGAATGGAGCGTTGGGAAAACTTCTTGGCAGTAAAATCCTGAGCCAGAAGGCACAACTCGCTATACACAATGCAGTGTTGGTCCCAACGCTAACTTATGGAAGCGAGAGTTGGGTATGGCAGAAAGAGCATGAAAGTAGAATAAACGCGTTTGAAATGCGAGCGCTGCGCAAAAATTGTGGCGTAAGGCTTGTAGACCGTATTCATTTATGATGTTAGAAATAGAGTTGGTCTGAAAGAGAGTGTCGGTGTTAAAATAAGAAGAGGCATGCTCCGATGGTTCGGGCATGTAGAAAGAATGCAAGATGAAAGAATGACGAAGCGGATATACAATGCAAAAGTGGAAGGATGTAGGAGCCGGGGAAGGCCAAGACTTACCATGACCAAATTGGTCGTGTTCTATCAGAAGGTGATGTCAGGAGCCCTAGAAACCGGCGTGCGTGCATGAGAAGAGCAATGAATGTTAAAGAAGCGAGTGAGATATGTAAGAATCGAGTCACGTGGTGCTCGTTTCTCTCTGCCTACCCCGCAAGGGATTTGGCGTGAAGTTATAGCTATTCTGTTATTTAAGTAAGTTGCAATCAAATTTTGGGCTTTACCTATCTCCATAATGGCACAGTTTGAACAAAAATGTCCGATGGTCTCCTGATAAAACACGATCATGTTGTTCATGGTAGGTAAGTCTTGGCCTACCTCGGCCCCTACATCCTCCTGCCATTCGGGTATATAGTGTACTGTCATATAATAATAAATATGGCTTGAAATGATGATGATTATAAAATTAGATCATTATTATACATTTGTTTATCACCTAGGTTTAATAATCACTTCATATTTTTCTACAAAATGTTGTTAGAAATGAATTTATTTAAAGGATCATTAATATTAACATCATTCTTATTCCAAATAGTTACACTAATTACCGGCAAAAATATTTTTTCTTGCGCGCAGGCAAATAATTTAATAAAATATCTAAAACTGTTGACATTGATTTGTTCGCTACAAGCACAACCAGAGCGAAGCACTTGCTTTATCATCATTTGCTCCAGTAACATAAAGACACATCATAACGGTATCTTTTTAATTTTAATGCTATTGTATAAGCTCCCTTTTTAGGGTTCCGTACCCAAAGGGTAAAACGGAACCCTATTACTGAGGCTCCGCTGTCCGTCCGTCCGTCTGTCACCAGGCTGTATCTCTTGAACCGTGATAGTTAGTAATTTAAGGGGGCTCCCATACAACAAACGTGAATTTTTTTACACATTTTTGCTCGATATTGATAACGGCAACAGGTAGACGCTTAAAATATTCACAGAATATTTAGTTATATATTCACTTTAAGAATAAATAATTAAATTAAAATAAAACAAATATTTAAGGGGGGCCCCTTAAATATTTGTTTTATTTTAATTTAATTATTTATTCTTAAAGTGATTTTTAAAGTAATTTTATATGATTTTTATATCCATATAGATAAAATCGACCATGTTGTGACACGACATCTTTACTATTGTTAAATATAGTTACTAAATATTATGCTAGATATAACTGAGTGTAAAAGCATGTTAATTAAATGTTTTGTATTCACTTAGAATATTAAACTACAGTGTAAAGTTGTCAACATGACTACTGGCACATTATGAGTATGAAGGTAGGGATGAAATTAAGGGAGGGCCGATGTCTTATTAGGAGAGGAACTGTAATGGGGAGGACATTCTTGTACAAGTGGTTAACAGAATAACACCGAAATTTTGTTAATAAAGTTATTAGTTATTGATATATAAGTACTGAGGAATAAAACATCCTATTATTTTTAACAAACGTGTGAGACGTTATTACTATTGCAACAGCGTGATATTTGCGTTCATGTTTCCTTTAAAAAATCATTCAAGTTCTACCTGTGAGGACCTGTGTTACCTTTATGTCACCTGTGGCTGTTGGTCTTCCTGACAATTAAACATCTCGCTTACCTCTTTTCATGCTCTCTCGCCTGTACCTGGGGCTCCTGATATCTCCTTCTGATAGACTACGACAATCGGTACAGAATCCTCGGGGTTCGAAACCCAACCTGCTCTTAAACTGATCTGCATGACAGCTTCTTCTAGAATGTGGTCTCGTACGTCCTACGAGCTCCGGGCTGTTCTCGCTCCTGCCGCTTGCACGAAGGTCGCTGGATAAGCTGGAAGCCATCATTAAGAAGTGTATCGAGGCAGCGGGAGGGCAGCGGGTGTCTCTGCCGGCGCTGACGGCTGCGGGGCTGTGGGAGAAGACTGGCCGCCTGGAGCTGGGTGCGGAATTGATGACAGTTGAAGACCGTCACGGAAAGCAGTTTGTTTTATCGCCGGTGTGTACTTATATACAAAGTTGTCTGTAAATGATTCAGCACATGCAACTATATTTATTTTATTCTATCATTTGACATTATTATGAAAACTGGTACCCGGTTTGAATCCAGGCGTGTATTTATTAATATTTGTAATTATCTCTTGCTGGGCTCTAAAGGAAAACATTGTAAGGAAACCCGCACGTATACTTCACCACCACAGTATACTTTAACAGAGGTAGGGCACATCAAAGCACCCCGTCTGGGGAAGTACCTCCACCTCACAGAAAAACGCGGCCAAATTACAACAACTTGAAGGTTTTTGTAACCCTGAGTGTGAGCGAGGTCACCAGTAAACTCCTAGGAAGTAACTGTGTAGCAGCAGAGGTGGCACGTACGAGTGATACTTAATGTGTATGCAAGCGTTCATGGCTACGGTAACCGCTTTACATTAGGCGGGAGGTATGCTTGTATGCCTCCCGACTTTGTATAAAAAATGTAAAAACAATCTAAGTGCCGTGAAGGTCTAATGTTTTTTTTTTATTTATCTTAACGCGTTGCCTATTGAGTTATATTCTTGCTGGTAACCTCAGCCTCCAGGAAGTTGTTATTTGGTTGCGGTTTCTGTAGCGTGGCGGTACTTCCCCATTCCGACTGCTTTGATGTACTCTGCCTCTCTTAAAACACCCAGACCAAGACGAACAGACATGTTCACACAAACATTTGTCCTGTGTGGCAAACACACGAGCCTTGGTGGAACGTCGGGAGGCATACAAGCGGTCCACCTGATGTAAAGCGGTTACCGCAGCTTATAAACTCGCGCGATGCCACCTCTGCTGCTAACACAGCAACTCCATCGGAGCTAACTGGTGACCTGACACAAACGCTGGAACACAACAACACTCTAGGGAGCTGTTATTTAGCTGCGGTTTTCTCTAAGGTGGAGGTACTTCCCCAGACGGGCTGTTTTGATTTGAGGTAGGGCTACCTCTCTCAAAACATCCAGACCAAGACAAACGGACATGTTCATGCACACAAATGTTTGCCTTGTGTGGGAATCGAACCCACGAGCGTTGGTGTCAAAGTCGCGTCATTCACGACTGAGCCACCGAGCTCGTCAATATTTTCTTAAGAGGGCGTATAAAGCTAAGTGGCGCCCTCATTTTGTTTTTATTAATAACGGTGAATTTAAGAACAATTACAAAACAAGCGCTCAATACAGCCACTGTAGAACCATATTTATGTTTTTTTGAGACATATTATATTATTATTATTTATGTACAATTAGTCATAATTTTGATTATTGCAATAAGTAGCCACAATAAGTAGTAATTAAAATTTTGCTTATCTATATATATAAAAATGAATGTTTGTCTGTATGTCCTCTATGGACTTAAAAAGGGCTGGGCAGATTTTGATGAAATTTTCAGTGAATGTTCAGGTTAACCCAGCAGGTGATCCTGTGAAGTTTGGTAACGATTGGATCACCCGTGCGAAGCTGGGTCAAGTAGCTAGTAGATAATAAATACGAGATATGTTTCAAAAATACATAAATACGGTTCTTCAGTGCCTGTATTGAGCGTTTTTAAGGTTCCGTACCCAACGGGTAAAATGGAACCCTATTATTGAGGCTCCGCTGTCCGTCCGTCCGTCACCAGGCTGTATCTCATGAACCGTGATAGATAGACAGTTGACATTTTCACAGATGATGTATTTCTGTTGCCTAAATAAAAAATACTAAAAAATAGAATAAAATAAATATTTAAGGGGGCTCCCATACAACAAACGTGATTTTTTTGCTCGATATTGATAACGGCAACAGGTAGACGCTTGAAATATTCACAGAATATTTAGTTATATATTCACTTTAAAAATAAATAATTAAATTAAAATAAAACAAATATTTAAGGGGGGCTCCCATACAACAAACGTGTTTTTTTTTTTTTGCCGTTTTTATAGATAATCGTACGGAACCCTTAAAGCGCGAGTCCGACTCGCACTTGGGCGATTTTTTTGGAATTGATCTTAATTTCAGAGTTGTTAATAAAAACAAAATGTTGGCGCCACTTAGCTTTATATGTATGTATATCTTCACGCCAGATCCCTTGCGGGGTAGGCAGAGAGAACCGAGCGCCATAAGACGCGGTCCTTACACACTTCACTCGCTTCTTTCACATTCATAGCTCTTTTCATGCACTCTTAGTACGCCCTCTTAATATAATTATCTTCCTTTCAGACCCACGAGGAGGCAGTGGCGGACCTGCTGAGTGACGTCGGGCCTCTGTCGTATAAACAACTGCCTCTCCTTCTTTATCAGGTACCCTCTCCTCCCTTTTCTCATACGACGTCGGGAAACAAACAAGCAAATAACCAGACCTATGTGAAGTGATTCCATTGTTTACGTTCTTTATGCAACGTCGGAAGGCATACAAGCATACGCCCCACCTGATGTAAAGCGGTCACCGTAGCCTATATACGCTTGCTATACATTAAGTATCACTCGCGCGATGCTACCTCTGCTGCTAACACAGCAACTCCTTGGGAGCTTACTGGTGACCTCACTCACACGCAGGAACACAACAACCCTCTAGGGAGTTGTTATTTGGCTGCGGTTTTCTGTGAAGTGGGAGGTGCTTCCCCAGATGGGCTGCTTTAGTGCGCTTTACCTCTGTTAAAAACACCCAAACAGACGTGTTCATGCACAAAAATGATTGTCTTGTGTGGGAATCGAACCCACGGGCATTGGTGTCAATGTTACGTAACAGCTCGTTTCGCCCCTGAGCCACCGAGCTCGTCAAAGCTCGTTGCAATATTTCGTTTCATCGAGATTAAAGTCACAACGACGCTAATGAAGTTTTCACTTAAATAAAGTAACTTTTCAAAAATACTTTTTATTTTCCTTTTCCGACCTTATATAGTTTAATTCTTGTATATAAATGGTGGCATCCCTATTTCCAGATCACCAACAAGTACCGCGACGAGCACCGCCCGAAGCACGGGCTGCTGCGCGCGCGCGAGTTCCTCATGCTGGACGCGTACGGAGCGCACGGCAGCGCGCGGTGCGCTCGGGACACGTACGCGCGCGTGCACCGCGCCTACACGCACATCTTCCGCTCGCTGCAACTGCCCGTACACAGCGGTAAGACTATTCAAGTGGCAATTTTTTTTTATACAACGTCGGGAGACATACAAGCATACGGCCCACCTGATGTAAAGCGGTTACCGTAGCCTATTAACGCTTGTAATATACTAAGTATCACCTGCGCGATGCCTCCTTAGGAGCTTACTTTTTTTTATGTATATTAGTTCAACATAGTGGCTCCGATTTGCCTGATGGTAAGCGAAAGAGTCCAAATCGCAACTGCAACTGACAACATACTACATACCGTGTCCTGTCAGTTGACGCTGCCATGCTGACCCGCAAGATGCTTCTTCACGCTGTGTTTGAAGGATCCCATATTGTAGGAAGGAGGGAACACGTGTGCAGGCAAGACGTTCCACTTTTTAATAGTTCGACAGAGATAGGAGTTGCCGAACTTTTTAGTACGAGAACGATGACATCGCAAGCCTGCACGTGTGGTTCTATGACGGAAGGGAGAGGGTGGGATAAGGGTAAACAACGCTGTACACAACGCGGTGCTAATTCTGATGATAACTTATGGAAGTGAGAGCTGGGTATGGCAGAGAGAGCATGAAAGTAGAATAAATGCGGTCGAGATGCGAGCACTGCGCAAAACTTGTGGTATAACGCTTGCTGACCGTAATAACGACGTAAAAAAGAGAGTTGGTCTGAATGAGAGTGCCGGTGTTAAGAAAAGGCGTACTCCGTTGGTTCGCACATGTAGAAAAAATACAGGATGAAATTATGACGAAGCAGATATACAATGCAAAAGTGGAAGGATGTAGGAGCCGAGGAAGGCCAAGATTAACCTACCGTGATCAAATTGGATGAATTGCCTTCATCTTCAGACCTTTTTTTTTTCAGTATCAGCGCCATCTGGCGACATGGGTGGTACAACCTCGCACGAATGGCAACTGTTGGCTTCGGCCGGCGAGGACGAGGTGGTGGTATGTCCGTCCTGCTCGCACGCCGCGCTCGCTACCGCCGGCTCCACCTGCGAGAAATGTGGGATGGAGACGAACATACACAATAGTATTGAGGTTAGAATGTCAAATGAGTAAATGTGTCTTGCTATCTTAAAGTAGTAATTCGAAGACGCATGCTCCGTTGGTTCGGACATGCAGAAAGAATGTTGAATGAAGATACAATGTTATAGTTTAAGGATGTAGGAGCCGAGGAAGGCCATTTTGACGAGCTCGATGGCGCAGTAATTAATAACGCTGCTTTGATACCAGCGCTCGTGGGTTCGATTTCCGCATATTTTTTTTATATACTACTAGATTGGCAAACAACCATGCCCGCATCAGATGGTAAGCAGTCACCGTAGCCAATTGAGGCCACGGAATGTTACTCGCGCGCTGCCAATCTTGTGACCTAGGATGTTTCGTCACAGTACCCAGTAATTTCTCTGCCATATCTCACCCTTCAAACCGGAACACAGCTATATAAATACAGCTGCTCGGCGGTAGAAATAGGTGAGACAGAGGTACCCACGCAGACGACGACTGTACAAAGACTCCCTCTGGTTAAACATATGACAAACATTTGTGTGTATGAACATGAAACAGTCTGCCTGGGGAAGGACCTCCATACGTAGAAAACCGCGGCCAAATAGCAACTCTCTAGAGGGTTGTTGTGTTCCTGCGAGTGAGTATGGTCACCAGTGGGCTCCTAAGGAGTCGCTGTGTTAGCAGCAGAGTTGGTTTCACGGGAGTGATACTTGATGTTTTCTTTTTATACTACGTCGGGAGGCATACAAGCATACGGCCCACCTGATGTAAAGCGGGTACCGTAGCCTATTAACGCTTGCGATATATTAAATATCACCCGCGCGATGCCTCCTCTGCTGCTCACACAGCAACTCCTTGGAAGCTTACTGGTGACCTCACTCACACGCAGGAACACAACAACCCTCTAGTGGAGTTATTTGGCTGCGGTTTTCTGTGAGGTGGAGGTACTTCCCCAGAGGGGATGCTTGGATGCGCCCTTCCTCTCTTAAAATCCAGACCAAGACAAACAGACATGTTCATGCACGCAAATGTTTGTCCTGCGTGGGAATCGAACCTACTAGCGTTGGTGTCAAAGTCATGTCTTTCACGACTGAGCCACCGAACTCGCCCTCCTCCTCATATGAAAAAAGGCACACTAACGACGAAGATGACGAGCTCGATGGCATAGTGGTAACGTTACTTTGACACAAACGCACTCGGTTCAATTCCCACACAGGACAATCGTTCTTGTCTATGAACATGACTGATTGTCTTAGTTTGGGTGTTTCAAAAGAGGCAGTGCGCATCAAAGCAGCCCGTCTGAGGAAGTACCTCTACCTCACAGAAAACCGCAGCCAAATAACAACTCCCTAGGGGGTTTTGAAATTAAACAATTTTTAACGGAAGTATCGCGTGTTTTATTTATTTTGTTGAACCTGACGTTTCGAACGCTTTGTAGCGTCCGTGGCCGCAGGAAGACTGAGTCTTCCTGCGACCCTGCGAATCGCGAAAACCTAAGACAATCCCTAGAGGGTTGTTGTGTTCCTGCGTGTGAGTGAGGTCACCAGTAAGCTTCCAAGGAGTTGCTGTGTAAGCAGCAGAGGAGGCATCGCGCGAGTGATAATTAGTATATCGCAAGCGTTAACAGGCTACGGTACCAGCTTTACATCAGGTGGGCTGTATGCTTGTATGCCTCCCGACGTAGTATAAAAAAAAATATCGAGTATCACTCGCGTGAAACCAACTCTGCTGCTAACACAAGGACATCCACAGACAAATAACAACTCCCAATAGTGGTAGCAGTAGTGTTACCCGTAAGCTCCTAAGTAAGTCATTGGCTTCACCAACTGTGTTATTGTGCGAGTGATCCCCTGACCGGTGACGGTCGTGTCTCCAGGTGGGTCACACCTTCATCCTGGACACCAAGTACAGCGAGCCTCTGAACGCGCGGCTGGTGTCCGCCGCCGGCGCCGCGGAGCCCCTCCTCATGTCCTGCTACGGCATCGGCCTCACAAGGTAACCAACTAACGAAACCACTCGCAGCATAACATCCGGACGAGTCGGCAAATTAAGAGCTTCTGAAGTGCCCATAGGCTACGGTCAATGATTACCATCAAGCAGATCGCATACTTGTTTGCCACTTTAGTGGTATAAAAAAAACAACGCGTCGTGTCCGAAACAAGAATGAGCACTAAACGCAGCATGAATACAAACACAAACTGAACGAAAACACAAGAGTGAACACAAACTCCATGTAAACACGAAACTTTATATAGAGGCTGGTGAAAAATACTTTGAAAAGATTTCATAAAAAAACCAGTTGAGAATGCGCAAGCGTGTATTGCCAGAGGAACACCTGGCTCGTCAATTATATAACAATTAAATTTTTTTTTTTATTTGTCGGCCATTTTGACCGTGTTCCTTAAGAGATAGGAACGGTGTTCCTGAACATTCCTATTCTACTTTTTTATGCTGAATCCGAATCTGAAGTCAAAATTCGAATATTCGAAAATAAACGCACACACAGACTAACATTTAGATTTCATATAGGAACGGTGTTCCTGAATATTTACCTATAGAACATTTTTTTTTTTTCTCAAAACTTTCTGAGTGTCCCACGTACGTACACAATAATCCGAAGCGATGTCGATTTGTGAACCGGCCTGGTGAGAGCTGTTCCACAGTCGGTGACAATCTAAATCAAAATTCTATCTATACAGTAATACTATGCATATATCTATATAAAAATGTATTCTGTTTTTGTCACACAGCCATCGAAATATAATTTCTTGGACGTGCTGGTCTCCTCACGATGTTTCCCTTCACCGCCGAGCTGGTGATAATTACAAATCCTACTAATATTATAAATGTGAATGTCCGTTTGTTTGTTATATATGATCAGCATGAAACTTTGTACACATATTCTTGGAGGTATCAGAAATAACATAGGATACTTTAAAAAAAAAACATTTTTTTATCAATGCGAGCGAAGCCGCGGGTAAAAGCTAGTATGTATATAAATCAGAAAACGAATTTAATGGACACGCCAGGATTCAAACCGGAGCCCTGTTGCTCAGTAGGGCGGTTCCTCATTCACTGGGTTTTTTTTTTTAATGTTGCACCCCTGCCGTGGGCAAGGCTCTTATATAACTAAACAAATTCATACATCACATTCTCTGTCATTCCCCAATTCATTCTTTCATTCATCATCTTTCAGTTTGTTTACTCATGTTTAAAAGCCGGTGAAATTACTACAGCTATTTCCGAACTTCCCTCCCCATACTGCGTCAGTCCAGCCACGGCGACAGCGAGCTGCTCGCTCCACCTAGGACTACTGCAGTATACCTTGGCTAAAGGCTCTGTATAGCTACTCGTACTTATTGCAATCTATGACAGCCATGGTAGACTGACGCAGTATTTTTACAAAATTTGAACTATTTCTCCCCATCACTATTTCGTAGACCGTTGTTCCGGTGACTCGCATTCCCAACTCCTGCTCCAAATCGAACCTCTGTTTGGAGAATGCGGGACACCGAAACAATATGTGCTGCAAAATCCACTGGGTTATTACTTACTTACTTAAATATGTCGTAGCTAATTATGGGATACAGCATATTAATGTATTCGTACCTTTAGAATAAGTATGTATCCTCCTTTATAGGAATACGTGAGTAAAATAACAGATGTAGTAAATTAAAATATAGCAAGTATACGGAAATTATAAGCACCAAACATCACGTCGAGATGTCCAGATCAATATCCCTTTGTTATAGTAATATTTCTTTGTTGTGTTAAATATATATATAGACTGTTTATTATTATGTAAGTCAGTCAGTCCATAGACGACAGAATATACATACGTTCCTGAAAACACTGGTCTTATTCAAACCCGCAACACTAATCTTTTAAATTGTAATTAAATAATGATGTTTCGTCAGGTTGTTGGCGGCGAGCGTGGAGGCCCTCTCCAGCGAGACGGCGCTCCGCTGGCCGGCACGTATAGCGCCCTACACCGCCCTCATCATAGGCCCTAAGGTATCGCACGTTCGCTACGGTTGCATCTTATCGCCAAGTCTCAAACATTTATTACCACGATGGTGACCGCTCACAATCTGGCACAGATCTGGACTAGAGCTTCCACTTGCAGTGAACATAGATTTTTATTTATTTTTTTACTGGGGAAGTACCTCCGCCTCACAGAAAACCGCAGCCAAATAGCCATTCCCTAGAGTCTAGAGGGTTATTGTGTTCCTGCGTGTGAGTGAGGTCTCCAGTAAGCTCCTAGAGTTGCTGTGTTAGCAGCAGAGTTGGCATCGCGCGAGTAATACTTAATGTATTGCAGGGCGTTTATAGGCTACGGTATCCGTTTTACATCAGGTGGGCCGTATGCTTGTATGTCTCCCGACGTTGTATAAAAAAAAACATAATCAGTTGCGATTAAGGATTACAATCTCATTGTTCAATATAACATCCTGAGTTTGTACATTATTACGGTTATGTATGTATATCTTCACGCCAGCTCCCTTGCTGGGGTAGGCAGAGAGGACCGCGCGCCATAAGATGCGGTCCTTACACACTTCACTCGCTTCATTAACATTCATAGCTCATTTCATACACACTCGTTTGGTACCTGGGCTCCTGACACCACTTTCTGATAGTACATGACCAATTTGGTCATGGTAGTGTCTTGACCAAAAATGACATATGTTAAGTGTCAGAAATCCTCCATGACTGTTAAAAAACATTCACAAAGCACACAAAGTTGTTTAGATCAATCTGTCTATCTATATCCTTACGCCAAATCCCTTGCGGGGTAGGCAGAGAGAACCGAGCGCCACGTGACTCGATCCTTACACACCTCACTCGCTTCAATAACATTCATTGTTCTTTTCATGCACGCTCGCCGGTTTCTAAAGCTCCTGACATGACCTTCTGATAAAACACGACCAATTTGGTCATGGTAGGTAAGTCTTGGCCTTCCTCGGCTCCTACATCCTTCCACTTTTCCATTTACGGGACAGGCCCACCACTCATACCCACCACTGTGTCTCCTGTGTAGCCAGAATTAACAGCGGCGACCACAAAAAAGGCAATGAACAGTGAAGTTCACTGCTGTCCCGGGGGTTAAACGACAGCTGCCTCGGAACTCGCAACGAATTTAATCAGAAGAAATTTGTACGAGTAGGTAGTTTTGGAATTGACTTCCCCTCTTGGCAAAGTGAGAGACAGCAATATGACAAATAAGGCATTAAAAAACCTCAAAGAGATGGCTAGTCAAGTGAAGCTCAACTGCCGAGCACCACGGTTTAACAAATATCTAACACTATTGGGACCTAAACTGTGAGTTGTTACGTAACACATCGATTCCAATAATATAGATTGTAGAACCGCCTAAACGCCTGGTAATTCTCCCTTGTTGCCACCAAATCAGAATAGTATACTACCCTGGATGTGACCCGCAAGGAATTTAACATATCGTCCCGCTCCCGACGCCAGAGGTCGCACTCCCAGAGAACATGATGTGCTGTTTGCTCGAATTCATGATTTGTCGTAGAACACTCACATAAAGGCGATGACACACGACTAAATGAAAAGAGCTTCGCCCTAAAGTTTCCATTCCTTGTTAAAAATTGCGCAACAGGATGATCGACTTCTAACCACTCTTTACTTAATCTGTCTCGCACTGATTGAAAGAACAGATACAAGTGGCGTCCTTTAGTAGAAGTTTCCCATCTTTCTTGCCATTCAGACAGCAAAGTTTCAAGTACCTCTAACAGTCTAAGTATTTTATTATGATCGCGGTGTTTTATAAAATCAGGGTGCATGTTTTAGAGGTGTAGTACATTGAAGCGCGTCGTTGTATTTCCAAGTCACGCCTGCCAGCACTTAACAAATAACAACTCCACTTTTGCATTGTATATCTGCTTCGTCATTCTTTCATCCTGCACTCTTTCTACATGTCCGAACCAACGGAGCATGCCTCTTCTCATTTTTAACACCGACGCTCTCTTTCAGACCAACTCTGCTTCTAACCTGATCATTGCGAATACGGTCTACAAACGTTACGCCACAAATTTTGCGCAACGCTCGCATTTCAACCGCGATTATTCTACTTTCATGCTCTCCCTGTCATACCCAGCTCTCGCTTCCATAAGTAAGCGTTGGGACCAGCACTGCATTGTGTATAGCTTATTCTTCAACATTCATTGCTCTTTCATTTATTTTTATATGTATTCCAGGAGGGTTCAAAGGAATGGTCGCACCACCCCCCGGAAGCCGTAGACAACGTGCACCATAGACTATCGGCGGGGGGGCTGCGCGGTGACGTCATCGTCGACGATAGACACCAGCTCACCATCGGGAAACGACTCATGATGGCAGACAGGTGACTGAACATTGTCTTCTTGACGAACTCGGTGGTGTGGTGATTAGCAATTACATCAACGCTCGTGAGTTCAATTCCCATACAGGACAAACATTTGTGTGCATGAACATGTCTGTTTGTTTTGTTCTGGGTTTTTTTAAGAGAGGTATCAAATCGCAATAAAATAACAACTCCCTAGATGGTTGTTGTGTTCCTTCGTGTGCGTGAGGTCACCAGTAAGCACCCAAGGAGATGTTGCGTAAGCAGAGGAGGCGCGAGTGATACTTAATGTATTACCAGCCTTCAAAGGCTACGGTAACCACTTTACATCAGGTGAGCCGTATGCTTGTATGCCTCCTTATGTAAAAAGAAAGGTGCCCGTCTGAATTAATATCTCACAGAAAACCGCAGTAAAATAACAACTCTGGAGCGTTGTTGTGTTCCTGCGTGTGAGTGAGGTCACCAGTAAGCTCCTAAGGAGTTGCTGTGAGAGTGTTACAACCGTTCATTGGCTACGGTAACAGCTATACATCAGGTGGATCGTATATTTGTATGTCAAAGTCAAAATCTTTTTATTCCGTAAAAATGGCTATATTTGTTTGGAATCGTCACAATTTTTTTCCCTACCGTGCAGTTCATGACTAGGTGAGCACTGATAAAAATACTGACAAAAAAACTCAGGCATCTCTCTTTTGGTATCCAAACAAATTTACATATTTTATTAATTACATTATAATTGGATCGACTCAATCCCAGGCATTTTTATCATTAATATAGTCAGATACTTTATAATATGCCCTGCTACACAATTTGGCTTTAATAGTAGTTTTAAATTTGTTTATTGACAATTCTCTTATATTGCTGGGAAGTTTGTTATAGAACCGTATACATTGCCCCATAAAAGAATTACTTATTTTGTGGAGACGGCTTGCATGTAACACAAGATTATGCTTATTTTCAACACAAGATTATGATAATGCCACCTGACGCATAAAAATATATGTTTCAGAATGGGGTACCCGTACATCGTGGTGTGTGGTCGGTCCACGCAGGACACGCCGCCCAGGTACGAGGTGTACCGGAGCACCCCGCATCAGGACTCCTCGCCGGAGCTGGTGACCCTGGACGAGCTCGTCGACACACTCTCCGGGGAACAGGATACCGCTGTACATAACAATGAATTAGTTAATAAAGTTTAAGGTTATATTTTTGTTTTCATTTTGTCTATGACTAGCGATTAAGAAGCTTATTATGGCTACTAACGTATTTTGACGAGCTCGGTGGCTCAGTCGTGAATGTCGCGACTTTGACACCAAAGCTCGTGGGTTCGATTCCCACACAAGGCAAACATTTGTGTGTATGTACATGTCTGTTTGTCTTAGCCTGGATGTTTTAAGAGAGGTAGGGCGCATCAAAGCAGCCCGTCTGGGGAAGTACCTCCACCTCACAGAAAACCGCAGCCAAATAACAACTCCTTAGAGAGTTGTTGTGTTTCTGCGTGTTAGCAGCAGAGGAAGCATCGCGCGAGTGATATTTAATGTATTACAAGCGTTCATAGACTGCAGTAACCGATTAACATCAGTTGGGTCGTATGCTTGTATGCCTCCGACGTTGTATAAAAAAAGTGGGATATCTTTGGAAAGAGTTTGATAGTTTGAGTGGGATATCTTTTGAAAGGGTTTGATAGTTTAAGCGGGATATCTTTTAAAAGGAATTTCTAGTTTAAGTTGGATATCTTTTGAAAGGTCTGGGGATTTTTGTTTCTATATGGCGAAAACCGGCCAAGTGCGAATCGGACTCGCGCACGAAGGGTTCCGTACCATTATCTACAAAAACGGCAAAAAAAAAATCACGTTTGTTGTATGGGAGCCCCCCTTAAATATTTGTTTTATTTTAATTTAATTATTTATTTTTAAACTGAATATATAACTAAATATTCTGTGAATATTTCAAGCGTCCACCTGTTGCCGTTATCAATGTCGAGCAAAAACGAGCAAAAAAAAATCACGTTTGTTGTATGGGAGCCCCCTTAAATATTTATTTTATTGTGTTTTTACATACAGTAACAGAAATACATCATCTGTGAAAATTTCAACTGTCTAACTATCACGGTTCATGAGATACAGCCTGGTGACAGACGAACGGACGGACAGCGGAGTCTCAGAACTAGGGTCCGTTTTACCCTTTGGGTACGGAACCCTAATAAAAACTGAAAAATGGCATGTATCTATCAGGACGAATCACGGTACAGCAGTGACGGCCCAGTGGGTAAAGAAACGGCCTACCGAACAAGTGGTCCCCGGTTCGGTGACGGTGACCATTGCGGTTCCAACCACGATGCCGCGCGCCACCGCGGCGGCGCCAACCGCGCCGGCCACTCTGCAGTGCAGACTCTGCACTGCAGAGTGGCGGGCCATACGTTTTCCCATATGTTTTTTTTTCTAATTGGAACGATTTTGGACCGTTCTTCCTCACCAACGAACATTTAAATTTCAAATTAAAGGATACAAAACTACAATATGTTAGCTATTAGTGTGTCGATTTTGGAGTTTCTCACTATTACCGTCTAAACGCTAGCTGGATGACATCAGTCTACCCCAAACGACAATTTTGAGGGTAATGTGGCTCCGCTGGCTATCGCAGCTCTGCCAATGAATGTGAAAGAGGCGAGTGAAGTATGTAAGGACCGCGTCTTACGGCGCTCGGTTCTCTCTGCCTGCCCCGCAAGAGACCTGACGTGAAGATATACATACATACGCCGATATTTTCTTCCTCGCGTTATTGCTTTTCCTAATCCAATAGGATTGAGGCGGTCCGTTACCTAACTCTGAGAATTTGGCAAAGAGACTTATTTTGGCATGGAGCGACTGCCGTCAGACCTACACAACCACGAAAGAAAGCCTGTAAGATTTTTTTTTATACTACGTCGGGAGGCATACTAGCATACGGCCCGCCTGATGTAAAGTGGGTACCGTAGCCTATTAACGCTTGCGATATATTATCACTCATGCGATGAATCCTGTGCTGATTACACAATAACTCCTTGGGAGCTTAGTGGTTACCTCACTCACATGCGGGAACACAACAACCCTCTAGGGAATTGTTATTTGGCTGCGGTTTCCTCTGAGGTGGAGGTACTTCCCCAGACAGGCTGCGTTGTTGCGCCGTTGTACCTCGACGTGTGGGTTTCCTCACGATGTTTTCCTTCACCGCCGAGCTAGTGATAATTACATGTACGTACATAAATCATCGGGGCCATCCATGCTGTATCGTCATTGGTCATGATAGATGCATGACATTTTTCTGTTCTTATATACGTAAGGAATAAGAAAGTACAAAGGTCAAAGTATCAAACTTTGCGTGAACTTAACTGTACCACAAAACATAATTTTGACGAGCTCGATGCCGCAGTGGCGAAATCCTTAACATTACCTCGATACAACGCTCGTGGGTTCGATTCCCACACAAGGCAAACATTTGTGTGCATGAACATGTCTGTTTGTCTTGGTCTGGATATTTTTAGGGAGGTAGTGCGCCTCAAAGCATCTCGAAGTACCTCCACCTCACAGAAAACCGCAGCCAAATAACAACTCCCTGGAGGGTTGTTGTGTTCCTGCGTGTGAGTGAGATCACCAGTGAGTTCCTAAGGAGGCATCGCGCGGGTGATACTTAGTATATTACAAGCGTTGGTTATAGGCTACGGTAACCGCTTTACATCAGGTGGGCCCTATGCTTGTATGTCTCCCGTCGTTCTATAAAAAAACCATCGCGCGAGTAATACTTATATTGAATGTAATCGCAAGCGTTTATTAGCTACGGTAACCGCATTACATCAGGTGGGTCGTATGCTTGTATGTCTCCCGACTTTGTATGGCAGGATGACGCGGGAATCGTGGTATCGGTATGTGTGGGTGTCATCGTCGTAAATTATTGCGTAAAAAGACGAGAAGTAGTGGGTAAACTAACACTCACACAATCCACCCCCACCCTCAATTCAATATAAGGGACGGCACTGCGATGGATTTGTCACTTGTAGCATGTTATTCTTACTACGACTACAAATAACATGAACCAGAATGACGGGGTCGTGGTTTATGTAAAAAAAGTACTTCTCCCGGTCGTGAAGGAAATTCGATTGGTACAAGCTACTTGTTTACAAATTGAAGTAGTAAACATTACAATTCTTGCCATTTATCGCTCACCCTCGAATCAAAATGCAATAAAATTTATTGATTCCCTCAATCAGCATTTGGATACTATTGGGTCACATAATAACATAATAATTACAGGTGATATTAACATTAACCTATTATCTAGAGCAAATGAATCTTCGTATGACTGTAACAATAGAGTAAACTATCTAAATACAACAGCCTCACATGGTTTGCTACCAGGACATACACTACCAACTAGATATTCCAGTTGCTTAGATCACTTCATGATAAAAATTCAACCCGATAAAACGGCGGCTCGTGTAGCTGTTTTAAACACCACGATTACTGATCATGCTACAATATTTTTAAGCCTAGTAAATTTAAAAATTAAGGTCCCTAATAAAAAGCGTACTGAATACATAGACTATGAAAAATTGTTCTCAATCGTTAAAAATAAAAAAATTACTGATTTGTTAATGAGCGATGATCCTGACTATATTATTAGAGGACTTGGTTCTGAGCTTAACGAAGCGTTAAACCTAAGTAAATCTGTTAGATATATATCAGGAAGGAAACAACCAATAAGGCCTTGGATAACGCCTGGCATCATAAGATGCATAAATAACAGAAATAGAATGCAATTGAAACTAAGGACCGACCCATACAACGAAACACTTAAGATTACATGGATGAAATACAGAAATTTTTGTAACAACCTAATAAAGAAACTAAAACGTAAATATCAAAAAGAAGAATTAGAAAAATCGAATAAAAACCCAAAAGCTCTCTGGAATACTATTAATAAAATTACACACTTTAAAAACACTAAATCATCTAATATCGAACTATTAAAATCAGGATCAACACCAAATATATCAGTTAACTCTGTTAATGAGTTTTTTGCTAACGTAGGAAAAAATCTAGCTGAGGATATTATACCTGTCTCAGATCCAACCTACTTAGAGGAATTAAATAATATAAATAAGCCTTCCATCACATCTTTTGTTCTACTGGATACTGACCCACAAGAAGTTCTTAACATTATTACTAGCCTAAAACCTAATAGTGCCCCTGGTTGGGACAATCTCTCTAGCCGATTAATCTTGTTAGTCAGAGAGATTATTGCTCCCATAATTAGTCACTTGGCGAATCTCTGTTTTCATCAAGGAATATTTCCTGACCTCTTAAAACTAGCCTTAGTTACACCCGTGTATAAGAGTGGAGAGAAAGTAGACCCTAATAATTACAGACCTATTTCTATTCTAACTGTCTTTTCCAAAATTATTGAAAAATTAATAAATACTCGATTACTTAATTACTTAAAAAGCTTTGATATTCTATCGAATGCACAATATGGCTTTAGGCAAGGGAAATCTACTGAGGATGCAATAATAGCACTGACAACGCAAATATCTAAGCAATTAGATGTAAGAAAGAAATGCATCACAGTGTTTTTAGACCTTAAAAAGGCGTTTGATACTGTTTTTCTCCCCACTCTTATTCAAAAATTAGAGAACATCGGAATAAGAGGTGTTCCCTTAAAACTTTTCAGTGAATACCTGTATGGGCGAAGACACGAGAGTACGCATTGAGGATTGTGTTAGTGAAGACAGGGAACTTACATATGGGGTTCCCCAGGGAAGCGTGCTGGGCCCAACCCTGTTCCTCATATATATAAATAATCTTACTGACCTTAAGATAGATGATGGAAACATTATCTCCTATGCTGATGACACTGCTATTGTCTTTAGGGGACCTACGTGGGATAAAGTGTTTGACAGTGCTAACAGAGGGCTAAAAAAGGTCTCTCTTTGGTTGAGGTTGAATCTACTCTCAATGAGTATAACAAAAACTAAGTACATGTGCCATCATATAAACAAAAGAACGCAACCTGATCCTAAATACCAACTTAAAGACCATCAATGTGACGGAACAAACTTAACGTTTTGTAACTGTACAGTACTGGAAAAAGTGGAATCAATTAAGTACCTTGGAATCATACTAGACCAAAGCCTATCCTGGCACCCGCACATTGAGTATGTTAATAAAAGAATCAGAAAGCTGACTTGGATATTTAAAATACTCAGGCATGTCGCATCACAAAGATTATTAAAACAAATTTACATTGCCTTGGCACAGTCTGTAATTACGTATTCAATTTCTGTATGGGGAGGAGCAACAAAAACTAAATTTCTAGAAGTTGAAAGGGGTCAGAGATGCTTGTTAAAGGTGATGTTCTTCAAGACACTTAGATATCCTACAAAGGATCTGTATGAAAATAGTAAACTTTTATCTATTAGAAAATTATTCATATTGTCGGCAACCTTGAAATCACATAAAACTATACCTTTCAACCCCAATGAACAAACTGGTAGGAGGAAGCACAAGGTCGCCCTTATACCTCAAAACAAAACAAACTTTGCTAGACGACAATTCTACATATTATCAGCTTATATTTACAACAAATTAAATGAACAGTTAGACATTCGGAAACTTAAAATATCTAAATGTAAGATAATAATAACAGAATGGCTACTTACCATAGACTATGACGTCACAGAGAAATTTATAAGTAATTAGTAAGTAACCTTAAATAATAGATATATAAATAGAAAAGCACAAGTTAAGACACCGGAACAAATAGGATCATTACACTGACATCCAAACTATGACAACCAACTTACTTCCCTTCACACATATACAAGAATTTACTCAATGGAAGACCCTACTTACTTGCTGAAAGTGAGAAGTTAGCGGACTCCGATCCCAATGATCTAATATATCTTAGATCTAGTAATCTCACATACACACACACACATAAACTCACGCTCACACAAACACATACACACTTTTTCACACACACATATACTAATTGACAGAAAGATAAATATATACACACGCTTTATGGAAATTGTTAAATATAGTATTTAGGCCTACGTAACAAAGATGTTTTGAAGAGCGGGACCCCCTGCCACAGGCTTTTATAAAAGCTTACTAGGAAGGTCTCATAAATATGTATAATTAGTACTGTAAGGCTTTTGGAAAATAAAGAATTATTATTATTATTCTTACGATTAACGTCTACAACGCCTGATGATGCCTCGTGGTGAGGCGAAACACATGTCGCAGCGACGACGGTGGTGGTGGGGGCATGCGGATTCTGTTCCAGATGGCGGACGACCGCAGCAGCCGAGGCAGATACTACCGGAGCAGCTATGCAGCGTCGGCATGTTGCATCTACTAACGGTAGTGGGCGGGTGCCGCTAGGCCGCATGAACTAATTGATGGCGGAAGCACACCAAGCGGGTCAGATCAAATTGCATGTAAAAGAAGGATTTGATTGTAGGCGGTATAAAGCCTGCTATGTGGGTAGCCCCGTTACCTTGTAACTGTCGAGGCGAGATGGACGTTGTTTGAATTCTATATTAGCTCGCCGTATTTACTATTACTACCGCGTAACACTTTTACGCGCCGGCACTTGTTGACTCTGTGATTAGGATTGTTAAGTGATTTTCAATTGAATTATTTATTTTACAAATACCATAATAATACCTTCTGATAAAACACGACCAATTTGGCCATGGTAGGTTAGTCTCGGTCTTCCTCGGCTCCTACATCCGTCCACTTTCGCATTGTTTATCTGTTTCGTCATTCTTTCATCTCGCATTCTTTCTACATGTCCGAACCAACGGAGCATACCCTTTCTTATCTTAACACCGACACTCTCTTTGTACGTCATCATTTCGAACGCGGTCAGCAAGCCTTAGGAACCGGCGAGCGTGCATGAAAAGAGTTGTGAATGTGAAAGAAGCGAGTGAAGTGTGTAAGGACCGTGTCTTATGGCGCTCGGTTCTCTCTGCCTACCCCGCAAGGGACCTGGCGTGAAGATATACATACATACATACATAATAATACCGAAGAGCATGCATGACGAGTGTGGAAGAAGCGAGAGCGGTATGTTCGGATCGGTGCACGTGGCGTTCTATAGTCTCTGCCTACACCAATGGGAGACAGGCGTGATATGTTATTTAATGTTTACAAATACAATAGAATGTGATTTTTTGTACTACGTCGGGAGGCATACAAGTATACGTCCCACCGGATGTAAAGCGGTCACCGTAGCCAATGAACGCTTGCAACACATTGAGTATCACTCGCGCGATGCCACCTCTGCTGGTAACACAGCAATTCCTTAGGAACTTTAGGTGACTTCACTGGCACACAGGAACACAACAACCCTCTAGGGAGTTGTTATTTGGTTGCGGTTTTCTGTGAGGTGGAGTCTGACACAGCTACTTCTTTTGAGGTTACTGGTGACTTCACTCACATTGTTGCGCCCTACCTCTCTTAAAAACAACCAGGTAGGAGGTAGGGCGCATCAAAGCAGAAGAAGTAGAAGTCAGTCTGGAGAAGTACCTCCACCGCGCAGAAAACCGCAGCAAATAACAACTTGCAATTTGATCTAACCTGCTTTGTGTGCTTCCGCCACCAATTAGTTCATGTGGCCTAGCGCCGGCCGGCACCCACCCACTACTGTTAGTACATGGTACATGCCGACGCTGCCATGGCTGCTCCGGTAGTCTCTGCCTCGGCTGCTGCGGTCGTCCGTCATCTGGAACAGAATCCGCATGCCCCCACCACCACCGTCGCTGCCACGACTGGCCTGGTCGTCGCTGCGACACGTGTTTCGCCTCTCCACGAGGCATCATCAGGCGTTGTAGACGTTAATCGTAAGAATAACATGCTACAAGTGACAAATCCATCGCAGTGCCGTCCCTTATATTGAATTGAGGGTGGGGGTGGATGGTGTGAGCGAAAAGATATTTAATAGTGGGGAATGGTTTACGTCAGTTTGTTTGTTCATGAGAGTAATTTTAGAATTTTTATGTTTATTAATTTCTAATTGTTCCCTAATATTTAGTTATACAAAGGTTCGATAGACAAAGGTTTAAAACTAAAACCTTTGTCTATCTAACCTTTGTATAACTAAATTTTAGGTGGCCTCGTGAAGAGGCGAAACACGTGTCGCGGCGACGACCAGGCCAGTCGTGGCAGCGACGGTGGTGGTGGGGGCATGCGGATTCTGTTCCAGATGGCCGACGACCGCAGCAGCCGAGGCAGAGACTACCGGAGCAGCCATGGCAGCGTCGGCATGTACCATGTACTAACAGTAGTGGGTGGGTGCCGGCCGGCGCTAGGCCGCATGAACTAATTGGTGGCGGAAGCACACAAAGCAGGTTAGATCAATTGCATGTAAATTTGACTTTCGCAAAATAACGCCTGAATCTATTAACAAATAACAACTCTCTGGAGGGTTGTTATGTTCCTGTGTCTGAGTGAGGTTACCATCAAGCTCCTAAGGAGTTGCTGTGTAAGCAACAGACGAAGCATCGCGCGAGTGATACTTAGTATATTACAAGCGTTAGGCTATGGTAACCGTTTACATCAGGTGGGCCGTATGCTTGTATGCCTCCCGACGTAGTACAAAAAAAAAGTCCAGACCAAGACAAACAGACATGTTCGCGCAGGCAAATGTTTGTCCTGTGTGGGAATCGAACCCACGAGCGTCGGTGTCAAAGTAGCGTAACAGCGCGTTTCACCACTGCGCCACCGAGCTCGTCATCACGTTAGGTACGGATCCCTAATAATGTCCAAACTCAGGATGTTTTGAACAATGAGATTGTAATCCACAATTGAATCTGATTATGTTCATCGGTGACAGTGCAAGCGCTCGTCCAGATCTGGGCCAGATTGTGAGCGGTCACCATCGTGATAATAAATGATGCCATTTTTTTTGTTTCACAATATCCTGTGGCACCTATTTTGCCACGGAGCCCAGCCCAGTGTAGAAGGAACCGCCCTATTGACCATCTGATCCCAGGTTCGAATCGTAGCATGTACATTCTCAGCCCGTCTGGGGAAGTACCTCCACCTCACAGAAAACCGCAGCCTAATAACAACTCCCTAGAGGGTTGTTGTGTACCGTGTGAGTGAGGTCACCAGTAAGCTCGTAAGGAGTGTTAGCAGCACAGGGGGTATCGCGCGAGTGATACTTAATATATCGAAAGCGTTCATAGGCTACGGTAACCGCTTTACTATCACAGAAACAATTTACAGCTGGGCTTGTATGCCTCCCGACGTCGTATAAAAAAAATACCGGGATACCCGCGAACGAAGCCGCAGGTTTTTTGTAGTCATTGTAGTTAACAACTAGGTAACTAATAAATAATAGGGGTTAAAGTATGAAATTGCCGTTTTATAGTAATAGATACTTTGAATTGACATTTTAAACCTTCATGGTGTGAGATTTTCGAGTGAACCTTTTTTCACATGATGCCTATGATGTCGTTTAAGAAATGTGCAACATTTGATTTTCAAATTTCAATTGTTTTTTTACGCAGCTTAGACGGGAAAAATGGCTACTTCGAAAATACGAGTAATTTTTGGAACGCGGAATATCAATGCTGCGTTTAAAGAGGAGACTGCTAATGAACGCACCGTGCGTTTTTGGTTTAAACGCTTTCGTAATGGAAACTTCGACTTGAAGAATGAACCACGTGGAAGACCGTCCACACAGGCGAATAACGCTGAATTGAAGGAGATGGTGGAAGCCGATCCGAGTCAAGCTACCCAGGAATTAGCGCATGGTTTAACGTTACCTTACCTACAATATTGACTCATTTGCATCAAATCAATAAGATAAAAAAAATATAAAAGATGGGTGCCTCATGATTTGACTGATCTGCAAAAAGAAACGCGTGTTGAAATGTGTTGCCATGTTGAATCGGTACACAAATGAAGAAATATTGGATCGAATTGTGACATGTGACGAAAAGTGGATTCTTTACGATAACCGTAAGCGAAAAATGCAATGGCTGACCACAGGTCAAACGCCGCGACAGTTAAAGCAAAACTTACCAATAAAAAAGTAATGGTAATGTTTGATAGTCTCTTCATGGCGTCATTCACTATAGCTTTCTCAGGTCTGGTCATAACAGCTGATGTTTACTGTGCAGAACTTCGAACAATGATCGCGAAACTGGCAGTGAAACAGCCCCGACTCGTGAATCGATCTTCACCATTATTGCTCCATGATAACGCAAGATCTCACACTCCACGAGAAACCGTTGTAACTCTACAGCAGTTGCAGTTAGAAACCATACGTCATCCTCCGTACTCGCCAGACCTTACTCCGACTGTAGACTGACTACCATTTTTTCGTGATTTGGACAATTTTCTACGTGGTAAAAGATTTACTTCCCAGGAGCCACTACAAAATGCTTTCACAAAGTTTGTCCGCAGATCCCCAGAGTTGGATTGTAAAGGCATAAATAAACTTCCGATTAGATGGCAGCAACGAGGGTAAATATTTTGATTAAACAAATATGTTACATCTTAGAAAAAAACGAGTTTTAATTTTTCAGTACAAATCGGCAATTTCATACTTTAACCCCTAATATATATACATATATCTGTAATTGTACCACTTGATATCACTCTATATATGTTTGTACACATATAGTTATTGTAATATAAATTGATGATTTGAAAAAAGACCTATATTGGCAACTTTCTTTTGGCATTTCTTCTTCGCCAATGGTCATTTTCGAAATGCCGGTAGATTATTAATATGCAATTTGATCTAACCTGTTTTGTGTGCTTCCGCCACCACGTGTGGCGGAAGCACACAAAACAGGTTAGATCAAATTGCATGTAAATTTGACTTTCGCAAAATAACGCCTGAATCTATTAATTAAGATTATTACTTAATAAGAAAGTAAAAAGAATAAATAAAGAATGCAAAACGTGTGTAAATGCCCGGGAGGGTCTAGTGGCAAAATAAATTATTTTTATCTTTTATGACTACAAGTATGCATGCAGTTCTAAAATAACATATTGTGTATATGTAGTGTAGCGAGTATAGCTAAGTAATCCATTTTGTTCAAACATCAAGCACAAAAGAAAAAAAAAGTGTAACTCAATCAAATATAAACTTTAAAGTTAACGCTCCGTAAGTCTTAATTTGCATACAATGCATTGAAATAACCAGTATGGTTAAAACGAGTTGAGAGTAATCTTGATAAATGTGGAAGAGAGTCAGCTGTGTGTGCGAAAACGACGGAGGCGTGTATTTAAACTGGCCGTATCATAGCTGTGACGATGTTATTAAATTGAAAACATATGGCAGTGTATTCTAAACGCAGCCGCTGCGGTTATAAATCAGTAAACGCATGAAATGTGTAGTACGTTACGATCTGGAGATACCGATATAATATAAGTGTGATTGGTAAGCTGGGTTAATGGCTAAAATTTTCTTAGTTCTTAAATTATTTTCGTTATAAACTTACGTGGTATTCATATACTCTATTACGAGGAGACTTACCTACCATGATCAAATTGGTCGTGTTCTATCAGAAGGTGATGTCAGGAGCCCTAGAAACCGGCGAGCGTGCATGAAAAGAGCAATGAATGTTAAAGAAGCGAGTTAGGTATGTAAGGTTCGAGTCACGTGGCGCTCGGTTCTGTCTGCCTACCCCGTAAGGGATTTGGCGTGAAGTTATAGATAGATGGTTACGAGGAATTTAGAAGCCTTTGATAGGAGTCTCGGAAAACATATGTGATTGTTTGGATTTTCGATACCAATATAGTAAAATTGACAAGTAAAAAACACAATGTACTGTACCGAAATTGCCATACCCTACCAGGGTCCATGTTTAACTGATAAGAAATGGATAATTGTCTGTAACTGTCTATAAACATGTGCAATTAAATAAGTAAATAAATAAATTTACAATAATATCAAATTTTTGCAAAACTACTGCGATATGTACTGGATGAAAGCTGAGAAATAGCGAATATACAAATATATTTTTTTATTTATATTGTCAACTGCGTTTTGTGGTAGTCTTGCGTGTACTGCGACGAAATGTTGGAAAAACATCCCACCACCAATCAGGAATTCCTTATTACCTGTTACAAGATACCCGTACTTAGGCATATTATAAGGGAATTTCTACATTCATATTACACTCGTATTTCTCAAAGTGGACGATAACGACCCCTTGTGAGCGCTGAAGGCCCACAGAGCTGTAAGGGGCCCAGAAAAAAATGGGAGGCGTTGTCGTCGTTTTGGGGGCAATGGCTGATCTGTAATTTCATTTACTTTATATTTTAAAATTCACTGAAATTAAAACCTACCAACTACACAATATCGATTATTTAGTTCATATTTCTGCTCTGTATGATTGTATAAAAACTAAAAATGACATAGCTTTCGTACGATAGCCCATACGCAAACAAGTTGTAACAGAAATAAGACAAACATGCACAAACGAGTTGGCGGTGTCGGTGCGTGCTGTATTTCAATTCTACATAAAAGCTCGTAATATTTCTTATATTATCATTAGTGGTTTCACGCGCAAAGAAAAAAATCAAGTGTAACACTAAATACACAATACTTAAATTTATTTAATAAGTTAAACACTTTACTTACATATTTGTAAAAACAAAACCATGTCGGAAGCAAAAACTAAAAGACGGCAATACAGTGCAGAATATATTAAATATGGATTCATAGAAAATTCCACAAATCCATCTTTGCCTTCCTGTCTTCTTTGTTCAAAAACATTTTCAAACGATGAAACCTTCAAGACTTCAAGATCATTTGAATAAAATGCATCTAGATAACAAGGACAAAAATGTAGCCTATTTTCAATACATGGAGAAGAAGCATAATACTCAGCCAAGTGTATCAAAACTTTTTTCAGCGGCTGCTAAGCAAGATGACGACGAACTTCGAGCTTCATACAACATATCTTTGTTAATTGCTTAAACAGGTAAACCACACACCATCGGAGAAATTATAATTTTACCGGCAATAAAAGAAGTCATAACTACTATGCTCCATAAAACGGCGGCAGATATTATCCGAAAAATTCCTTTGAGGGATAGTTCTGTACAAAGACGAATTGATGAAATGGCTAAAAACATTGAAGAGTCATTGTGCAATCATCTGAAGACTAGTCAATTTTCAATTCAGTTGGATGAGTCCACTTTGCCTACTAATGAAGCATTGCTGCTGTCTTACTGAGGTTTATTAAAGATGGTAAAATATGTCAAGAACTATTATTTGCTAGAAATTTAGAGACATACACATAAGGAGAAACCATATTTAATACACTGGAAAAGTTTTGTGATGAGAAAGGAATTCCCTTGAAGAATATTATATCAGCTGCTACAGATGGCGCTCCGGCTTTGACAGGGTGTCAATCTTCATAGCGTACTTAAAAAACAAAATTCCAGATGTGCTCGCTGTACATTGTGTCATTCATCGACAACATTTAGTTGCTAGAAATTAAAGTGAACGACTGTTTCAATCACAGCAGCATGTCATTAAAGCAGTCAATAAAATCCGAAACAACTCTTTAAATGACAGATTATTAAATCAGCTTTGTGTTGCTAATGAGGAAGATTTCAATCTATTGATCTTTTACACAGAAGTGCGTCGGCTATCAAAAGGAAAATGTCTGACTCGATTTTACAATGTGTTTGACACTGTCATAGAGTTCTTGGAGAACAAAGACAGAATTGCGAGACAACCTCATCACATCAAAGAATAATATCGCGTACCTGATATACCTTTATAAATTGCTTAATGATATGAATCTCCAACTTCAAGAAGATGATTTGAACTTAAAAAAAACAATAAATGTCGTTGGTGTTTTCGTAGCCAAACTGCTCTTACACAAGAAGAATATCGGCAGACGTGAGTTCCACAATTTTCCCAGTTTATCAGTATCCTGACACAACGACGGCTTGCTTGTCTACTGCCAACATTTGGAACACCACAGTGATTTCATATAAAGATTCCAGCCATGCAATTCTCTAAGCGACTCGTAATGGCTGTGTGCGTCGCTGTGATCACAGATGTCACAGCTTTGACATCGTCTACTGCGATCACGGCTAAATTATTTGGTATTCTATAAGGCTGTAAGCGTACGCGAGGCTGTTTGCCTTGTAGAATTCCAATTCCAAACGCAGCCTTGCGGCGCTAGTGTCGCACAACCATGAAAAGCGACACCAAAGAATTGCAATTTTATGTTCAAGGCTGTAACAGCCGATGTTTCCGAGGATGTAAGTATGTTTGCTCTTACAGAATTGCATGGCAGGACATTTTGTAATTGGAAGTACCTAGGCTACCAAGAATTTTGGCTACAAAAGCCAATCCCGCAATTATACCCTGGATTGTGGTAGATCATTCAATGATTTTTGATAGCATTCCCATCATCATATTTGTGTAAACGTGGATTTAGTTCTGTGGCAAAGCTGCTTAATAAATAGTGAAATCGTTTGCATGTTACCGAACGCGGCGACTTACGATTGTTTTAAGTAAAATCGAACCTGATATCAACAAACTTGTTAAAAACCATCAGATTCATCCTTCTCATTAGCTTAGTTTTAAAATTAAAATTGATTACCTATCTATATTCTTTCTTTTAATTTGAATAAAAGATATTCTTAATATTATAAAGTTGCGTTTTAATTACTCTCACAGGTAAAAATGTCTCGTTTAGAATGGAAAATTACTGGAGTTTAAACTTATTAAACTCCAGTAATTAATGTCATTGTGGTTATTTAGTTGAATGTATAAAAATGGGGTCGCTGAAAATAATTGATTTTCAAAGTGGGCGGTAGACGAGATAAGTTTGAGAATCTCTGCGTTACAGTAACGTTTTCATATTTCATAATATTGTACTCATCTTATATTCAAAATTTGACAATAACATTTAATAAGCGGTTCCAAGTGTGTTCGCAGAAAATCAACTTTACATTCACTTCTGATAAAAAAAATGTTGAGTACCTCACTTACGTGAATTTTATATTTATCCAATGATAAATGTACAAAGATATTTACGCAAACAAGCTTTTCCCGTTTACTTTCTGAGTATAACTTCAAGACAAATCCCTTGCGGGTTAGGCAGAGAGAGCCGAGCGCCACATGACTCGGCCTTTACATACCTCGCTCGCTTCTTTTACAGTCATAGCTCTTGTCACGCATGGTTTCTAAGGCACCTGACATCACCTTCCGATAAAACACATTCAATTTGGTATTGGTAGGTAAGTATTGATCTTCCTCGGCTGCTACATCCTTCTACTTTGGCGTTGTAATTTGTTTCGCAATTCTTTCTTCCTGCATTTATTCCCTTACCATTTAACTTGATATCAAAAAAGCAATCTGTTTTATACTACAAACCACATTCTACTAGTACTTGAATTCAATTTTATTTATTCAATCTGGTCTTCATCCAGCGATGCTTGATTTGCTCAGTGGATGAGAAAACTGAGCTCGACAGTCTGCAATACAAACCCGTGTCATTGCAATTTACAACATCGCATATTGGCCAAGCGTTGTTTATTTTTTTTTACCATATCGTCAGTCGCCATTGAATTTGCTAAGCTAGTGCGTGTGTCGACTGCTTTATACTGAAACGTAAGTGACAATTTTATATTCGAAATTCAAATAAAACATAGACTATTTGTTTTTTTTAACTGAATTTGTTTATAAGGATTGTATTAATTTTTAACCGCGTTCATTTGAAATTATGTTTTTTATGGCAGTTTTTGTTTCTTTCTTTGCAAAATGCAAACACTAGTTCGTAATTAAGGCAGTAATGTTGTACAATCGTTAAATCGACCGCATAAATTAATTTGTTTATGTCATACGTACAAAATAATCCGTTTAACGTTTAACACTCTAAATCAGTAATTCTTTTATATGAAATATATTTTAAATATAGTTTGTGTATCTTCAAAACCACTTGGAATGATTTTGAACCATTTGTATTTAAATAACTATAATGATAAATACATATTGTTGGACAAATTACACATCGCCCTGGACGTCCCTAACTAAGCATAGCTTGTGCTGTGGGCACTTGACAATATATATAATAAACAAACGTGAATACCTTTTTTTTTGTAATTAAACCAAGACAAACAGACGTATACAGAAATATATGCCTTGTGTGGGAATCGAATCCACGAACCTTGCTAAAACAGCCATCGCCTGCCATGAAACATTTTACCAGAGGGAGACTTTGTACAAAAGTTGTCTGCGCGGGTACCTCTGTCTCACCTATTTCTACCGCCAAGCAGCTATATTTATATAGCTGCTTGTTTGCTAATCTAGTAGTATAAAAAATCGCTAAATATTCCACCACGGAGCTCGTCGGTATATAAAAATATATTTATATAATAAATATATTTTTATATACCGACGAGCGAGAAAATTATCGTCTGTAGTGATAATTTTTATTACATGTTAATTTGTAAACCAGTTGAGAATGCGCAAGTTTGCATTACCAGAGGAACACCTGGCTCGTCAATTATATAACAATTTTTTTTTTAGTTAATAGATTCAGGCGTTATTTTGCGAAAGTCAAATTTACATGCAATTTGATCTAACCTGCTTTGTGTGCTTCCGCCACCAATTAATTCATGCGGCCTAGCGCCGGCCGGCACCCACCCACTACTGTTAGTAAGTGCAACATGCCGACGCTGCCATGGCTGCTCCGGTAGTCTCTGCCTCGGCTGCTGCGTTCGTCAATTTTTTTTTTAATTTGTCGGCCATTTTGATCATGTTCCTTAAGAGATAGGAACGGTGTTCCTGAACATTCATATTCTACTTTTTTATGCTGAATCCGAATCTGAAGTCAAAATTCGAATATTCGAAAAAAGCGACAGACACACACACACAGACAAACATATAGATTTCATATAGGAACGGTGTTCCTGATAAGTTATTTCCTTTTTATTATAATTATCCATAATAGGAGTAAGTCATTTTGACTGCTCTTAAAGACGAATATCATTTTCTTTACAACGTGCGGAGACATACAAGCACACGGCCCACCTTATATAAAGCGATTACCGTAGCCTATGAACGCTAGTACATTAAGTATCACTCGCGCGATGCCACTTCTGCTGCTAATACAGCAACTCCTAACAGCTTACTGGAGACCTCACCCACACGCAGTTGTCAGTTGGGCGCGGTTTTCTGCGAGGCTGAGGTACTTCCCCAAACGAGCTGCTTTGGTCCGCCATACCTCTCTTAAAAACACCCAGACGTACGCACACAAATGTTTGTCCTGTGCGGGAATCGAACCCACGAGCGTCGGTGTCAAAGTAATGCTGGATCGTCAACAAGTAGATTTTTGTTCGTATTTCATTTCAGAGGAGGTATTTTATACATAACTAGCCTGGAGTTAGAACAAGTAGGTATTGTTATGCGAACTGAATCTAGATTTTGCAAGTGTTGGTAATTGATCCTGCAGCCTGCAATCTGAGTCAGGCGTTACTCATCGCTGTGGGACTATCTTTGTCTTGTAAGGTATATATATATGTATATTACATGTATATATCTTCTTCTTCGCATTATTCCGTTTCCTAATCCATTAGGATTGACGGGGTCCGCTAATTAGGCCTAAGAATTTGGCGAAGACACTGATTTTTGACATAGAACGACTGCCGTGCGTCTGATCTCCACAACCCTGGGGGAAAGCCAGATCTTTCTTAGATCAGGTCATACGTCTTTCGATATATAATTTCTTGGACGTGCTGGATGCTTCACAATCTTATCCGTCACTGCCGAACAAGTGATATTTACAAATACAAATAAATAAATATTGTCGGACAAATTACACAGCGCCATCTAGCCCCAAAGTAATCGAAGCTTGTGTTATGAGTACTAGACAACTGATGAACATACGTAAATACATTTTTTTTTTGTAAATACATACTTATTATACATAGAAAATACCCAGACCAAGACAAACAGACATGTTCATGCACACAAATGTTTATATAAGATTCTTTATTGCACATTTATATACAGATTATTGTTAAATAGTAGTGTACAAAGGCGAGCTTATCCCTACCAGAGATCTCTTCCAGCCAACCTCATAGATAGTTACAGAAATCGTCAATCGGTCGGGTGGCAAAGTAACAGTTACAGATGAAAAAAAAAAAAAACAGTTACGAATCTACAATGTTAACAATATTAAACTTAATATTTACAAATAATAATAATGTTTGTCCTGTGCGGGAATCGAACCCACGAGCGTTGGTGTCAAAGTAGTGTAACAGCGCGTTTCACCACTGCACCACCGAGCTCGTCTCCATATGTACATAAATACGAAAACACGAATTTAGTGATACATGCCAGGACTCGATACCTTATCCTTAATTGGCAGAGCTGCGATAGCCAGCGGAGCCACATTACCCTCAAAATTGCCGGTTGGGGTAGACTGATGTCATCCAGCTAGCGTTTAGACGGTAATAGTGAGAAACTCCAAAATCGACACACTAATAGCTAACATATTGTAGTTTTGTATCCTTTAATTTGAAATTTAAATGTTCGTTGGTGAGGAAGAACGGTCCAAAATCGTTCCAATTAGAAAAAAAAACATATGAGAAAACGTATGGACGGCCACTCTGCAGTGCAGAGTCTGCACTGCACTCCCATCAACAGAAAAAGTAACAGCACTCGTCGCTAGACGTCGTACAGGGTTCCATATATTTAAAAAAAATTAAAAATAAAATATTTAAATATTTTTTAATTTTAAAAAATATCAGTTCAGCCTACACAGTTTGCTGTTATTTACTAGTTATAGATAAATACACGATATGTAATGCTTTGAGGTCAATTTTTGAGTTGTAAATGTATAAACAATTATATTTCTTACACCACTATGGTTTCCGTAGCCTATACACGCTTACAACACAAAGAGTTTCGTCGGTGTAATGTCAACGCACCGACGAGGGCGTATCATTGTGTCGCCTCCGTTTTATGTTGTTTTTTTAATCGCCATTTTCAGGAAAGATACCCATATTAACATATATACAAGATCGGTGACGCAGTGGTCAATAACGCTACTTTGACACCACCGCTCGTGGGTTCGATTCCCACACGGGACAAACATATGTATGCATGAACACGTCTGTTTGTCTTGATCTGGGTATTTTTAAGAGAGGTAGGGCGCATCAAAGCAGCCCGAATGGTGTAGTACCTCCGCTTCACAGAAAACCGCAGCCAAATAACAAGTACCTTAAGGGTTATTGAGTATCTGTGAGTGAGTGGGGTTACCAGTAAGCCGCTAAAAAGTTGCTGTAACAGCAGTGGCGGCATAGCGCAAGTAATACAATGTATTTAGCAAGCGTTTATAGGCTACGGTAACACTAGAACTAGAGTATGCTCGCATGCATCCGTGTCCTCGACGTTATATAAAAAAAGGCAGGCCGTACTTGTTTGCCACGTCAGCGGTATAAACATAAACCGTCAAGTGATTCGCTACGGACACGTCCTAGTGTACATTTTTTTTATACAACGAGAGGCATACAAGCATACGGCCCACCTGATGTAAAGCGGTTACCATACCCTATAAACGATTGCAGTACTTAAGTATCACTCGCGCGATGCCACCTCTGCTGGTGACCCTCAACACCTTAGGAGCTTACAGGTGACTTCACTGACACACAGGAACACAACAACCCTCTAGGGAGTTGTTATTTGACTGCGGTTTCCTGTGAGATGGAGGTACTTCTCCAGACTGCTTTGTTGCCCCCCACCTCTCGATGACATAATGACGATGATGAGTCAATTATGCTCCGTACTGTAAACTTTTGCAATTATTATCTGCATTAAGGTTACCCAAACGGCGCGGGGTCAAATTAAATTGGACATTTGATACCAGTGACCACTATAGAAAGATTCTTCCGTTTATTATCCAACCTCGTGTGTAGAGTCCATCCTAATTTGGTTATGACCTCTGACATATCCCAGTTTGATATGAGAATAGTGTATGAAATTGTTGCTATTTACAAAGAAAGTTGCAATTGTGGCGGGTGTGTGTTCTATTAATGTTTTTTATTACACAACGTTAGAAGGCAAACAAGCGTACGACTCACCTGATGTAGAGTGGTTATCGAACTTATGAATGCTTGTAAAAAATGGAGTGCTTTCGCGCGTAGTATTCCATTTTCGATTTTTGTAACTACTTCTAGGAACATTTTTTTTTATACTACGTGGGGAGCCCTCCAAGCATACGGCCCACCTGATGTAAAGTGCTTACCGGAGCCTATAAACACTTGCAATACATTAAGCATTACACGCGCGATGCCTCCTCTGCTGCTAACACAGCGACTCCTTAAGGGATTCCAGACCTCACTCACACGCAAGAACACAATAAGGAGTCGTTATTTGGCTGCGGTTTTCTGTGAGGTGGAGGTACTTCCCCATACGAGCTGCTTTGATGCCTAATTTTCTTAAAAACACCGATACCACCCGCAAGGCATTAAGTATTATTAGCGCGATGCCACCTCTGCTGCTAACACAGAAACTCCCTAGGAGCTTACTGGAGACCTCACTCACACGCAGGAACACTACAACCCTCTAGGGAGTTGTTTGGTGAGGTGGAAGTACTTCACCAGACGGGCTTTGCCCTACCTCTCTTAAAACAACCAGACCAAGGCAAACAGGCATCTTCATACACACAAATGTTTGTCTTATCGAATCGAACCCACGAGCATCTGTGTCAAAGTAGCGTAACAGCGCGTTTCACCACCGCGCCACCGAGTTCGTCAAGATATAGCATAAATATTTATATTCGCGTATCAAAATCAAAACAATCATGGCGTATAGTCAGCGAGCTGATACCCAGGTCAGCGGTCGTGTTACTGCACGGCACGAGAGTCAACATGTGTTTAAAATAATTGGTTATAAGGAAACATGAAACGGGGCATATTAAGACTCCTAAAGTATATTCGAGAGGTAAGTCTTTTTGCTATAACAGTGACAAATAAGCAAGCAGCCCTCCTGATGTGAAGGTACCAGGACGGAGGTTCTCTGGTATAGATTTCGACGAGCTCGGTGGCGCAGTGGCGAAAACGCGCTGTTACGTTACTTTGTCACCAACGCTCGTGGGTTCGATTCCCACACAGGGCAAACATTTGTCTGCATGGACATGTCTGTTTGTGTTGGTCTGGGTATTTTAAGAGAGGTACCTCCCCCTCACAGAAAACCGCAGCCAAATAACAACTGCCTAGAGGGTGGTTGTGTTCCTGCGTGTGAGTGAGGTCACCAGTAAGCTCCTATGGAGTTGCCGTGTTGGGAGAAGAGGTGGCATCGCGCGAGTGATACTCAATGTACTGCAAGATTTAAAGGCTATGGTAACCGCTTTACATCAGGTGGGCCGTGTGCTTGCATGCCTCCCGACTTTGTATAAAATAAAACAAAAAATACACGTGTTGTTTGTATACTAAAGTGGCAAATAAACGTGGGTCTGCCTGATGATAATGTATGATACCATATCCTTGGGTGAATCCGAGGACAGATGCCGCCACTCCCCCGCCTGCTTTCTGAATTTCTGACGACCTCGGTGGCGCAGTGGTGAAACGCGTTGGTACTCTACTTTGACACCAACGCTCGTGGGTTCGATTCCCACACAGAACAAACATTTGTGTGCATGAACATGTCTGTTTGTCTTGGTCTGGGTGTTTTCTATGTATAATAAGTATGTATTTACAAAAAAAAAATATTTACGTATGTTTATCAGTTGTCTAGTACCCATAACACAAGCTTCGCTTACTTGGGGGCTAGGTGGCGCTGTGTAATTTGTGCGACAATAAAAAAAAATTTACTGGTCTATGTACAGTTGTCAATAAAAGTTACAATTCTGCGTTAACCTGTATCCTAATCCATTAAGGGTAATTGGTTCCAGTACCTAAGCCTAAGGATTTGCCGAAGATACTGATTTAGACATGGAGCCGCTCCATGCCTGTCAGACCTCCACAACCCAGAGGGAAAGCCAGGCCATTCTTAGGTCAGTGTGACCTTACCTAAGAAAGGACGTGCTGGTTAACTCGCGATGTTTTCCTTCACCGCGGAGCAAGTGATGATTATAAATGTGTACATAAATCAGAAAACACGAGTTTAGTGGAACATGCCAGGAACTCACAATGAATTTAATCAGAAGAAAATCGCGCGAGTGATACTTAACGTATTACGAGCGTTCATAGGCAGTATACCGTATGCTTGTTTGCCCCCCGACGTTCTATAGAAGAAGTCTCCGTATCGACGACTGCGTATTTCGGCCCTCATTCGAAGACCAAGATCCTCGCGCAGTTCAGTGATTAGGAATTGTTTTGATAACATCATTGTTTCCACGAAGTTTAGTGCATTCCTCGCGAACAATTCGTAGATAGAACTCTTTTTTTTTTAAACTACGTCGGGAGGCATACGGCCCGCCTGATGTAAAGCGGGTACCGTAGCCTATTAACGCTTGCGATATACGACCTGCCATGCAATTCTCTAAGTGACTCGTAATGGCTGTGTGCGTCGCTGTGATCACAGATGTCACAGGTTTGACATCGTCTACTGCGATCACGGCTAAATTATTTGGTATTCTATAAGGCTGTAAGCGTACGCGAGGCTGTTTGCCTTGTAGAATTCCAATTCCAAACGCAGCCTTGCGGCGCTATTGTCGCACAACCAAGAAAAGCGACACCAAAGAATTGCAATTTTGTGTTCAAGGCTGTAACAGCCGATGTTTCCGAGGGTGTAAGGATGTTTGCTCTTACAGAATTGCATGGCTGTCCGCACTGCATTTTAACGACCAGCATTGAAACGTCGAGTGAAATTTCGTGAAATGTAGAAAGGTTATGAATATAGCATCACTCGCGCGATGCCTCCTCTGCTGCTTACACAGCAACTCCTTGAGAGCTACTGGTGACCTCACTCACACGCAGGTACACAACAACCCTCTAGGGAGATGTTATTTGGCTGCGGTTTTCTGTGAGGTGGTGGTACTTCCCCGGACGGGCTGCTTTGATGCGCCCTACCTCTCTTAAAACATCCAGACCAAGACAAACAGACATGTTCATGCACACAAATGTTTGCCTCGTGTGGTGTTCGGCGGTGAAGAAAAACATCGTTACGAAACCCACTCGCCCAGAAAGTTATATTTCGAAAAACTTAACCTAAGAAAGATCTGGTTTGACCTTCCTTCTGATGGCAGTCGCTATATGTAAAAATCTGTGTCTTCGCCAAATCCTTAGGTAGCGGACTCCGCCAATCCTAGTGGATTAGTAAACGGGATAGCGCGAAGAAGAAGACTGTTGAGTAATCACTATAGTTCATTCATTATGCCGTGGGACAAAGTGTAAACAAGGCATACGTTTTCAAACTTACGAATACGGTAAACTGAGAAGGCCAAGTAATGCCATGCTATGCATACATGCCATGCTATCTTAAAAGCAGTATCCTCGATCGTAGATCGCATTGGAATAGGCTGTTTCACACACTCATTTTCCCACGGAACAACATTCTAACAACAGAAACTCAACAATAACACAATATAAAAATCTAGCATTGATTTAAAACTTAACAATTTCAACAACTTTAACAAAAAAATATATGTGTGCAGTTCACACTCGATACAAGTGGTACCTTCAAAAATGTCAACTTAATAATCAAGACAATATTCTGCATTCGTTTTCGGCATACTTGAAAAATGTTTTTATTAAAATAATGAAATATTTATGTAAAGAATACACCACCACTACGGTTGTAATGACGCCTTATCCCGAGCTATGTAATACGCAGACGCGCACACACTCGTACTACGTCGTGGTGCTGAAGCTGTGTGCTCCCGAGTGTGCTAACGCGCCTTTTCATGCTTTCCTACTCCACTGGGCAAGTCCCGTCTTCATGGCAGACCGCCAATGTGCACCCGGTGCCTAAAACGGGCGATAGATGAGACCTATCGAATTACAGGCCTATCGCCATAACCTCCCTTCTCTCCAAGGTGATGGAGCGTGTGATAAATACACGACTCCTAGCATACCTAGAGGATCACGACTTGATTAACGACCATCAATACGGTTTTCGCCATTGTCGCTCAACTGGTGATCTTCTAGTGTATCTTACACACCGCTGGGCTTTGGCGATAGAGAGTCAAGGTGAGGCATTGGCTGTCAGCCTAGATATGGCGAAGGCGTTCGATCGGGTCTGGCACCGGAGTCTTCTATCGAAGTTACCATCATACGGGCTGCTCGAGGGTTTGTGCAAATGGCAGCTTTTTATCCAACAGTTGACGGTGGATGCTCCGATAGTATGGATATCAATGCTGGCGTCCCTCAGGGCTCTGTACTGTCTCCGACGCTGTTTCTGCTGCATATCAATGATATGTTGTCAATTGATGGCGTTCATTGTTATGCGACTCCTTGGGAGCTTACTGGTGACCTCACTCACACGCAGGAACACAACAACCCATAGGAAATTGTTATTAGGCTGCGGTTTTATGTGAGGTGGAGGTACTTCCCTAGACGGGCTGTGATGCGCCCTACCTATCTTAGAACATCCACACCAAGACAAACAGACATGTTCATGCACACATATATACATAATATTTATTAGAAGTCAATTCCAAAACTTCCTACTCGTACAAATTTCTTCTGATTAAATTCGTTGTGAGTTCCAAGGCAGCTGTAGTTTAACCCCCGGGATGGCAATGGACTTCACTGTTCATTGCCTTTTTTGTGGTCGCCGCTGTTAATCTGGCTACACAGGAGACACAGTGGTGGGTATGAGTGGTGGGCCTGTCCCGATATAAAAAAAAAAAATACATAATATTTGCCTTGCATGGGAATCGAACTCATGAGCGTTGGTGTCAAAGTCACGCCATTCACGACTGAGCCACCGAGCTCGTCAAGGTGCATTCTTTTGTACCTTATATGAGAGTCTGTGATACTCGTAACGTTAGGCCTCACGTCCCGCACGCGACAAGCGATCGGTCATTGTTTACATGTGTTTCAGAATTTCCTCGTGCATTCTTTGTACATGTCCATACCATCGGCGTGTCTCTTAACACCGAATCTCTTTTGACCACTACGTCAATAAAGTCCTAAGTCCAATAGTTGACCCACTGTAGTCTTGTATGATAATGAGGTGTCGTGAAGCTGGGTCTTTATCTCGGGCGCAGCGCGGCCAATTGGCCTGCGAGCGGTGGCCGCTGCCCACCGGCGGAGAGGTCGGCCGCTGACCCCGCTGCACGGCCCGGCAATTACTGACATTTGATATGAGAGTACACTTACACGATCTACGAACGTCTAATATACTAAAGGGGATAAAAATGGTAAACACACCTTCCTTTACTGAGTTTCGTTACAAACCAAGCGGCGTTCTTGTCTCTCGCAGGCAGGAACGACGGCGTAACGTAGCGGGAATCATGCCTGTATATTAATTCGCCACTTTTGACGAGCTGGGTGGCTCAGTTGCGAAAGACGCGACTTTGACATCAACGCTCGTGGGTTCGATTCCCACACAAGACAAACATTTGTGTGCATGAACATGTCTGTTTGTCTCGGTCTAGATGTTTTAAGAGAGGTACTGTACAAGGCTTAGCAAGTACAAAATAACTCTTGAAATCAAAACAAGCACGAAAGCCACCATAAAAGTGAGGTCCTAATTGATTTCGAGGCTATTAGCTACACGAGAGTTCAAATGAATACATCCATTCACTCGCACAAACGGCGGCCGCTGCCTGCGAACAGGTTATCGATAAACAATAAAATAACAGTAATTGCTAGGAGAAACTTGCTAAAACGTGGTGCGTGGTCCAAGGTACAGGCGGCGAGCGGGCGAAACTGATTTAATGTCACAGCTATAAACACTTAACCTTCGTCATCTTTCGTTGAAATTTGAAAAGAATTTTAAATTTTATACATTATGTTTTCATTAATTGATGTTGGTAACAGATTGTGTGTTTACAATACAATATAATTTGGCACATGGCTTATTTCCTCTTCGGATTCTCTCTATGTAGCAGAATCTTGCTGCTCCGATATTTATAATTACAATATAAATTGGCACATGGTTTATTTCCTCTTCGGATTCTCTCTATATTTTTATTGCTGCTCCTATATTTATAATTTTATTTTAAATTAACCAGAACGGGATTTTAATTATCGGGTAATTTTCTGCCAAATGGAGTTTCTGCCATCCACTGTTATGCATAATTATATTATAACATAAAAAGTTCTGCTTTAAACAGTGGACTCTTTTTCTTCATCTTCCTAGCGTTATCCTATTTGCTAATCGATTAGGATTGACGAAATCCGCTACCTAAGCCTAAGGATTTGGCGAACATACTGATTTATACATGGAGCGACTGCTGTCAGACCTCCACGACCAAATACTCCGGTCTGTATCCACCATATCACTGCTCATTATATGTTGTTCGCCTTACAGTGTAATGAATGACATGTAAACCTAACAAATGTAATTACCTGTATCTATTTTTATTTATTTGATAATGTATTGAGAAGTATACATATATGTTACGAATATATAAATATGCCTATGAACTCAGTTATAAGAAATGTATTTTAATACTAAACGTGTTAGCTTTCATTTATGCCAATCTGCTTTATAATTATAATACAAGAAATTCTGTGTTAGGAATCTAATGTTTAATAAAATACTCCTTTAGTTCACTGTATTACCGTTATGCGCTCGTTGTTAACCAGCACATTGCACTACAACTAAAGACAAACTTGATAGCATAAATGTGAAATAGACTGCCATATAACTTGTACCACACATGCCATAACACGTACTATGTTCATTAGAAAGTAAAAATATGTTCATTTTAAATTTTGCATATCGTTTATTTCCTTAACTGTATTTTTTTATACAACGTCGAATGGCATACATATATATGGCACACTTAATAGCTTATGAGCGCTTACAATACATTAAGTATCACTCGCGCGATGACACCTCTGCTGTTCACACAGCAAACGTCGTCTTCAGTACCTGTGCTCGAACGTATTTCCGAGAGAAGTAGGGCGTTTCAAAGTAGCCTGACGGAGAAGTTCTTCCGTTTCAGAAAACCGTATCCAAATAACCACTCCATGGGCGGTTGTTGTGTTCCCACGAATGAATCGGGATGCCAGTGAGCTCCCGAGGAGTTGCTATGTTAGAAACAGGGGTGGCTTATAGTCTACAACCATATCAAATCAGGTGGGCTGCGTGCATATCTACATTCCGACGCTTTACAAAAGAAGATTCGAGGTAGGTTATGAGGATTTATTAGACTTTCAGTCGTAATATATTGTAATGTCCTATCCGCTTTCGCTTATGATTTAAACGGACAAGCGACGAGGTCGTTTGACCACAAGTAATGAACAAAAAGGGTATCTCCGTCTGATGATTCAATGCGGTGCTGCGGCGCTCAAGGGTATTTGATACCCAGCCGTGTGAATATCGTCATAGTATTATTATTACTGAGTATTAAGTAACTACTAGCACGTCGATACTAATACGAGTATATAAAGCGAAAGAATTTGTTTGTTTGGACGCGCTAATCTCTGGAAGCACCTGTAGACATAGTAAAATTCTTTTTGCATTTGAATGTCCAATTCTTCTGGACGGTCATAGGCTATTCAACGTCATGACACGACCCTTAGAAGCCGAGGAAAAGAAAAGAAGTAGTAAAAAGCGTTCCCACGGGATACCGGGATACGCGCCGACGTAGTCTGGACTGCAGACTGCAGGCCAGAGAAGCTTGTTATCGAGTAAATGTAAGTTAAGGAACGTTGACTGCAGGATATCTATGGATGAGATTACATATCTCGAGTTCCGCTTTGTACAGAGATTTCAGTCGTTGATTCTGGTTGTTGTCGATAAATGACAGTTGTAAAGTGTCAGTTCCCCTCGAACGGATTAACAACACTGGCCCCTGTTATCCCCAATTTAACAATACAGCTAAAATTGCTTTAAATCCCTTCAGAGGGATAAGTGCGCGTTGATGTGAGTGCGAAAATTAATTTACTAACAATTTGTATAAATATTTTTATTTATAGCGTTATCCCCTTATATTATTCAAGCTTAAGGATTTAGCGACGGTATTGATTTTTACATAGAATGACTTCCATCATAACGGCTCAATCCAGAGATAACCAGACCTTAGGAGAACATCGAACTGAGGAACCCGCATGTCCAAGAAATTATGTTTCGAAAGACGTTTTTTCGATAACCTGAGAAAGGACCTTCCAAATTCAAATCCTTAGTCTTAGGTAGCGTATTTCAGCAAACCTAGTGAATTAGCAAACGGGGAAATGCTAGAAGAATAAATAGATATACATAGTCAAGTACATATTTTTCTATCTATCTATAACTTTACGCCTACGACTCTGTCCTTACATATATCACTCGCTTCTTTATTCACATAGTTCTCGTGCACGCTCGTCAGTTTCTATTGCGCATATTATGTCATATTAATATTTTTCACAATGAAAAAAATATCGGGTACAAACGCGACTTTGCTTTTAGGATTTATAAGAATAACTTTTTAATTATTTGTACAAAATACCGAAGAATTACGTAGACAAAGATTCCCGCTGGCTCTCGTGCATTGCGGCGGTGGGTCGCGGGGTCACACATGTGAAAGTACGTTTTCTCCTCATTGTGGGTGCACGGCTGCGTGTGACGGAGCACCAGCACGCGGCACGCAGCACGCAGGACGTCTCCACTATTTGTAGGCAGCTCGCACACGCCGCGTTCCGCATAATCCGTTGTACAGGGATACGTCCAACTATAAACTGGGTTAGTACGAGTAGGGTTACCAAAACATATTTAGAATTGTTAATACATTCTGACGTTATTTTGCGAAAGTCAAATTTACACTTAACCTGATTTGTGTGCTTTCACCACCAATTAATTCATGCGAACTAACGCCGGCGGTCACCCGCCCAGTACCGTTATTAGCTGCAATATACCGTCGCTGCCATGGCTGCTCCGTAGTCTCTGCCTCGGCTGCTGCTGTCGTCCGCCATCTGGAACAGAAATCGCATGCCCCCACCACCGTTGCTGCCCTGGCTGCACTGGTCGTCTCCGCGACACGTGTTTCGCCTCTCCACAAGGCATCCTCAAGCTGTGGAGATGTGAGTCGTTAGAATTACAAGATAGCTTGTTATTGTAACGATTAACATCTAACAGATTAATATCTAAAGCAAAATATGTGTCGCAGCGAAGACCAGGGCTCTTATTGGCTAGTTAGCGGATCAACATGGCGGCACTTACCAGCTTCTTGGTTAAAATATCGTCAGCAGTAGACGTTAAAATACAGCGCTCTTGTGAGCGCGGGGTGCTTTCATGCTCAGTCAAGTAGTTTTTTTAAGAGAGGTTGGGCGCATCAAAGCAGCCCGTCCGGGGAAGTACCCCCCACCTCGCAGAAAACCGCAGCCAAATAACAACTGCCTAGAGGGTTGTTGTGTCCCTGCGTGGGAGTGAGGTCACCAGTAAGCTCCCAAGGAGTTGCTGTGTAAGCAGCAGAGGAGGCATCGCGCGAGTGATACTTAATATATCGCAAGCGTATAGTATAAAAAAAAAGTTTATTACTTTGTGTTGTATGCCTTCTGACGTATAAATAACCCGCAATAAAGTTCACAATGTGTCAACGAGTATTAATAATCTACAACCATTTTGATTTATCCATGACACCAATAATCGATATGCCTTTGATCAATAGACAATAAAGAGGGCCTGAGCGGGTGCACTATGACCGCCGCCGCACTACGCTCTGATGTACCATAGAGGGGTCATTATTGTCAGAATGGCTACATACCAATACATATTCTTCTTCATTCATTCATTCTTTCTTGACGAGCTCGGTGGCTCAGTCGTGAATAACGCCACTTTGACACCAACACTCGTGGGTTGGATTCCCACACAAGGCCAACGTTTGTGTGCATGAACATGTCTGTTTGTCTTGGTATGGATGTTTTAAGGGAGGTATGGCGCATCACAGCAGCCCGTCTGGGGAAGTACCTCCACCCCACAGAAAACCGCAGCCAAATAACAACTCCCTCGAGGGTTGTTGTGTTCCTGAGTGTGAGTGAGGTCACCAGTAAGCTCCTAAGGAGTTGCTAAGTGTTAGAAGTAGAGTTGGCGTCGCGCGAGTGATACTTAATGCAAGCGTTTATGGCTACGGTAATCACTTTACATCAAGCGGGCCGTATGCTTGTTTGTTACCTTAGTGGTATAAAAAAATCTGCAAACCATAAACAACATTGCGTCACACTTTTTATAAAGATTGCTAAATATTGCCGTGGGGCGTGGGACCGATACATCGTAATGAAATGTTCACATGATTATAATACCTACTTACAAAATGCCTAATTAGCAGTAAGTGCGGTTCCCACGGTAATCACACGGGTGTCCCTGACTGCTGGACACTGGAGATGGTGTTCGAATGAAGGCCTTGTCCATGTCCTTTATTCCTCCCTCATTGTGTGAGTTTGTGGTCCGTGGTAACAAGCGATAACATATCGAGCATACCTCGCCCTGCTATCGTTCAGGGTGTATTAACGACAACATTGATGTGCGGCAGTGAAACCGCAGACAAATAACAACTCCCAAGAGGGTTGTTGTGTTCCTGCATGTGAGTGAGGTCACCAGTGGGCTCCCGGGGAGTTGCTGTATGGGCGGCAGAGGGGGCATCGCGCGAGTGATACTTAATATATCGCAAGCGTTAATAGGCTACGGCACCCGCTTTACATCAGGTAAGCCGTATGCTTGTATGCCTCCCGAAGTAGTATAGAAAAAAAAATGGGTATAGCAGATGAAGCATGAAAGCATGGTGAACGACGTAGAAATGAGAGCACCGAGGAGTATGTGTGGAGTGAGAGTGATTGATAGAGTAAGAAATACCACGATACGAGAACTATGTGGAATGAAAGATGATGTAGTGACAAACATTGAAAAGAGTATGCTGAGATGGTTTTGACATTTGGAAAGAATGAATGACAAAGAGAGTTACGAAAGAAGTGTATCAGGCAAGAGTGAATGGAGATTTGGGGAGGGGCCGCCCTGGACGCATACAAGATCAAGTTGGTGATGTGTTGAAAAATGGCCAAATCAAAAGCACCCGAAACCGAAGAGCATGCATGAGGAGGTTGATGAGTGTGGAAGAAGCGAGAGCGGTATGTTTAGATCAGTGCACCTGGCGTTCCATAGTCTCTGCCTACACCAATGGGAGACAGGCGTGATGATACGAGTATGTATGTTTTATTTGTAAAACAATACAATATATATTATCTTAAGAGTAAAACAATGTAACACAAAAATACTAATTTCTACAGTTTTCGCATATTTCAGTTTCCTTATTTCCTTTTATATTTATTGATGTTATATTTTTGGTGCGTTAGGGAAAAATTATGAGAGTGAATTATTAAGATGCGCGCGCGCACCGACATCTAACATCGGCACCACGAAGTCGGTTGGCAAATGTCTCTTAAGTTTTGTTCGTGACTATATTCAACGAGTGTTTCTATCGATACGGAAAGAATATGTGTGTGTGTGTGTCTTAAAATTATATACGGTTAGCAGCAGCCCAGTCCAGCATATTCATAAAGGAAATAGCCTGTGGAGAACGCATGAGATCGATATTATTGCAAAATAGAGAATTTATGCCTTATCTTTATATTGTCGAAAAAATTAAGAAAGCGGAAATATGAAAAATGTCCACTTGTGAATGTTTTACGTCACAATGTTAATAACCTAAGTGTTTTTTTTTTTTATCGCGACAGTCCCACCACTCACTCCCACCACTGTGTCTTCTGTGTAGCCAGAGTTAACAGCGGCGACCACCAAAAAGACAATGAACAATGAAGTTCATTGCTGTCCCGGGGGTTAAACTACAGCTGCCTTGGAACTCACAACGAATTTAATCAGAAGAAATTTGTAGGAGTAGGAAGTTTTGTAATTGACAAAGTGAGAGACAGCAATATGACAAAAACTAATATATAATAAATACCCTAAGTGTGTGGGTTATGTATGATATAACATGGCGATATTTCTAACCAGTGCTTATTTTTTTTTTACTACGTCGGGAGGCATTCAAGCATACGACCCACCTGATGTAAAGTGAGTACCGTAGCCTATTAACGCCTGCGATATATTAAGTATCACTCGCGCAATGCCTCCTCTGCTGCTTACACAGCAACTCCTTAAGAGCTTATTGGTGACCTCACTCACACGCAGGAACACAACAACCCTCCAGGGAGTTGTTATTTGGCTGCGGTTTTCTGCGAGGTGGAGGTACTTCCGCAGACGGGCTGCTTTGATGCGCCCTACCTGTCTTAAAACATCCAGACCAAGGCAAACAGACATGTACACAAATGTTCGCCTTGTGTGGGAATCGAACCCACGAGCGTCGGTGTCAAAGTCGCGTCATTCACGACTGAGCCACATCTTATTCTTAGACATTATCAAGAAATGTTCACGAATGAACGTAGGGCCAAGGAAGGTCCACTGCGTGCAAAGAACCAATTGAGACCGACTAATGCACTGATCGAAACGTCAATGCGCCCGTCCACATCATTGCCTCAACTTCACTAGCGACGAGTACTGAAGTCTTTTAAAGATAAACATATATGTATATTTGCACAAAAGTTATGTATGTACATTTACAATAGAACAATGAACCTAAAACTAAAAACCCTTAAAATAACTAAAATATATTATTAAGAGCGTTCCCCCTTTGCATAGACTAATTCTTTGTCCGAGGTAGCTGTCAGCTCTTCGGTCTTCTATGATATCGTTAGTCGACTTTTTGCTATTTCCTTAAAAAACATAAATTAAAAATTTAAAAAACCCACGACGAAAAAAACTTCAAATAAAACATTTCAAAAACCCACGACATTAAAGCGTAATATGATTCATAAAACAATTAGATATAATTCTCATTAATAAAGTCAATAAATGAAAAAATATTAATAATTACAATATCACAATATATTATATAGAATATTATTAACAGCCGTCGTGCATAACAGTTTACAACATAGGTTATGTTGTGTCGTCGTGGGTTTTTTAAATTTTAAATTTATGTTTTATTTGTGGCTTTTTTAAATTTTAATAGTAAATGCGATTTATACAAACTAAAACTAATATAATATAACTATAATATATAAATAAAATCCGTTTTATATATAATGCACGTACAAATTAAACTCCCAATCAAGTCACCTTTTAAACAAAAAAATAAATAATCAAAATCGGTTCAGTAGTTTTCGAGAAAAATGGTAACAGACACGCAAACAAACACCTCTTACCCCAAACGCATATACCGCCACCGTGACCGTCGCGGGTAACAAAGCCTTATAGCGCTAGGAGCCCACGGCGCAAGGGTCTCCACACCGAATGGGACAAAATCATATTCGGAGCCTAGACCCCTGTATTTGCACGCTTTAGCTTTTTCAGCCGCTTCACAAGCCGCACTGTTGTTGGTTCTATGTAGATGGGAAGGGGCCAGCGTGTCTGAACAGGTTTTTTTTTTTTGTTTTTTTTTATTACATTATTATTTATTACAATTTTTTAATATTACACGTATAAATAAACACACTCAGACATCACTCTCTCTTTCATTTCGCAATTCATCTTCCATTCATCATCTTACAGTTATGTTTTCGAAAGAAATTTTATTTTGGCCCATTTTAGAACGCCGGTGAAGCTATCATAACTACATATTTCCAGTTGCCCTCCCTATACTGTGTCAGTCCAGACACGGGCGACAGCGAGCTTCACAGCTCCACCTAGCCACCGCGATCCCATCCGCTATACAAAATATAGCCGAGGTATACTGCATTAATCCTAGGCGGAGCTGCTCTGTTTGTTGCGGTCTATGACAGCCGTGGCTAGACTCACGCAGTATTTTAAAAATTTTGTTCTCTTTTTTCCCATCACGACTTCGGCTGTAGTTTCGGTGACCCGCATTCCCAAATCCTGCTCCAAATCGTACCTCTGTTTGGAGAATGCGGGACCCCGAAACAATATGTGCTGCACTGTCTGGTCCACGCCGGGCTCGCAGAAGCACGATGGGTCATCCGCGCACTTGAATCTGTGCAAGTACGCGGAGAACCCACCATGCCCCGAGAGGACCTGCGTACTGATGCTCGCGGCACCATTTTGCCCACGATGCCGTACGCCGCCGCCGCACTCGGGAAGAACAGTTTCGATGTCGAAGCTGTCGTTCCCGATTTGTATCTCCTGTCCCATTCGTCAATGGTCCCCTTGCGAATCATACCTTTGACGAATGAGACAGGGCAGCGGTCGTAGTCTGGCCGCCTCCGCAACCCCAGTGCGGCGCTCCTGGCGAGTTCATCGGCACGTTCGTTCCCCTCCAACCCCGCGTGTGCCTTGATCCAGAACAACGAGACGCTCTTACCCTGGCTTTTGCACAGTTTAAGAGCGCCCCGCGTCCGCACCGCCAGGGGATGGGGGGCGGACCCCGCCAATCCTATAGGAAACGACATAACGCGAAGAGGAAGACATGCAAACAAGATGTTACATAATATTATAATTTTACCGTACCGTACCGTTACCGTAGCCTGTGAAGGCTTGTGACACATTATCATGATTTTAAAAGATTGTGACCAGCTGCGTGGCGCAGTGGTGATTGACGAGACTTTGACACCGACGCTCGTGGGTTCGATTCCCACACAAGGCAAACATTTGTGTACATGAACATGTTTGTTTGTCTTGGTCTGGGTGTTTTTTTTAGCGAGGTAGGACGCATCAGAGCAGCCAGTCTGGGGAAGTACCTCCACCTCACCAAAAACCACAGCCTAATAACAAATATCTGAACGGTTATTGTGTTCCTACGTGTGAATCAGGTCGCCAGTAAGCTCAAAAGGCGTTACTGTGTTAATAGCAGAGGTGGCATCGCGCGAGTGATACATAATGTATTACAAGCGTTCATAGGCTACGGTAACCGCTTTATATGAGGTGTACCGTACGCTTGCATGCCTCTGGAAGTTGTATAAAAAAAACCGAGCTCGTCAAAAACTGGTCTGTTCGTTACATACAACACTCGCTTCTTTAACAATTATAGTTCTATTGTAATAGAGGTAGGGCGCATCAAAAGGGGAAGTACCTCCACCTCACAGAAAACTGCAGCCAAATAAGTTCTCCCTCCATATGCTTGTATGCCACCCTACGTAGTATAAAAAAAAATTGATGCACGCTCGCGGGTGCGTTTTTAGGTACTCGGATCTCTTCGACTGATCTGGCAGATATGTACATATAATGGGCAAGTTGTGAATATAATTAGAGAATTATCTAATAGGTACATAAATGGTTCGTTTTATTTCCAGAACAAGATGAGGAGTTTCCTGTGTGTCTGTCTGTTCGTCCTGCTGTGCGGTGTCTACGCCAAGAACAAGAAAGAAGACAATAAGGTAAGAGAAATATAATAACTACTTATCTTTCGTGCTTTTTATTCATGATAAAAGGACCGCGGTGGCCGCCTTTTTTTCGGTGTTTGGGTGTGAAGGAGTGGGGTCTGAACGTGAAGGAAATAATCTGTGAATGGCCAATGCTTCGATTCGGCGTAGTAAACAAGCCTAAGTGACCCCCTATAACATCAAGTATCTACTTGTGAAAGTCCCATCAAATAACAAACAATAGACAGACAAAAATTAACCAGTTGAGAATGCGCAAGCTTGCATTGCCAGAGAAACACCTGGCTCGTCAATTATATAACAATTCAATTTTTTTTTATTAGTCGGCCATTTTGACCATGTTCCTAGGAACGGTATTCCTGAACATTCCTATTCTACTTTTTTAAGCTGAATCCGAATCTGAAGTCAAAACTCGAATATTAAAAAAAAGCGACAGACAAACGCTCAGACAAACATATAGATTTCATATAGGAATGGTCTTCCTGAAAATACAATTTGCTTTGTTTGCAAATAACCAGCTTTGTGTACTTTGCCACCAATTAGTTCATGCGGCCTAGCGGTAATTGGTGGCGGAAGTACACAAAGCAGTTTAGATCAAATTGCATGTAAATTTGACTATCGCAAAATAACGCCTAAATCTATTTACTTAAAATATATTTTTTTAGTATGAGAATCGTGTACACTTTTGTTAGTATACTTATATGCTAATAGTAATAAACATACATATCATCACGCCTGTCTACCATTGGGGTAGGCAGAGACAATTATATTATAATTAATGATAAACTGTTATTATAACAACTTAGCTGGATATTTCAGCCATAAGTCATAACCACCACCCACCCAATACCGTTAGTAGATGAATAATGCATGTCGTAGGGTGTCAACTGGCGCTAGCTCGCATGAACTAATTGGTAGCGGAAATACAAAGCAGTACATCAAATTGCATATATTGGACTTTCGCAAAGCAACGACTGAATTTATTACCAAAAGCAGTGTTTACAGCATTTTTCATGGCACGGTTCAAGAGGGCCTTCTTTTTTTCTGTGTTAAACACAGAAAATCTTTCGCGATGCCTTCCGCAGAACATGTTCTTTTATCTTCTCGAAGACAGACATTATTTGAAATGGAATACTGTTCATTTGCTAGGATACATGGTACAGGGATAGATAATTTTATATTGAGTAGTTCAGCATGTTCCGCCAATATTACAAATGGCATGCAACAGCTTAGTATAGTAGATGATTACATAAATGATATTAATTAATTAAATTAAAGAAAAAAAAAACAATCAACAGCATGTTGATAATTATTTCGTCGCATTTTACGTTATACACAATTAATAGAATGATAATTGACATCGAATGTGTCGCCAAACGTCTCCACAAAGGCAATAGCGACTGTTCCTCAAACCGCGACCCCCTTAAAGAGGCTTCGCGACCCACACGTTGAAAAACACTGGCCTAAAGTCATTCATAAACTTATACCTTGTTTTCTTTTCTATTGATGTTTCAAAATTTCTGTAAATCACGAAACATATCGGTGTCGCCGTCAACGGCCTGACTTCTGGTTTGGTTGGCAGGTGAAGATAGCGGTGTACTACGAGGCGCTCTGTCCGGACTCGAAGAAGTTCATCACGACGCAGCTGGCGCCCGTCTGGAGGGACTTCCGCGGAGTCGTCAAGGTCAAGCTGGTGCCTTACGGCAAGAGCACGGTCAGTATTATAAACAATACGGTGTGTCGCGAACCTCTCTTTTCTTTATACAACGCCGGGGAGGCATACGAGCACTTGTGAGGTGGAGGTACTTCCCCAAAAAAGGTCCCCAGAGTCTCTGTGCGGCTCAAGAGATGCTTGCGGGTGCGTACGTTACGTAAGCGTGCGTACGTACATGCGTGAGCTCTCGCACGCGAGCGTGCGTACGTACCAATATTTATTTTAATTATTTGAATCATATATACAACGATCCAATGGAAAATGGTACGAATTCTATAAATAATGTATAATATATAATAAGCAAGTTATGATGCAAGAACACTAACTAAGCACTCTGTTCTTTCTGGCTTCGTGACGCGAACAGGTGCAAGAGGCGAGGCCGGCGAGGTCGCCACACTACCTAAACTAAACCGAGTAACTCTGTTCATGCACGCTCGAAAATCATCAGGTTTACAGCAAGAAGCGAGAATGATTGGAGATTTTAAACTTACATATGTACACACACTTCAAGCTAGACTGTTTGACATTTGTTTTGAAATGAAATACGGCGTAATAAGAGTAAAATGGTGGTGCAAACGTCTAATATAATTAGTCGCTATGTGTACATTGTACACACAGGGCGTATGTTTGTTTGTTTATTCGTGTTTTGACGGCGGGTTGTTATTTTCAGCACGACAAGGTGAACGGCAAGTGGCAGTTCAACTGCCACCACGGACCTGATGAATGCTACGGGAATAAGGTGAGAGCTGGAGACCAGTATTCAATACTTATCACAGAATTGCATATCTGACGTAGATCAGTGGAAATTATTCCACACATCTTTATATATATATATATAATTCTTCTAAGTATGGCTAAGAGAGAGAGTATCCGTGTTAAAATAAGAACGAGGCATGCTCCGTTAGTTCTATTCTAGGAAATTTTCTTTGGAACATCGGAATATAGAAAATAAATTATAAATTTATTTTAGGATTTGACGATTTGAAAAAGAAATTTCCTTCGGCATTCCTTCATAGCCAATAGTCATTTTCGAAATAAGAACAGCGATAGTCCAGTGGAGAACAGCGATAGTCCAGTGGAGAACAGCGATAGTCCAGTGGAGAACAGCGATAGTCCAGTGGAGAACAGCGATAGTCCAGTGGAGAACAGCGATAGTCCAGTGGAGAACAGCGATAGTCCAGTGGAGAACAGCGATAGTCCAGTGGAGAACAGCGATAGTCCAGTGGAGAACAGCCCTAGTGAAATAACAGACCCCCGGTTCGAATCCTGGGGTGTACCACTAAATTCGTGTTATCGGAAGTACATATTTGTAAGTATCACTTGCTCGGCGGTGAAGGAAAACATCAATCAAGGGATTATATTTCAAAAACGTGTGTGATAACCTAAAAAAGGTCTGGATTTGCCTCTGGCTTGTGGAGAGTGAGTATCTTCGCTATATTCTTAATCGCCGATCATAATGGATTACCGGAAACGAGATCACGCGAAGGTCATTTTCGAAATGCTGGTAGATTAAAAAAGAAATATTAAAACAACAAAAAAACAGAAACTATGAAAAATGAATGATACAGTAAGATTATATTTAAAAAATGTACGATGTGTCCAAGTGACCACGTTAGCTCAAGAAAGAAATTGGTAAATAAAGAAAGAAGAAAGAATTTTATTTATTTATTTTTATCAATAATGCCCACTAGGAGCTAACGCCAAAATAATTAATTACATTTCTTTTCAGTTGCAAGCGTGCATCCTGAAGGACCGCAGCCTCCTCGACACTGACAAGATGGAGCTGGTCATCTGCCTGATGAGCCAGGCCAACCCTGACAAGTCGCTCGACACGGTCAGTATCCTCACTCTCAACAGATTGGGTACGGCATACCCACGATTTAAAAGGACGGTGATGTGTTGGAACTGCCATCTGCCTCAAAAGCTAACCTAACTACCCAACGGCGACGCCGAGCCTGGTGGTAGAGTGGTTAGCAATGCTACGTTGGTTTGTTTGCAGTGTCTCGACCAAGTGAACAAGCGCACAGAGTCCGACAAGCTGAAGAAGTGCGCGGCGGGAGACCAGGGCGGCAGCCTCCTCGCCAGCTACGGAGACAAGACGGACACCCTGCAGAGGCCGCTCGGCTTCGTGCCGACCATTGTCATCAATGAGGTGATTAACACCTGATCACTTTTGACGAGCTCGGTGGCGGAGCGCTTAACAATGGTACTTCAACACCAACGCTTGATCAACGTGGGTTCGATTCCCACACAGGACGAACATTTGTGTGCATGAACGTGTCTGTTTGTATTGGCATGGGTGTTTTTAAGAGAGGTAGGGCGCATCAAAGCAGCCCGTCTGGACATGTACCTCCACCTCACAGAAAACCGCAGCCAAATAACTCCCTGGGGGATTGTACTGCTCATGTGAGTGAGTGCGGTTACCAGTAAGCTCCTAAGGAGTTGCCGTGTTATCAGCAGGGGTGGCAACGCGCCAGTGACACTTAATGTATTGCAATAGTAGTATAGACTACGATAACAACTTTACATCAGGTGGGCCGTATGCTTGAGTGCCTCCCAGCGTTGTATAAAAAAAAATCCCTCTTTCTTTCATTCATCATCGGTCATTAAAATGGCAATTTGTAATTATTACTCGCTCAGCGGTGAAGGAAAACATCGCGAGGAGACACGCACGTCCAAACAATTATATTTCGAAAGACGCGTGAAGTAAGTTTTCTCTTCGAGTCGTGGAGGTCTGACCGCAGTCGCTCCATGTCCAAATAAATTATAATATGAAACGGGATCACTCTAGAAAGAACATATATACAAATGTACTTTTATATACATCTCCACGACAAGCCTCTTGCGGGGTAGGCAGAGAGAACTGACGGCCAACTCCGTCCTTACACACCTCATTTTACATTAACTCTATGTAACTCGGCCCTTACACATCACTTGCCTCTTCAACATTCATAGCTCTTTTCATGCACGCTCGTCGATCCCTGGGCCTCCTGCGACCACTTTCCGATAACACTTACCGTCTTAATGTAATCAGTGCATATAATATAACAATTAATCAATTTAATTCGTTTTCAGAAATTCGATCAGGCGACACAAGATGAAGCCTTCACCGACCTCAAGGCTGTCGTTTGTCGTAGCGCCCCCAACAAACCCTCCGTGTGCTAGACAAAATATATCGTCGGAGATATGTCAAGGAAAAAATAGATAGGTTAAATGCACTTTAAAAAGAAAACCACCCTGCACCAAACGAGGCAACACTAAAAAGACGCCGATAACAACGGAAACATTCAACAGTGCCGAGCTAGCGATGCCATTCGTCCGAAGAAACCCAACAAGACCCCAGTCACAAAATAGCAACAACATTTGTATCGTACGAGTAGTATTATCGTAAAATGTTTACACCAACATAAAAAACTAAATAAACGCATACACATCAAAATCAAATCGAAAAAAAATAGCAAACATCTAAAATTCGTGTAAATATTTAAGGGGAAAAAATATTGCGTCCAGTAGAGAACGGCGTCGGTTTTGACGTTAAAACATATATGAGTAATGTAATTAATTCAATATTATCGCCTAGTTGCTTGCTTTGGACATAACCTATCTACCGCTTCACAATATTATCTCGAAATACTGAAGTGAGTTATATATGACGCTAGGAAAATGTATTTTACAAACTTTACAGGGGTGCATCAGTTACACCCATTACGAATAACTACAAATTTTATTGAAATCCAGTGGCTAACACCCCGCTCTCAGTGATGCGCTGGCCATTGACACGTTTAAGTACTAAAATTTATATCTTTTTCATAATGGGTTGAAATAAGGCCAAGTCTCACAAACCGTGCTTCGACCCACATAACTGACAACTTCGCCAATGGCACGTGAATTATAAAAAAACTCTTCCACGAACACGGTGATTTTATAAAATTGTTCATTATTTATACAAAGCTGTTCAGTTTTTTAAACCCAATTGTTCAGTTTATGTATAAACTTGATAGGCTTTGTGCAGATGTTTTTATTTATGAACAGAGCGATGTCGCGCTGTTTGGGTTTATTTCAAAATAGCTCTGTGTGACCAATCATACCTATATTATACGCAAGTGAACCGTCTGTATGTACATAATTTCTGGGAATACTCTTTTTTTCACAGCACTCATAGATTTAAGATGGTTTATAATAGTTTGTTAATTACATCTTTACCGATTTAATACTAACATGTAATAATAAAAAAAAATAGAAAACCATGTATTAATAAAGCGTTAATATTAAAGAAGCGAGTGAGGTGTGTAAGGACAGAGTCACGTGGCGCTCGGTTCAATCTGCCCACCCCGCGAGGCGTGAAGATATGCACACTCGCCGGGTCTTAGGGCTCCTGACTCCTTCTGGTAACTTACAACTTTACCCAGTACTGCATTTAAATAAGTTTTCATGAGTTTTTTAAAGGAGGTAGGGCGGAGAGATGTACTTCCATCTCACAGAAGAGCACAGCTAAATAACAAATTCCCTGGTTGTAGTGCTCCTGCGAGTGAGTGAGGTAACCAGTAATCTCCTAGGGAGTTGTGTTAACAGCAGGCATGGCAACGCGGGAGAGTCATCTTTGTATTACAAGCGCTCATAGGTTCTATCTACTTAAGTGGTGGTAGTAATAAGCGAAGGTGTGCTTGTTTGCCTTCCTACATCGTATAAAAATGAGTACCTTTCCTGTGAATCCTCTGCCCAGTATAATCCAATATATCTGTTGTATTATAACATTTGTAAGTTTAATATAGACTTGGCGGGGGCACTACCGTGCGCCGTGAATACATATAAATATTTTTTGAATAAAATTATGTTTAGTATAACATTGTTGTTTTTTTTTTCAAATATAATAATAACATCAGCTATGTGCCAGTGAAAGTCCCGACAAAATCGGTCCAGCCATTTACGAGGTTAGCCGGAACAAACAGACGGCACAAAAATGTGTGCAGTGCAGAATGAAACCTTCAAAAATGGAAATTTAATAATCACGACAACGTTTTCCATTCGATGTTTTCGAAAAACATTTTTCAAGTATATTCAAGTACTTGAACAATGTTTTTATAAAGTAAAATAATTAAATATTTATGTAAATAATACACGTGTATACAATACACCACGGTAACAATACACGTGTATACAGTGCACCACGGTTGTTATGACGCCTTATCCCGAGCTTCGTAATACGCAGGCGCGCACACATACGTGCAACGCTTGGACCCTGTAATGAACACTGTATAACGCCTTCTATCTCATTCTCTCGCACGTTAAATCCTACAGATGTATGTGGTTGTCTCTTTTTCGCTTTATCCAGTTACAAATCACAGAGGGGTAAAGTTTTTACATACTTCAAAATCAAACATTGTTTTTATATAAGTACTATGTAGAGGGTAAGCTCGTAAGGAGTTGCTGTGTTAGCAGTAGAGGTGGTATCGCACGAGTTTATAGGTTACGGTAATCGCTTTACATCAGGTGGGCCGTATTCTTGTCTTCCGATGTTGTATAAAAAAAATAAGGAAATGGCAAAGCGATAACTACTTCATTAGTAGATTGACATACATACGTACCGCCTGTTCCCCATTGGGGTAGGCAGAGACTATGGAAGTAGTTAATACATTAAGATCAATCAATCAATCATTAATTGATTGATTGTATGCATGTATATATATATGTATATATATATGTATATATATATGTATATATATATGTATATATATATGTATGTATGTATGTATATCTTCACGCCAGGTCCCTTGCGGGGTAGGCAGAGAGAACCGAGCGCCATAAGACGCGCTCGGTTCTCTTCACTCGCTTCTTTCACATTCATAGCTCTTTTCATGCACGCTCGCCGGTTCCTGGGGCTCCTGACTCCTAGGTTACTCTCGGTCTTCCTCGGCTCCTACATCCTTCCACTTCTGCATTGTATATCTGTTTCGTCATTCATCTTGCATTCTTTCTACATGTCCGAACCAACGGATGATTTCACGATTGTTTGATAATAAAACAAAGTAATAAATATACGGAATATATATACAAGTCTCACTCATCACTCAGTCCCAGGAGGGAGTGTACTCCTCATCAGCGTCGCTGTGCTTCCTCATGCTGTGCCTCTTCAAGTCCGACCTCCTCTTCGTGGCGTAACTACACTTATCACAGGAATACCTCTTCGTGCACACCTTCAGGTGCTTGGCTATCTTGGTGGTGTCGCTGGATTTGAATCCGCAGACGCACTTGGAGCAGCCCTTCCTGGTGGTGAGGTTGTGGGTCCGCAGGTGGTATATCAGGCTCATGTTGTGCCTGGCCTTGTAGTCGCAGAGGTGGCACTTGAACTTCCTCTCCTCCTTGTGTTTCTTCTTGTGGCGGGAGAACTGCGCCTCGCTGGCGGTCGTGTACCCGCACAGCTGGCACACCTGGAGCACTGTCGAGTGCTGGAAATTAACACACGTTTAATTATAAGCCGGGATCAACTGCATACTGATGTGAAGCGGTTACCGAGAGCCTATGAACGCTTGTAATATATTGTCACTCGCGCGATGCCACCTCTGCTGCTGACACAGCGACTCCTTGGGTGTTTACTGGTGACTTCATTCGCACGCAGGAACATAACAACCCTCCAGTTCTGTGAGGGTGCTTTGATGTGCCACTACCTCTCAAACATCCAGTTCAAGACGAACAGCACACAGATTTTCTTCCGAGAACACTCAAGCTGTGGAATGAGCTCCCAGCCGAGGTTTTTCCAAGGAACTACAGCATGGAGTTCTTCAAGAAATGCGTAAAGAGGTTTTTAGAGGGTCGGCAACGCATGAGTGACGCCCCTGGTGTTGCAAATGTCCATAGGCTACGGTGACTGTTTACCATCAGGCAGGTCGTATGCTTGATTGCCACCTTAGTGGTATAAAAAAAAAATAAAAAAAACACAAATGTTTGTCCTGTGTGGCAATCGAACCCACGAGCGTTTGTGTCAAAGTAACATAACAGCGCGTTTCACCACTGTCGTCGAAACGCTTGCTTGCCTCCCCACGACGCGACGTGGAGAATTAATGTGGTACTGTTTTTTTTTACAATGTCGGGAGGCATACAAGCATACGACCCACTGATGTAAAGCTGGTAACGTAGCCTATTAAGGCTTGCGATACATTAAGTATCACTCGCGCGATGCCTCCTCTGCTGCTTACACAGCAACTCCTTGGGAGCTCACTGGTGACCTCACTCACACGCAGGGACACAACAACCCTCTAGAGAGTTGTTATTTGGCTGCGGTTTTCCGTGAGGTGGAGGAACTACCCCAGACGGGCAGCTTTGATGCGCCCTACCTGTATATTATTGGTTATACCTTATATATTATTGGTTATATTATCGTGCACTCCAAAAACGGAAGAATTAAAGTGCCAGTGCTTTCAAGTCACTTGAGCTGAACGAATGTCACGGACAACAGCCGGGACCGAAAGTTGAACGAGCCCCCCGAAGAAAAACCCATCCATAGACAGACAGCGGTCGTCGGTGCTCAACTTGCGTGTTAGACTAGACTGGATTACAAATAATATTTCCATGTACGTCATTAACTTTTACATCACAAAAAAACCTTGAACTGCTTGTGGTAATTGTGAGACAGTGACCAACAACGGGTGTCAGGTGATGTGCCAAAGTCAAAGTCAAAATCTTTTTATTCCGTAAAAATGGCTACATTTGTTTGGAATCGTCACAATTTTTTTCCCTACCGTGCAGTTCATGACTAGGTGAGCACTGATAAAAATACTGCCAAAAAACTCAGGCATCCCTCTTTTGGTATCCAAACAAATTTACATAATTTATTAATTACATTATAATTGGATCGACTCACTCCCAGGCATTTTTATCATTAATATAGTCAGATACTTTATAATATGCCCTGCTACACAATTTGGCTTTAATAGTAGTTTTAAATTTGTTTATTGACAATTCTCTTATATTGCTGGGAAGTTTGTTATAGAACCGTATACATTGCCCCATAAAAGAATTACTTATTTTGTGGAGACGGCTTGCATGTAACACAAGATTATGCTTATATCTAGTATTTATGCTATGAGTATCACTCTTTTTACAAAATGAGTCTATGTTTTTATGGACATACAAAAGATTTTCATAGATATATTGCGATGCGACTGTTAAGATATTGACATACAGGCGACTCTGTAATGTCTTGACAGTGTCCGCCAAACTCGTCTTCCAGCGACTTCTAAAGAGATTCTTTGTCAGCATTCAAATCTTCGAATAGCCGAGAAAAATATATTCCGCCCCCCTTGAGAACTCCCCACGCTTCCCCAAGGGGGCGCGGCTCCCTCCGGTTGGGAACTCCTAGACTAGGCCGAGGATGCCATCGATCTCCTTGAGGGAGTGATATTGTCGTTAGGCTCCGCTAGAGCCGCTGCATTACCAACGCGCGAGTGAAAATCTTTGTATTGCAAACGTTACCGCTTTACATAAGATGGGGCGTGTGCTTGCTTGCAAGTGTGATATAACAAAGTGAGGTGGATGAGTGTAGCCTGTGGGTTATCTCTACGGTTACCGCTTGACATAAGCATAGCAGGAGATGCTGCTAACACATCAACTCCTTAGGAGCTTACCGGTGACCTCACTCACACGCAGGAACACAACAACCCTCCGGGGAGTTATATAAGGTTTTTTTTATATATATATTAGTTCAGCATATTGGTTCCGCTTTGCCTGATGGTAAGCGAAAGAGGAGCCCAAATCGCAACTGCAACTGACAAAATACTACACAGTACCCTGTCAGTTGACGCTGCCATGCTGACCCGCAAGATGCTTCTTCACGCTTCCTTTGAAGGATCCCATATTGCAGGCAAGGCGTTCCACTTTTTAATGGTACGACAAAGATAGGAGTTGCCGAACTTTTTGGTACGCGAAGAGATATTCTCAACAGTGGAACGATGACATCGCAAGCCTGCACGGGTTCTATGACGGAAGGGAGAGAGCCCACCCTCAATCCTCAATAAGGGAAAACAGTTGTTCAGAGCACTCGCCATGGTAAAGGCTACCGCCTTATGCTTAGAGAGCCTATGTCCCTACGGAGTTGAAGAGGTTCTAGGTTTTTGGCGACCTCTTCGTCGTCAATTATGCGGATAGCCCGTCGCTGCAATCTGTCGAGAGCCTCGAGAAGATACTGTGCGGAGCCGTCCCAGAGATGCGAGCAATACTCCACGCAGGCCCGAACTTGAGTCTTATAAAGCAGACAAAGCTGGTCCGGCGTGAAGAACCGGCGCACGAGGCTCTCCATGTAATAACGCTGGTTAAGGTCTGCTTTGATGTGCCTTAATTCTCTTAAAAACATCCAGTTCAAGACAAACAGCACATAAATGACCAACATTTATGTGCTGTTTGTCTTGCGTGGGAATCGAACCCACGAGCTTCGTTGTCAACGTTCCACCACCGCGCCACCGAGCTCATCGAAACCCTCGCTTGCCTCCCCACGACGTGGAGGGTGAACATGGGAGGGTCGTGTGTTACCTGTTTGACATGGTTCTCGTACTCGGCCCTGCTGAAGGTCCTGAAGTGGCACTCGACGCAGTAGTAGTCGCAGACGCCCCAGAATATCTTGCCGAGGTCGGAGCGCCGGCCGCCCGCGCCGCCCGCGCCGGCCGCGCCCACCAGCTTCACCAGCGGCACGTCGTCTTCGTCCGTCTCGTCGGACACCTCCACCGTGTCGATGTCCGGCTCCTCGATGATCACATCGTCCTCGTCGCTCGACGTCAACAGACTTATTGGATCATCTTTACTGAAAGCGTATAACGAAAAACCGGTGATTTTTTTCGGAGAGCTCGATGGTGTGTCATTGTAACAACGTCGGCCGCAGCCTGTCTATGGATGGGTTTATCTCGAGTTTCTCCGTGCTTCAGAGGGCACGTTAAGCCGTCGGTCCCGGCTGTTGGCGATAGATGACAGTCGTTAAGCGATGTCAGTGGCCCTCGGGCGGCTTGAAAACACTGGCCTCCGCCAATCCGCATTTGAGCAGCATGGTGGAGTACGGTCTAAAGCCCCTCGGTTGAAGGGAGACCCGTATCCCTGCAGTGGGATGAGTAAGGGTTGATGTGGTGGATAGAAGTATAGATGTAGATACATACATTTCATCACGCCTGTCTCCCATTGCGGTAGGCAGAGACTATAGAACGCCAGGTGCACCGATCCAAACATACCGCTCTCGCTTCTTCCACACTCATCAACCTCCTCATGCATGCTCTTCGGTTTCGAGTGCTTTTAATTTGGTCCTTATTCAGCACATATCAGTTATATGATCTATATGTGTGAGTCCAGGGCGGCTCCTGCCGATATCTTCACTCACTCTTGTTCGATATACTTCTTTCTATAACTTTCTTTCGATAAGTCTTGTCACCCATTCTTTCTAAATGACCAAACTATCACAGCATACCCTTTTAAATTTTTGTCACTACGTCATCTTTTATTCCACATTGTTCTCGTACAGTATATAGACTTATAATACAATGTTGTAACACTCACTTCTTCGTCGTCTCCTCGATAACAACATCATCATCGTCGTCATCATCGTCGTCCCCGATGACCCCCTCCACCTCCTCGATGATTCTCTCTGGTAACATCAGCGAGTTGGGGTCTATATCCACTTGGACACTCTCCAACAGCATGAGGCAATCGCCGGCGGTGGTATCTGCCCTACGATCTGAAATGTAGGAAATTTGCATTGACTAGCTACTAGTAGTTTGACTACACAGTAGTACTTTGTATTTACTAGCCTCTAGTAGCTCACATTATTTAGCAAGTAGCAGTTGACATTGATAGCCACTAGTAGTTTGACTAGTCAATAGTAGTACTTTGTATTTACTAGGCACAAGTATTTCACAACGTTTAACTAGTAGTAGTTTGCGTTGACTAGCTACTAGTAGTTTGATTAGTCAATATTAGTTTGACTACACAGTAGTACTTTGCATTTACTATACTCTAGTATTTTGACTAGCCACTAGTAGTTTGACTAGTCAATACTAGTTTGAATACACAGTAGTACTTTGCATTTACTAGCCCCTAGTATTTTGACTAGCAACTAGTAGTTCACTTTGTTTAGACAGTAGCAGTTTGCATTTCTAGCTACTAGTAGTTTGACTAGTCAATATTAGTTTGCCTACACTTTGTGTAGTCAGTAGTTGTTTGCGTTGACTAGCCACTAGCAGTTTGACTACACACTAGTACTTTGCATTTACTAGCCCCTAGTATTTTGACTAGCCACTAGTAGTTCATATTGTTTAACTAGTAGCAGTTTGCGTTGACTAGCTACTAGTAGTTTGACTAGTCAATATTAGTTTGACTACACAGTAGCACTTTGCATTTACTAGCCCCTAGTATTTTGACTAGCCACTAGTTCTTCACATTGTATAGACAGTAGCAGTTTACATTGACTAGCTACTAGTAGTTTGACTAGTCAATATTAGTTTGCCTACACTTTGTATAGTCAGTAGTTGTTTGCGTTGACTAGCCACTAGCAGTTTGACTAATCAATATTAGTTTGACTACGCAGTAGTACTTTGCATTTACTAGCCCCTAGTATTTTGACTAGCCACTAGTATTTCACATTGTTTACACAGTAGCAGTTTGCATTGACTAGCTACTAGTAGTTTGATTATTAAATATTAGTTTGACTACACAGTAGTACTTTGCATTTACTATACTCTAGTATTTTGACTAGCCGCTAGTAGTTTGACTAGTCAATATTAGTTTGACTACACCGTAGCTCTTTGCATTTACTAGCCCCTAGTATTTTGACTAGCCACTAGTAGTTCACATTGTTTAGAGAGTAGCAGTTTGCATTGACTAGCTACTAGTATTTGACTAGTCAATACTAGTTTGACTACACAGTAGTAATTTGAATTTACTATCCTCTAATATTTTTACTAGCCACTAGTAGTTCACATTGTTTAGACAGTAGCAGTTTGCATTGACTAGCTACTAGTAGTTTGACTAGTCAATATTAGTTTGACTACACAGTAGTACTTTGCATTACTAGCCCATAGCATTTTGACTAGCCACTAGTAGTTTGACTAGTTAATATTAGTTTGACTACACTTTGTGTAGCCTGTAGTTGTTTGCGTTGACTAGCCACTAGCAGTTTGAATAGTAATAGTATGCATTGACTACGCAGTGGTTAACGATCAGTGATAATCTATAGGACAAAGAACCAGCCGATGGGAGTAGCCGGACCACCAGGACTCGATCCAGGGACCAGTCGATATTAACTACCGACTGGTCCATATGTCCAAGAAATATGGACCAGTCGGTAGTTAATATCGACTGGTCGACTGGAATCTCGAAAGACGTGCAACCTAACCTAAGAATCCCTCTGGGTTATGAAGGTCCATCGCTACATGCCAATATCAGTATCTTCGCCAAATTCATCGTGTTTGGTCGCGGACACCGACAGTCATAATGGATAACATTACAAAGAAGACATAAGATCCGGAGCGACACGTTCATATACACACCTACAAGCCAAGTTTCTTTAACCATCCAGTGCGTACCTTTATCGACGGATATCTCAATGAACACCGGCTGCGTCTCCTTGACACTGGCCAAGTCGAAGACCGGTTCCTCTGGGAAGATCTTCTCGTAGGTCTCGTGCAGCGGCTTCGTCTGCTTTATGTGGTAATTTGTTAATATCTCTTCTATATCATCCTTGTTCATATCTGGAACCGGGGAGATCGCCTTTGGTGTCCTGGAGATACAATAACACATTAAGTAGTTAAGTTTGAGCTTGATGTTAAAATAGCTATTGATAAACACCCAATGAACGGCAAAATTCTGAATGCCAAATAACTTACACGTTGTTGCATTTATCAAGGATCTCTGGACGTTCGTTGAGAGGCTCCGCGCAGGGCACAGGGATGTCGGCACCCGCTGAATTAGTGAGGGCTCCCGTCTGGTCATCCAGCACTACGACGTCGTCCTCCGCGACGTTGGGACTTGATGACGTTCTACTATTTTGTGATGATACTTCTACTGCCCTGTTGAAGATGTTTACGACATTCTCTTACAAAATCATTTTGGTAAATGGCATTTTTTGAAATCCACTGTGGGGTAGACAGAGAGAATCGAGCGGCATATGACTTGCTCCTTACACACATTACTCGCTTTTTAATATTCATACCTCCTCTCGTGCACTCTCGTAGGTTTCTAAGGCTCCTGCTACCTTCTGATAAACGATCAATTTGGTCATGGTAGCTAACTCTTGGCGTTCCTCTGCTTCTAAATTCTCCTACTTTAGTGCTGTATTTCTAGTTCATCATTCTTTCCTTCCATCCCTGCTAAAAGCGCATCCAAGATATACAATCTCATCCACTTGTTCCAACACTTCATCATCAACCGTAATCCTCACATTGATTCTGGTTTCTTCTCTTTCAAATACCATTATCCTAGTTTTCTTCCCATTCAGTAGTAAGCCCGTCCTCATACAATCGTCTTTCATCATTCATCACCAGTATTTGCAGTTCAGCTGGAGTTTCGGCATCGTCTGCATAAAGCAGACAGTTCACCACTAGGTCACCCATACACAATCCTGCATTCGTTGACCTTATTCTCTACAGACAAGTATCGAGATGCAGGATCAACAACCGAGCAGATAGCATGCAACCCTGCCAGACACCAATTTTGACAACAAACCAAGGGGACGTGCTGCCATCTATCCGCACAAATGCCGAGCTTTTCTATAAAATATAATGGTTAAGTGATATTTATTTGCCAGCTGTATGATTTTGTTTGGTTCGTGTGTACAAATAAAACAAACACCACGAAACGCTCCGGTAATGTATAGTTTCATGTTATTAAATATCACAATATTTTGTGACAAATTCATACAGGCAATCAAACGCAGTCCATATTAGGCGCAAAGAACGGACAGACGTTTCTTATCATTTACACAATTAGAAAGATTTACATACTTGAGTGATTCATTTCCAAGATTGTTATCTTCAATTTTCTTGGTCTTAATGGTTGTATCTAGTACATGATCCTTTTGTCTATCCATAACTACTGTATTTGAAACTTCTATCTCTATAAATTTTGTAAGTTTCGTGTTTAGATTTTCTGCGTCTGTAACCTCTGTAACAATTCCATTTGGAATTTCTGTGACCATATTTTCCGTTAATCTTGTGTTCGGATCTTCTCTGTCTATATGTTCTGTTACTTCTGTGTTTTTATCCTCTGTTCCTTTTGTGTTCTGAATATTTGTGTCCATATTTTCTGTTACCCTTGTGTTCGGAACTTCTGTGTCTACATGTTTAGTTGCTGTTGTGATCTCAACATCTGTGTTTGTAACCCCTGTTACTCTTGTGTTCGGAACTTCTATGTCTATAAGTTCTGTTAATCTTGTGTTTGGATCTTCTGCATCTATACGTTCCGTTAGTCCTGTTTTCGGTACTTCTCTGTGTGTAACTTCTATGTTTGGCACTTCTGTGTCTACGACTCGTGTATCCTCTATGTTAACTGCCGTAGGCAAACTGGAAGGTTCCGTTGAGAGTGTTGCACTGGTATTGTCTTTTAGTTTTGATGTCTTCAGTGTTTCCTGTAAGAATATTTTTTCGGTATAAATACAAGTAGAAACTGACTGATTGATAAACGCACAGCCGAAACAGTTGTGTTAGTTAACATAAGATTTTTCACAAAACTTCATTAAATGACCTAAGTGACGTTGAATGACCTACAAAGCGACTTTTAGCAACTAAACCTATAAAGGGTGTACATAGGGGTTAAAACATGCATACATACATATCATCACGCCTGTCTCCCATTGCGGTAGACAGAGACTATGGAACGCCAGGTGCACCGATCCACACATACCTCTCTCGCTTCTTCCACACTCGTCAACCTCTTCATGCATTCTCTTCGGTATTGAGTGCTTTTGATTTTTAGGGATTAAAAGTGGGCACATAAGTTGGTAGTTTTTGAAATTGGCGATTGAGATTAACGTAGGAGATTGAAAGATGTCACTTAGTTCATACACTTGCACAATACATAATTATTATCTTAAATTTATGTCGTCTCTAAATAATAATAATAAAAAGAAAGTCCGTCCTTCATCTGTAACAGTAATCCTTGCAGATCTTAATAAAATAGCCCAATAATTTCCCACACATTCATAATAATTCCATTACCAGCCGAGACCTGCTCATGGCTACATTGTTCCATTGACATCCCCCGGAGCGGGTCTCTGCAGGTGTACATTACACCAATCTTCTCAAGGAGGCCTCTACGAGTTGGATCCGTGTACCAGCGCACGCCTATCAAATGTCCAGTTTAATAGATAAAAAGAACAACTAATAAGTACTTTGGATCAAACTGTGCTAACTGGCATGAACGTGTGACAGGTCCCAGGCGAGCAGGGTGACCGGCGCTCCTGCTATTTCCCGCGCCTTCGCCCCCTAGTTCCTAGGCCTGTCGTAGCGACTGCGTGGAGTACTTCAGTCGGCAACACTGTATTTCATACAACATATGTATATATATATAACTAGTCTTGCCATGAATACGGTTACATACGAGTATAAACTTTTCATTTTTTACGTAAAACTTCTTTACGCACGCTTGACTTGGGCAGTAAGCTGGTGAATGCGTGACGAGAGCGTTACGAAAAGTGTGATCGGGCGAGGCGAACGGATGTTGAGAGGGAGATATAAGTTAATGAAGATAGAAAGAGAGCGAGAGTTACGTTTCGTATATTACTGTAAGGGGGAAAAGAGAGAGGTGCGAGCACACATTTTCTTTCTCTCATAGCGAGTTAAGTTTCGTATATGTAAGACACAGTGCAGGCCTATTGTCGGTATCACACTATGGAGCTAAAGAAGTTTTACTTCAGTTGTGTGGTCTAAACTCACACTCGTTTTTTTTTTCAACTCTTTAATTATGTTGAATTTAGAACGTGTTTATAATTAAAAATTCGCTCATATTCAAGACACTCAAAAGCCGCGTGCTGTTAGAACTACAAAGGCTGTTAATGCTGTTAAAGCCAGAATTTGCCGAAACCCCATTACGAAACAAAAATTATCGTGAGAATTGAAGATTCACGCTAGGACTCTGTCACGTATAATAAAACAAGATCTGAAGCTTGGCGCTTGTCGTCGATGTCGGGACAGGCCCGCACTCATTCCCACCACTGTGTCTCCTGTGTAGCCAGAATTAACAGCGGCGATCACCAGAAAGGCAATGAAAAGTGAAGTCCATTGCTGTCCTGAGGGTTAAACTACAGCTGCCTCGGAACTCATAACGAATTTAATCAGAAGAAATTTGTAGGAGTAGGAAGTTTTGGGATCGACTTGTCGTCGATATACAGAACATGCCCTAAATCAATCCCTACAGTTGAAGAGAGTGGATCGATCAAAAAGCCTTCTGTCCCGATACGCAGGTGAAAGGCACAGAAATATCCTCTTTACTGTAGAAAAAAAAATCCCGATTAAAGAGCACTACAACAAGCAAAATAATAAAGTGTACGCATACAGTTATAAAGAAGCCGCCCAAGTGGTCGGAGAGGTACAACGTGGTCATCATCCTGCGTCTGTAATGGTTTATTGGGGGGTCTTATCAAGGAGTCACAAAGCTTCATTTTTGTGAAAATGAAGTGAAGACTTCAGCGAAAGTGTATCAAGAGACTGTCTTGGATCGTATTGTGAAATCTTTCAGCAATACAGATTTTAAAAACGTATCGTGGACTTTCCAGCGGCACTCGTCACCTGGTCATAAAGCACGAACTACCCAAGCCTGGCTCGAAACCAACGCTCCGGACTTTATGAGCTGAAGACTGGCCCTCGTCTAGCCCAGATCTGAACCTCATAGACTACAAATTTTGGTCAGTTTTAGAGGACATGGCCTGCTCGGAACGTCACGTCGACATTGTGTCTCTTAACAAATCTCTGGAGCAAATAGTGGCTAAATTTCTCATAGACACAGTGCGTAAATGCATAGATTCCGGATAGATTAAAGGCATGTTTTTTTTATATTACGTCGGGAGGCATACAAGCATACGGCCCATCTGATGTAAAGCGGGTACCGTAGCCTATTAACGCTAGCGATATATTAATTATCACTCGCGCGATGCCTCCTCTGCTGCTCACACAGCAAGTCCTTGAGAGTTTTTCTACGGAGTTGTTATTTGGCTGCGGTTTTCTGTTAGATGGAGGTACTTCCCCAGACGGGCTGCTTTGATGCGCCCTACCTCTCTTAAAACATCAGACCAAGACAAACATATATGTTCATGCACACAAATGTTTGCTTTGTGTGGGAATCGAACCGACGAAAACGAAAAAAAAATCGATGAAACACCGAGCTCGTCACTTCTACTAAAAACCTGCAGCTGTACGTTAACGCCTGTCACTTGAGTCGTGCAGGAGTAGTGCAGTGCCAATACGTGTATTCTATTAAAATTTCCTGCACTGCAACGGCACTGCAACCACGCTACAACTGTGCGTATCCTGCAAGTGAACTACTCGTACTTAACTGCTGTCATGGTACTATCTTTCAATCTAATAAATTGGCTTTTTACTTAATGTTGACTCCTATAGTTTCACACCCGATTGCCCTTCGTTACCGGCGTGGAGGTATTTCTAACTGAAAAGAAGCTCTACTTAATCATATATTTCCACAAACATGTCCCAAAACAAATGTTTTGCAATGTAAATCACCGCTTCAGAACATTAATTTCTCTTCGCCAAAGTTGCTCGAGACTAACGTTAGCAAAGCTGAACATAAACTCCATCAAAACTACTGTCACTGGTATACAAATGTCAAAACAATTATCAGAATACGATTATATTGCGGGAAACGTGCAAATAACAACTCCCTAGAGGGTTGTTGTGTTCCTGCGTGTGAGTGAGGTCACCAGTACCCGATACTTAGTATATCGCAAGCGTTAATGGGCTACGGTACCCGCTTTACATCAGGTGGGCCGTATGCTTGTATGCCTCCCGACGTAGTATAAAAAAAATATCAAAATCAGCATATTCACCAAATCCTTTGTCTTAGGTAGCGGACCTATTTTTTTTGGCAAACAAGCATGCGGCCCGCATTAGATGGTAAGCGGTCACCGCAGCCTATTGACGCTCGCAACACCACGGGAATATTACTCGCGCGCTGCCAATATTGTCACCTGAGGCTGTTTCGTCACAGTACCCAGTAATTTCTCTGCCATATCTCACCCTTCAAACCGGAACACAGCTATATAAATACAGCTGCTTGGCGGTAGAAATAGGTGAGACAGAGGTACCCACGCAGGCGACTTCTGTACAAAGTCTCCCTCTGGTCCCCGCCAATCCTAAAACGGCGTGTGGCTGTCGTAGACACGGCGGTGTATTTACGTGGATACGTATTCGTAACCGATGAACGTCAATTATACTAAAAGGAAATTATATGATGCAGCCATTCGTCACAGTCCTCACTCTACGTAACGAATTCTTTTAGTCTTTAGCTATCAAGTGGTGTAATTACTTTTTGTCAAAGTCAAAATCTTTTTATTCCGTAAAAATGGCTACATTTGTTTGGAATCGTCACAATTTTTTTCCCTACCGTGCAGTTCATGACTAGGTGAGCACTGATAAAAATACTGCCAAAAATTTGTATTGTTGATATGTAGCTGCAACACCAAACGGTATATCTAACTCCACTCCATATCCGAACCGAGCGCCACATAACTCGATCATTACACGCCTCACTCGCTTCTTTAACATTCATTGCACTTCTCATGCACGCTCGCCGGTTGTTAAGGCTCGTTTTCTACCACTAAGGTTGCAAACAAGCATTCGGCCCTCCTGATGGTAAGCAGTTACCTCAGCCTATCGACATTTGCAATACCAGGGGTGTCACTCTTGCGTCGCCGACCCTGTAAGAACCTCTTCACGCCTTCCTTGAAGAACCCCATACTGTAGTCCCTTGGGAAAACCTCGGCAGGGACTTCATTCCACAACTTAATAGTTCTCCGTAGAAAACTTCTCTGGAACCGCACAGTACGCGACCATTGCGGTTCCAGTGTATGAGGATGAACACGATTATAAAACGCCATCATCTTCTGATAGAACACGACCAATTTGATCATGGTAGGTAAGTCTTGGCCTTTCATCGGCTCCAAGATCCTTCCACTTTTCCGTTGTATATCTACTTCGTCATTCTTTCATCCTACATTCTTTCTACATGCCCGAACCAACGGAACTTTGCCCCATTTTAAAATGGTATACCCACATTCTATTATCATCAAATTTCTGAATTGCCTCCCACCATGACATGAAAGCAAATCTAAAGATGTATTCACGTCAAAAAGTATTCAGCGTCACCATCCCGACCAGCTCCCGTCAGAATCCACTCACCCCGTTATCAAAGATGGACGGCACCACTCTCCGTTTGAGCCTGGTCTTTCCTCGGACGCTCTCGTAGTCCGTGGTGAGGAAGTGGGCGCTGCATATGTAGGAGTCCATTGTTATAGTGGCGGGGGGCCTGATCGCGTCCGTCCAGCGGCGCAGCAGGGACCGTACCGCCGGCACCCTGGGGGAACAAAACAAATACTAATATATTATATATAAAAAGAAGACCGAGACTAACCTACCATGACCAAATTGGTCGTGTTTTATCAGAAGGTGATGTCAGGAGCCTTAGGAACCGGCGAGCGTGCATGAAAAGAGCTATGAATGTGAAAGAAGCGAGTGAAGTATGTAAGGACCGCGTCTTATGGCGCTCGGTTCTCTCTGCCTACCCCGCAAGGGACATGGCGTGAAGATATACATACATATATATATAAAAATCTCGTGTCACGGTGTTTGTGGTCGTACTCCCCCGAAACAGCTCTTATGATTTTTTTATATATATTTGGTAGGTTATTTTATACTACGTCGGGAGGTATACAAGCATACGGCCCACCTGATGTAAAGCGGGCACCGTACCCTATTAACGCTTGCGATATATTAAGTATCACTCGCGCGATGCCTCCTCTGCTACTTACACATCAACTCTTTGGGAGCTTACTGGTGACCTCACTCACACGCAGGAACATAACAACCCTCTAGGGAGTTGTTATTTGGCTGCGGTTTTCTGTGAGGTGGAGGTACTTTCCCAGACGGGCCTCTTCGATGCGCCCCCTACCTCTCTTAAAACATCCAGACCAAGACAAACAGACATGTTCATGCACACAAATGTTTGTCTCGTGTGGGAATCGAACCCACCATCGTTGGTGTCAAAGTCGCGTTATTCACGACTGAGCCACCGTGCCTACATATTTCACTCATTGAATTCATGGGGCCAAAATTAAAAAAAGCTTCGGATTCAGCATAAAAAAGTAGAATAGTAATGTGCAGGAACACCGTTCCTATCTCTTAAGGAACATGGTCAAAATGGCCGACAAATTAACAAAAAAAAATTGAATTGTTATTATAATTGACGAGCCAGGTGTTCCTCTGGTAATGCAAGCTTGCGCATTCTCAACTAGTTAATAATTGGGACTGCGCGGCTATGTTTAACATTGTTTGTCCTTACAGGGTGCGCGGTGTCGGATCGCGCGCCTGAACTGGCAGGGGCGCCGTGTAACGAGGTGTTTAACAGAAACGACTGTCTTCAATGAAGGCTCTATGTACAATTAGTCATCATTTTGATTATTGCTATAAGTAGCCACAATAAGCAATAATTAAAATTTTGGTTACTTGTACACAGATAATAAATACAAGATATGTTAAAAAAAAAACAAAAATATGATTCTTCAGTGCCTGTACTGAGCGTTTTTTGTAATCGGTCTAAAATTCAGCGTTATTAATAAAAACAAAATGAGGGCGCCACTTAGCTTTGTGCGCCCTCTTAATATATCGCAAGCGTTATTAGGCTACGGTATCCGCTTTACATCAGGTGGGCCGTATGCTTGTATGCCTCCCGACGTAGTATAAAAAAAAGTTTCATCTTTGGAAACTAAATCCAGTGCCCACACAGAACTGAGCATCGCCTTGTTCATAATCAAATAAAAATGTTAAATTTTGTTTTGCCCGTTAAATGTTCCAATGTTTTTGTATTTAACGAGCGATATACGAGAATATAAATACATAGAGAGCTCTATGTCGTCGTTGCGCGTCATTCTATTCGAACACACAGGTTAAGCAATGTCGTCCGCAGCCGTCCATGGACGGGTTTATTCGGCCGTCGCCGTCGGTGCCTGCTGTTGTCGATAGATGACAATCGTTAAGCTAAGTCAGTGTCCCTCGGGCGGCTTGAAAACACTGGCCTCCGCCAATCCGCATTTAAGCAGAGCGTGGTGGAGTATGCTCTAAACCCCTTCGGTTGAAGGGAGACCCGTATCCCTGCAGTGGGATGAGTGAGGGTTCATGTGGTGATGATGATACGAGAATAGGACGTTTATATTAATGAGGTTGTAACTTACTTGAAGAAGAGCGTGTTCTCCTCGGAGGCAGTCCTGCATCCGGTCACACAGCACGTCCTGTGCACCATGATTATAAATACACCTGCAATGGCAAACAATATGTGATCACATTTATACATTGGCCTTTCTAGGATTCGTTTCTAGAGTAGGAGGGTAGCAAAGGAGAAAGTGCTCCTCATGTATTACAGAGAGTGCTGCAGAGGCAGTGGTAGTGGAAACGTGGACGTCCTCGACATCAGCATCTCTCATTTTAGTCGCAAACAAAATGACAATTTTTTTTCATACTACGTACTGGCATACAAGCATACGGCCCACCTGATGTAAAGCGGGTACCGTAGCCTATTAACGCTAGCGATATATTAAGTATCACTAGCGCGATGCCTCCTCTGCTGCTTACACAGCAACTCCTTGGGAGCTTTACTGGTGACCTCACTCACACGCAGGAACACAACAACCCTCTAGGGAGTTGTTATTTGGCTGCCGCTTTCTGTGAGGTGGAGGTACTTCACCAGACGGGCTGCTTTGATGCGCCCTACCTCTCTTAAACTGAATTATTCACTAGTAATAAATTATAAATATAATAATAACCTAATCAAATAATGATAAAAATTACAAAAACTTTTTTGCGAGACAAATTGTGGCGCAGCGGTTAACAACACGACTTTTACGGGTTCGATTCCCACACAAGACAAACATTTGTGTCCGCATGTCTGTTCGTCTTGGTCTCGGTGTTTTTAAGTTTCTGGGGAAGTACCTCCATCTCACAAAAAACCGCAGCCAAATAACAACTCGTGTGAGCGTTTGAATGAGGTCACCAGTAAGCTCCTAAGGAATTGCTGTGTTAGCAGCAGAGGTGGCGTCGCGCGAGTAATACCTAATGTATTGCAAGTAGGTAACTGCTTTACATCAGGTGGCCCGTATGCTTGTATTCCTCCCGGCGTTGTCTATACAGATAAATAAAAATGGAGTGTCTGTTTGTAATATTAAAATAACCGCTTTTTACTAAATTCATATGGATGTATACACGGTACATATACCAAAATGAATATTTTTACAATTTTTGTCAGTCTGTCTGTCTGTTTGTTCCGGCTAATCTCTGAAACGACTGGACCGATTTTGACGGGACTTTCACTGGCATATAGCTGATGTAATAAGGAGTAACTTAGGCTACTTTTATTTTACAAATTTTATATATATTTATTAATATAAATAAATAATATTCCACGCGAACGAAGTCGCGGGCAGAATAAAAAATTAGAAATAGAATAGAATTAGAATAAAAAAATCAATAAAAAAATAAAGTTTATTAGCTTGATGGCGTTATTGCACGCATCATGTTAACGCAACGGCGACCGCAGCCTGTCTGTGGATGGGTTTATCTCAAGTTTCTCCGTGCTTCGGAGGGCATGTTAAGCCGTCGGTCCCGACTGTAGTCGATAGATCTCGGTCAGCTTGGAAACACTGGCCTCGGTCAATCTGCATCTGAGCTTGAAGGGAGACCCGTATCCCTGCAGTGGGATGAGTAAGGGTTGATGTGGTGGTTATAATTCAGTCTGTAATCATCATTACATTTATGATGTTGCAGATGTAAGCAGGGCGGTGATAGCCCAGTGGTTAAGGAACTGGACTATTGGCTGGCTGGTGATCTGGGCTAGACGAGGGCCAGTCTTCAGCTCTTATAAAATCCGCAACGTTGGTTTCTAACCAGGCTTGGGTAGTTCGTGCCTCGTGACCAGGTGCGGTGTCCTGCTGGAAAGTCCACAGTACTATATTAAAAAGTGTATTGCTGAGAGGTTTTCCAACACGATCCAAGACAGTCTCTTGATACACTTTGCCTGCAGTCTTCACTCCTTTTTCACAAAAATTAAGCTTTGCGACTCCTTGATAAGACATCCCCAACTAAACCATCACAGTCTCAGGACGATAGCCTTGGGCAGCTTCTTTAGAACTGTGTGCATACACTTTGTCATTTTGCTTGTTGTGTGTGCTCTTCAATCATGAAAATTTTATATGTGCATATCGGGACAGAATGTGTTTTGATCTATCCACTCTCTTCAAGTGTAGGGATTGATTTAGGGCATCTCCTATGTATCGACGGCAAGCGCCGAGCTTCAGGTCTTGTTTTATTATACGCGACAGAATCCTAGCGGGAATCTTCATTTCTTGCGATAATAGTTTTTGTTTCTTAATGGGTATTCGGCGAATTCCAGCTTTAACAGCATCAACAACCTTAGTAATTCTAATAGCGTATAACGTGGTCACACCAATCTTTTATGGTTTTCAACAGAGGAAGTGTTGGTATATCTGTTGATAGTACGTTATATGAACATACGGCTGATACCAAGCGTCTTGAAGCGTCTTGAATATGACCGACGGCTCCATACACATTTTGTGCAAGACAATCACTACTAGACTACTAGACTAGTTATAGAAAGTAGGTACACAAAATAATTAGAAAACATTTTTTTAAATAAATATATACACGTTTTCAGCCTTGCCGCGTTCGCTTTGCCTTAGTAATGTTATTGTAACTTGTTAATTTATTGTAAGTTTATGTTGCATACAATTAAGTTAGCTGTTGCTGACAATTTATAACATGTATTATATTAAAAATAATGTACTGCACTACAGGTAAATAGTTTGTTTGTTTGTTTGTTTGTAATATCTTTATTGTACATAAAATAACAATGAAAAATATAAATTAAAATGCAACACATAGTTAATTGTATAAATTAATTCCAAAATGAAACATTACATTTTATTGCCTTTTTATGTAGATACCAAGTCTAAAAGTTATTGTAAAATGTTCTTTACTGGATAATGAATAACCATTCGTTTTCTATTAATTTATACTGATAAAATTAAAGTATACTAAATAAATATCAAAAAATTCAATAAAATATTAAATTTTATAATGGCGCGGTGCCCTAGTCTGAACGAGCACCAAACTTGTTACAGCGTCCTTATTCTGAATCGGAGGTTCGCAACAATCTAGCGAAACCAATTCGATCTTATAGCAATTCACATAAGGTTCATATTACAATCACAAATACATAGAACGCAGGACAATAGTACGAAGCGATTTCCAGAATAACACCGTATCAATAATTAATGTTCGATAATTAAAATGGACGATATTGCCTATGAAGCAAAGATATTATTACACATTTCATATTTTTAAAGTTTTCAAATCAATTCGCGCGCGAAATTTCTAACAAGAAGGTTAGATTCAAGCGGAATAATTAAAATACTTACCTACGTATTTTCACTGAAACTAAAACACTACAACTAGATTATATACATCAGTCACATTATTATAATTTTCTTCTACATATTACGTACATAATTACATCATAAATACGAATATTATTAGGAAAATACTAATGTGGAAAAACATTAAGTTGTTTCGACTTTTTTTTTTAACACAACACAATAGATTTGACATTTCATAATGTTGGGAGAATTGGGTCTATCGCAATCGTGATAGTCAATGAAACTAATAGCAATCGATCGATTTAAAATAAAATATCTCATCTAAATTTGTGCATTGAATGTACGAGGATTTTTTAGATTTCACATATATATTATAGACACATTAATTTATTATATTTATTCCCCAGCTATTGTTTCCATAAGTAAGCGTTAGGACCGGCACTGCATTGTGTATAGCGAGCTGTGGCTTAAGTTTTTACTGCCAAGAAGATTTCCCAACGCTCCATTCACATTATTCCCAGCACTCACTCGTCTTACCATATTTGCGGTGTACCTTCCATTCCTGCTGCAAGCGCATCCAAGATATACAATTTCATCCACTTGTTCCAATACTTCATCATCAATCATCGTACTCCTTACTTTGGTTCTGGTTTCTTCTCTTTTAAATACCATTATCTTTGTTTTCTTCGTATACATTCGTCTTTGATCATTGTGACCAGTGTTTACAGTTCAGATGGTGTTTCTGTTAATGACACGACATCGTCTGCATACAGCAGCAACAGACAATTCACCACTAGGTCACCCATGCGCAATCCCACATTCGTTGACCTTATTCTCTGCAGACAACTATCGAGATATAGGATAAACAGCCTAGCAGATAGTATGCAACCCTGTTTGACACCAATTCCACCACCACACCACATCTTTTTTTTTTTTATACTACGTCGGGATGTGTAAAAGCATATGGCCCACCTTATGTAAAGCAGGTACCGTAGCCTATTAACGCTTGCTATTTATTAAGTATAACTCGCGCGATGCCTCCTCTGCTGCTTACACAGCAACTCCTTGGGAGCTTACTGGTGATCTCACTCACACTCAGGAACACAACAACCCTCTAGGGAGTTGTTATTTAGCTGCGGTTTTCTGTGAGGTGGAGGTACTTCCCCAGACGAGCTGCGTTGAGGCGCCCTACCTCTCTTAAAACATCCAGACCAAGACAAACAGATATGTTCATGCACACAAATGTTTGCCTTGTGTGGGAATCGAAGCGTCGACGAGCGTTGGTGTCAAAGTCGCGTCATTCACGACTGAGCCACCAAGCTTGTTAAAACAGGGTGACATACCACCATCTATCCGCACACATGCCGGGCACTCTTGTAAATGGACTGTACACCACGGAGCAGTAAATCATCAGTCCCATATCTCGGCAATAAGACCCACGATTCCTTTCGCACAACCCTATCAAATGCTTTCTCAACATCCACAAAAACGCAGAAATCCTTCTGATCATGGCCAGATGCTTCTCCACGATATTGCGAAGCGAGAAAACTGGATCTCTACGTCCCCTTCCATTCCTTCCACGTGCCTATTCGGTTCAACTCCTCCCGCCAAAATTGGCGCGGCAGGGTGTGTGGCGCCCTCCACCGCCGCATGCAGCTATATTCGCACCGACGAGGGCGGATCGATTCGCGTCGCCCCCGTGAATGATTGGTAGGGGTCACGAACGAGCACGCTTCTGGCACATGACCCCCAAAAAAATTCTTTATGCAGCTTCTATATATAAGCTAAAAGTTATTACATAATAGTAACAAATTGTTATGCGTTTACTTGAGAAATAATAAATCTATCTATTTATCATCATATTTAACATGACAGTGACAGAAACTTCGATTAAATATATTTTTTTCCATTATATGCTCAGATGGTGAGCCTAAATATTTTTTACAATTGAATAATTGTTTTGTAGTCGAGAGCTTGATAGCGTCGTTGTGCGTATCATTCTAACCGAATACGCAGGTTAAGCAACTTCGACCGCAGCTTGTCTATGGATGGGTTTAGGTTTATATATCTCGAGTTTCTCCGAGCTCGGAGGGCACGTTAAGCCGTTGGTCCCGGCTGTTGTCGATAGATGATTGTCATTAAGCTAAGTCAGTGGCCCTCGGGCAGCAGGCACGCAGGTAGACCGTTATCGCTGCAGTGGGATGAGTAAGTTCATGTGGTGTGGTGGTGGAATGTTTCGCGGTTTGATTCATGATGTATTAGGAAACAACAATCAGTTAAAGAGCATTTTGGAATTTGTCAGAGCCGCCATATAATTTTCTTTTTCCTGTTACCTCCAAAACAGTACGTTCCTTAGATTTTTCAGCTATCGTCCTTATCGGAGCATTTTGATTTATGTGTTTGTCGTCGTCGGTAGACTGAACAAATTGTCTGTAAAAAGTAGTCGATTTTAGATACAGCGCCAGCGCCAATAAATAAAAGAAGAAGAAGTAGCCATTTTCCTCTGAGCCATTTTCATTTCATTGTTTATAATTTGTTTGTTATATATTGTAGATACTTTGATTTATGATGTTATTACTTATTAGTAACCTTAGATGTTCTGAAAATTCCAATTTATAGGTTGTTTTTTCGTGTATATACTTGACGTTGGCAAAGTAACATATTCCCTTGAATTGTCCAAATATATCTCCTCAGGCAGTTACTGGGCTCATAAGGACCCCCCATGTTTATTTAATAGTTTTATTACCTACCTACGTCTCCCATGCCCTGTTTACCAATGCAGAGTCAACCCATTATTTGATATCCCATATGAGGCTATTGTCCATCGCACTGAAGTCGTTTTTGATCTAGGTATAGATAAAAATTGCATATTTGCATCTATGAAATTAAATGCAGCTATAGATAAGCTATGGAGTGACTATCTGATACTATACACTGATGCATCTAAAACTTCTGAGCAAAGTAGTGTTGGGGCTGCCGTATGGATCCCCAGGTACAAAATCATATTAAATTTTAAATGTCCATATCTCTGCTCTATTTTTACCGGTGAAGCTACAGCAATTCTCGAAGCAGTGTTATATGTAGAGGCACATAATGTTGTGAAAGCAGTTATCTTTACCGATTCCAAGAGCTGCTTAGCTGCGATCTCAGCTAATCAGTTTCGCTCCAAAACCAAATCCCCTATCATCTTGTTAATTAAACAGGCTCTGTACAGGTGTCACAGTAGGGGCATTCGGGTGCATCTTGCGTGGATTCCAGGTCACAGTGGTATACCAGGAAACGAAACTGTTGATAACTGTGCTAGAAACGCAATTCAGAATGGATCAATATCTCCTCGCTGTACAGCGTATTCCCAGGACCTGGTCCCGCTTGCTCGCACCAGGATGTTGGCGGGTTGGAACAGGTTGTGGGCTGTATCAAGGACAGTGAAAGGCAAATATTATGCATCCATCCAAGAGTACATCCCACCGGTACCATGGTTTTGTAAATATTGCGATGGAAACAAGCGGGCAACATCTGTTATCATCCGTCTTCGAATTGGTCATACCTGCTCCAATGCTTTCCTAGCTAAAATCAGGGTGAAGGACAGCTCGCTGTGTGAGTGTGGCCTGGATGAAGGAACCCCAGATCATATATTTTTTAGCTGTATTAAAAATTCCTCCTCCTTGTATGATTCCCTACCTCCTTCTATCCCTCGTCCTATAGACCTTAGATCCCTCCTTATGCTTATGAATGCTCCCCACTTTGTATATATTTTGTGCGATTTTATTAACTCCAATAACATTAAACTCTAAGTTGTTTGTCTCTTCTAACCAACTAACCCTTTGTGCTGTTGTACATGTTGTGTTTGTCTTGTTTTTTAGGTTTATCAACAGATCGGTACGTTAATAAGGGTTTAAAGTAAAATATACTACACTCACAAGGCCAATTCAATGCAGAGTCATATACTGAGCCTGGCCACTTACTAAGCTTGGGCCCCACAAGAGCACACGCTAAGTTTATATATTAAAAGCGTTGTCATTGGCGAGAACATCAAGAACGCCACAAAGAAGAAATAATAATAATAACATATTCCCATAAGAGGGGAGGAAAAAACCTTAGGTAAATAAATAAATAATAAATAAATATATATTGTCGGACAAATTACACAGCGCCACCTAGCCCCAAAGTAAGCGAAGCTTGTGTTATGGGTACTAGACAACTGATAAACATACGTAAATACATTTTTTTTTTGTAAATACATACTTATTATACATAGAAAATACCCAGACCAATACAAACAGACATGTTCATGCACACAAATGTTTGTACTGTGTGGGAATCGAACCCACGAGTGTTGGTGTAAAAGTAGCGTAACAACGCGTTTTAAGGGTCGTTTACACAGAAATAGCAGCGGCACCGGCAGCGAGCTGAGCTAGTACGTATAATTCATTGCTAAATGGATAATAATGCTCGAAGTCATCGAAGTCGTGGAAACGGTCGATACGAGCGACACTTGCGAAGCAATCACCGCAAGCCGTCTACATTTACTCTGTCTGTTCGTTACGTTGCTTATGTACTACAAGCGTTTTATTGCGCTTACAATAAACGCATCAACTAAAGTTTTTTGCGAATTCTACTTCTAAGGCGTCTCTCTGACTCGAAATTTAATTAATACCAATCCAAAATCAGACAAACTAAATCTACAAGTACAAGTACTACATTGTTATTGTGTATTTCTTAATGTACATTAAAGATATTAGAAACAAACAAACAAACATTTTTAAAGTGACATTTCATGATTCGAAATTTAATTAATACCAATCCAAAATCAGACAAACTAAATCTACAAGTACAAGTACTACATTGTTATTGTGTATTTCTTAATGTACATTAAAGATATTAGAAACAAACAAACAAACATTTTTAAAGTGACATTTCATGATTCCTCCATGAAACTCAATTTTTCAGTTTTATCATGCGTTTACTAAAACCTTGGTTGCACCCACCCACTACTGTTAGTAGATGCATGCCGTACCTGCGATGGCCGCTCCGGTCGTCTCCGCCGCGGCTGGTGCGGTTGTCTCTGTGAGTGTTTGCCATCTGGAATATAAACTGCATGCACAAACTAATTGGTAGTGGAAACACATGAAGTAGTTCAGATCAAATTGCCTGTAAGGCTTTCACAAAATAACGTCTGAATCCATTAACTGGCATTTTCTGTTTCATTATAAATTTCATATTGGTATCTCGTGTAGTTTCAGAGATAGAAGCAAAATAAAAATATATATGTTTTTTTATAATACGTCGGGAGGCATACAAGCATACGGCCTACCTGATGTAAAGCAGTTATCATAGCCTATTAAGTATCACTCGCACGATGCCTCCTCTGCTGCTTACACAGCAACTCCTTAGGAGTTTACTGGTGACCTCACTCATACACAAAGGAACTAATATAAGAAATTTATCAGAGGCAAGTTACTCTGTCTGGCTTCTGTTTCGGTAAAGATAAAACTGAGTAATACTTTGTACTCGGTACTCAATAAATAGTGTAGTTTATCATGAACACAGCAGTATGGCCCTCCGATGTAAAATGATTACTGTTGCAGCTTATAAACACTTACAACTAGTATAATTTGCGTGTTGTCACCCCAGTTGCTAACACAGAGACTTCTTACGAGCTTACCTACTCTAAAAAAAAAGGGTAAATTTCGCCACTGCATAATTTTGGACATGGTTGTGGTAGCAGAGTGTAACCAACATTCTTCTCTACGAGATAGGTTCTTGCCTCAAACCTCGCCAAGGGATGCAAGGAAGCTCCATCTCTTTGTGTGACTTGCTAAGAGGAATAGGAAGTAAGCAGGATGTGGATATTCCATATGAGTCTGATACAGTCCAGCTACACGACTAAAAGCCTCAAAAAATACTATACTATCTACCTAAATACTACCTAAAGGAGACCATTCATTTTCGTGATGTGGACACTCTGTTTCGTTCCTGCAGTACACTTGTTCTCGACATTCCAAGTCAGAAAACAAATTCGTATTTACAGTCCTTTTCTGCAAAGTCAGTTAGTCTTGTCTTTGGAACACACTTCCTCTAGAGGTAAGAGTGGCTTCCTCTTTAGATTGCTTCAAACTCTGAGTCAAGAAATTTTTAACTGGTGTTTTGTGATCATTTATGGATGCATACCTAAATGTTTGCTTTTAGTTTATGATGTTCATATTTTTGTTTCTTTTTTATTTTTATGTATTGTAATGTTTATTAGTAAATTATTCGTTATACCTATTAGATAACCTTATATACTTTACTTTTAAGAAATTTATAGTATTGTTGTAGTGAGTGGGTGTATGTGTGTTCTTTCGCCCATGTAAATTGTTCTATCAAAGACTAGGTTGGGTGGAAGAGATCTCTTTTAGGGATGAGTCCGCCTTTGTAACACTAGCTTTATTTTTATTGTAATTTATTTTGAATGTAACATACAATAAAGATATTAAAACAACAACAACAAAAATAATAGATGAACAAAAATCTTTTAATAACCATATACTTCATAGTGCTATCTCGTTTCCAAAACCATTACACAACTTCAGAAAGGCGTGAAGAGGTTCTTACAGGGTCGGCAACACAAGAGTGACACCCCTGGTGTTGCAAATGCCCATAGGCTACGGTAACTGCTTACCATCAGGCAGGCCGTACGCTTGTTTGCCACCTTAGTGGTATAAAAAAAAAACCACGCGGCGCGTCGCAGTACTAAAAACTAAAATGTAACCGTAGTGTCCTTTTCCCTTTGAAAATTTCCCATTTTGGTTACAAATATCCAATCGAGAATTGGATATTTGTAACCAAAATGGGAAATTTTGTTTTGAATAGTTAATAGATTCAGGCGTTATTTTGCGGAAGTTAAATATACATGCAGTTTGGCCACCATGGTGGCGGAAGCACACAAAGCAGGTTAGATCAAATTGTACTAAAGTATGAAATTCAAATTAAAAAAAAACAGACATGTTACATGTTGGCATCGACTCCTTGATGGTAGAATATATAGGTATATTTAATCTTTTCTTTTTAATCTCCTTTTCTTTGGTCTTTGGCAATCTGTGAGTAGTGTTGCCGATACTCATCACATGTGATAAGAAATACTGAACAGATATGTAAAATGTTTATATTTATCTCCTGTAACTTCAACCGAAGGACTGATGGGCAGACAGGGTCCAGGGAGAACCATGCGTCACAAGACTCGATCCTTACGCACCACCATGACGTCAAAAAGCATACAGCCCACCTCATGTAAACCAATTTTTTTTTATACTACGACGGATAGCAAAGCATCCGCCTTATGTAAAGCGGTTATCGTAGCCTATGAGCGCTAGCAATTAAAAGACTATCGCTAGCGTGTTGCCACCCCCGTCAACACAGCAACTCCTCATCTTCTGGTGACCTCGCTCACTTGCAGGAACACAACAACCCTTCACGGAGTTGTTATTTGACTGCTGTCTTCTGTGAGGTGGAGGTATTTCCCCAGTCGGGCTAACGAAACGGTTACCGTAACCTATAAACGTATGAAATACTAAGTATCACTCGCGCGATGCATTCTCTGCTGCTAACACTGCAACTCATTAGGAGAGACCCCACTCACACGCAGGAACACAACCACCCTCCACGGAGTTATTTCGCTGCGGTGTACAGTCTATATATATAAGTTATTTTTAATAAAATAAAAACATATTACATTCATATCAAAGGTGATTTAAGTGAAAAAATTGTTCTGCGAGGTGTAGGTCTGACGGGCTGCTTTGATGCGCCCTACCTCTCTTAAAAACCTGGTCTGGGACCAAGACAAACAGACATGTTCATGCACACAAACGTTTGTCTGGTGTGGGAGTGGAACCCACGAGCGTTGGCGTCTCAAAGTAATGTTTCACCACTGCACTCGTCAAAATGTATATCTATTTCAATATTTCCTCTCGCATTATTTCTGTATGTCTGGACCGAGTTAGTAAAACTCCTAATTAGTATATTTAGGTAGACATTTTATTAATTTTAATGATGATTATGATTATTCTTTTGTAGATATTCGACCTGAGTACCATTTTAATGAAGAAGCCAAATTGCTCCTTATGATACTCACAACCAAAAATAATCTGAGTGTAAATAATAACTCCTCTAAGGATGTCACACAAGCATACAACCCTCCTAATGTGAAGCAGTTACTGTAGCCTATGAACGGCTGCAATACATTATGTATCACTCACGCGATGCCACCTCTGCTCTGCTTTTGCACACGCCCTTAGGAGCTTACTGGTGATCACACTCGCTCGCAAACACAACAATCCTCCGGGAGTTGTTATTTAGCTGCGGTTTCTATGAGGTACTTCCTTACTCGGGCTGCTTTGATGCGTCACATTTCTCTTAAAAACACCCAGACAAACAGACATGTGAGTGCGCGCATAAATGTTTGTCCTGTGTGGGAATCGAACCCACGAACGTTGTCGTCAAAGCAGCATTACCAACCACTGCGCCACTTATCTATTTTATATTTTCGTGCCAGGTCCCTTACGGGGTAGGCAGTGAAACCGGCCGCCACAGGACGCGGTCCTTACACACGCTACTTCAACATTCATAGCATATAATGCACGCTCGACTGTTCCTAAGACTACTGACTGACAACTCCTAATACACACGGTCAATTTGGATTCTGCCTACTCCGCAAGAGTATTGGCGTGAATTTATAGATAGACAGATGATTTCTGTTATAGATTTCCACGTGTCGGGCACGAAGACACGAAGCACGGGAGCAGTGGGTCAAATTCGTGCAGGACACGTGGCTACCTTCAGACCACGCGTGCGTTTGTTCAGAATACACAAGACTTCTGCATCACCAAGAACGATCGACGGTACCACAAAAAGACCATTGTGCCCTTTAAATTCAATGAAATCTCGGAACAGACACAAAATACTACTCATCATAAAAATATTTAATAATTATAAAACAAATACAATATTAAAATTCCAATTAATTTGTAACATATAAATACAATTTCAGTCAAACTTAATAATACATCTTACCAGAGGGAGACTTTGTACAGAAGTCGTCTGCATGGGTACCTCTGTCTCACCTATTTCTACCGGCAAGCAGCTATATTTATATAGCTGTGTTCCGGTTTGAAGGGTGAGATATGGCAGAGAAATTACTGGGTACTGTGACGAAACAGACTTAGGTCACAAGATTGGCAGCGCGCGAGTAACATCCCCGTGGTGTTGCGAGCGTCAATAAGCTGCGGCGACCGCTTACCTTCTACTAATGCCGGTCGAATGCTCGTTTGCCAATCTAGTTATATAAAAAAAATACTAATTCTATATTTAATTAAATGGATCCTTTAAACCCAACGACTCATCCACCAACCCCCACATCGAACTGCTGGGGTCTCCCTTCAACTACAGAGGTTTAGAAATCGGTGATACAGTTTGTTGTTGTGTGTACACATCCATCGTTTATTCGTACATATGTATCGTTTAAAGCCATTTTTTTTTATACTACGTCGGGAGGCATACAAGCATACGGCCCACCTGATGTAAAGCATCACTCGCGCGATGCCTCTGCTGCTTACACAGCAACTCCTTGTGAGCTTACCGGTGACCTCATTCACACGAAGGAACACAACAGCCCTCTAGGGAGTTGTTATTTGGCTGCGGTTTTCTGTGAGGTGGAGGTACTTCCCCAGACAGGCTGTTTTGATGCGCCCTACCTCTCTTAAAATATCCAGAGCAAGACTAACAGATATGTTCACGCACACAAATGTTTGCCTTGTGTGGGAATCGAACCCACGAGCATTAGTGTCAAAGTCGCGTCATTCACGACTGAGCCACCGAGCCAGTCGTACGCATGTACGTAATTATACCATTTGATAGTTAAAGAATTCTTTACGTCGAGTAAGGACTGTGACGCATCGTGCGCCGCTGGGAAGAAAGCGTCGCCAATTTAAGATCATATCGCTGCATTATACTTTCTTTTTGTTTAAACTATTTGTATTTCATTATTTCCATATACCCTTTCGAAGGCGTGTGTTACGAGGCCACCACGACTGTCATCGATAACAGCCGGGACCGAAAGCTCAACGTGCCCTCCGAGACGTTGAGAAAATAGATAAACCCATCCATAGACAGACTCCCATCAACGTAACCTGAGAGTTCGATACAGAGCTCAAAAGAGAATTATGTTTTATTTAACCACCTTCAAAAATAGTGGACATATTTTAGTGGGATACACAAACGTTATCCCTCTCTCATCTGAGCACCAAAATTCATATTCAAGTGGGTTTTGGTCAGCTTGTGTCTATGGTAGTGACTCTTAGTCCTAAATTTCATTTTGCACAAATCACAATTATAATCAAACTTGTTTGTATGTTTGTATAATATGTGAGTTCTCAGCCCTTGCTTAGTAACCGAACCGTGCCTGCAGATCTTACACGTGTAAATCCGGCTTCTTGTATGTCCCCGGATATGGTACATCAGAGACGTTTTATACCGGAATTCTTTCTTGCAATAGTCACATTGAAACTGTTTAGTGGTCTCGTGGGTCTGTTTATGCTTCAAATGATCGTTTTTTTGTAAGGATTTGTGTCCGCATATGTCACACTGGTGCTGCTTCTCCCCGGTGTGAGTCCTCATGTGAACGTTCCTCTGGCTGGAGTTCCCGAAACCTTTGCCGCAGTACAGGCACTGGAAGGGCTTCACTCCGGTGTGGTTGGTCATGTGCAGCCGATAGGATTCTGCGTTTGAACATATTTTACTGCATTCAACACATTTGATCTGAAAAACAAACTTTTAATTAAGAAAAGTTAAAACTTATTTGTAAGAAACAAGCACCCTAAATACTGCTAATGAGAAGAAACAAATACTTCCGTCTTCCTAGCATTAAACATTAACTAATCCATTATGTTAAGGCTGGTTCTGGGTTGACCAAATTTGTTTCAGAGTATCTTGATGTAGGTCAAAATAGCTTGGTCATCGTTATAGATCTGGCGAAGGCATTTGACACTGTATCTATTCCTCTACTATTAAGAAAGCTCGAAATTGTTGGAATTCGAGGCATATGTCTCAAATGGTTTCGAAGTTACCTTACTGGTAGGAAACGGTGTACAAAATTGGTGGTCATTAGCACGTCTGAGGTGCTTTTCAGTGTTCCTCTAGGGAGTATTCTCGGTTCTACGCTGTTTTTAGTCTACCTAAACAATCTGTCGTCACTTTGCTTGTTAAATGCAGAAGTCATCAATTACGCAAGCGATGCCGCCATTTTGTTTCACGAATGGTCTTGAAATAAGTTGCTTGTGACAGCACAGTGGTCTGAATGGTTGAAAAACAATTTATAGACATTGAATACAATTAAGAGCAACTTTGTCTGTTTCCATAAAACTGTACTTTCCGCTCCTCTTCTGAAACCTATTATCAGAGTGCACATCTGTACTTCAAACGGCAGTGTTCCGGTATCAACAGCATGTAATTGTAGAGGATAAAAGAGTGCAAAGCACAAAATACCTAGGAGTCATCATAGACGAGAATCTAACTTTCAGGGAGCATATCGTTGCCGCCTCCGCTAGGATTATATTATGAAACAATTGCGCGATGTGGCTTCTTTAAGTCTCCTTAAGACTATTTACGTCGCATTGTGTCAGTCAGTCCTAACCTTCGACGCACAATCAGTGCCCAAAAACGTCCTCATCAAAAGAGCACCCAAATCGGAATTGGGTGCTATTTAAAATTTCGCTCCTTTAAAGCCTGCCGAAATCATGTCTAGGATGTTAAAAAAGAATGAAGTTTTATATTATCAATATATAATTTCGCAAGAAAGATCTGGTTTGTCCTCTGTGTTGTGTAGGTCGGACGGCAGTCACTCCATGTCAAAGTCAGTATCTTCGTCAAACCCTTAGTCTTAGGTAGCGGACCCCGCCGCCAATCACAATGGATTAGGAATCAACCCTAAGAAGAGGAAGCAATATTTAAAAGAATTCTACATTTTAAATGGTAGCATTACTAGTTGCTGATTTATACATAGATATTTTTCCAAAGCGCTGGAAGGCGTACAAGCATACGGCTCACCCGATGGTCACCGGTTTCCCTAGCCTATGAATGCTTGCAACACATTAAGTATCACTCTCACGATGCCAATTCTGCTGTTATCACAGCAGGTCAGATTAATACCTCACCGGTAATCTCACTCACTCACAGCAACACAAGAACCCTCCGGTGAATTGTTATTTCACTGCAATTTTAAGGTGAGATGATTGTACCTCCCTAGTCAAGTTTCTTCACCTCACCCCTACAAAGATAAACAGACATGTTCATACTCATAAATTGACCTGGGTGACGATTGAACCCACAAGCTAGTGCACCATCGTGTTTGACAATGCAAAGACACAGATAGACGGACAAAATCACACAAAATGGGTACTATTTTAGTACGGAACCCTAAAATACAAATTTCAACGAGCTTGGCCACCAAGCCTCAGTTAATTATAATATGATTTTGACACCAACGCTCATGGGTTTGATTCGCACACAAGACAAACATTTGTGTGCATGAACATGTCTGTTTGTATTGGTCTGGGTGTTTTTAAGTAAGGTAGGATGCATCAAAGCAGCCGACTGGGCTAGCGTCTCCACTTCACAGAAAACCGCAGTCAAATAACAACTTCCTAAAGGGATACTTAATGTATTACCAGCGTTCATAGGCTACGGTAGATTGGCAAACAAGCATGCGGCCCGCATCAGATGGTAAGCGGTCACCGCAGCCCATTGACGCTCGCAACACCACGGAGATGTTACTCGCGCGCTGCCAATCTTGTGACCTAAGTCTGATTCGTCACAGTACCCAGTAATTTCTCTGCCATAATCTCACCCTTCAAACTGGAACACAGGTATATAAATATAGCAGCTTGGCGGTAGAAATAGGTGAGTCAGAGGTACCCGCGCAGACGACTTTTGTACAAAGTCTCCCTCTGGTAAAAAACATAATATTACCTGATTTTTATGTTGATTACGAGTATGATGTTCCATTTTGTAGGCATGCACTTTAGCATTGCAAATCTTACACCGGTTCTCCGTATCAAAGTGCGTTCCAATATGCATCTGTATTCTGAACAAATCATTATAGATCCCGCACTCAACACATTTGTATGTACTTTGTTTTGCATGGGAGTATGTATGGACTATATACTCGCAGTGGTCCTTGAATTCTACGTCACACTTCACACATTCAAACGTCCTGTTCTCAGATTTGTGGACGTTTTTGTGTGCGATCAATTCTTTGTTCGTGACGAACTTCTCCTTGCAGAGGAAGCAAGTGAATTCCCTCATCGATATGTGTGTTCTCATATGGTTGAGAAGTCCTGTCTTGGTCAGCAGTACCCTGTTGCATTGCTGGCATTTGTATGTCTCATGGTGTAGGAGTTCGGAGTCCTCTTTTTTGGACCTGGAAATCATAGTTGTTTTGACGTGAATACGGCGTTGTTTAGGGTTCCGTACCCAAAGGGTAAAATGGAACCCTATTACTGAGACTCCGCTGTCCGTCCGTCCGTCTGTCACCAGGCTGTATCTCATGAACCGTGATAGTTAGACAGTTGAAATTTTCACAGATGATGTATTTCTGTTGCCGCCACAACAACAAATACTAAAAAATAGAATAAAATAAATATTTAAGGGGGCTCCCATACAACAAACGTGATTTTTGTGCTCATTTTTGCTCGATATTGGTAACGGCAACAGGTAGACGCTTGAAATATTGACAGAATATTTAGTTATATATTCACTTTAAGAATAAATAATTAAATTAAAATAAAACAAATATTTAAGGGGGCTCCCATACAACAAACGTGATTTTTTTTGCCGTTTTTATATATACGGAACCCTTCGTGCGCGAGTCCGACTCGCACTTGGCCGATTTTTAAATTTGCTTCCATAGTGAAAGGTAATTCAGAGAACTGTTTATAACAAAACTGAGAATACAGTTCCGTGTTGTAGCTAGATATATATCGTTTATATACAAAATGTAATTACACCACTTGATAGCTAAATAATTCGTTACGTTAAGTGAGGATTGTGATGCATAGACAAGGGAAAGGGTAGCCAATTCGTGATCATTTCGATTCATCATATTACTTACTAACAGAAGGTGATGTCAGAAGCCCCAGGAACCGGCGAGCGTGCATGAAAAGAGCTATGAATGTTAGAGAAGCGAGTGAAGTATGTAATTACCGCGTCTTATAGCGCTCGTTTCTCTCTGCCTACCCCGCAAGGGACATGGTGTGAAGATACACATTACATACATATTGTGTGTGTGTGTAAAATGTGATTTTACGATATCATTCTTCAAGCAAGTGAATGTGAGTGTGTATATGAATGGGTGTACGTATTAATTATATTTAAAAGAGACCTAAAATTCCCCATACAGATTCATTAAACTTACTTCCGATTATCCCGTTCGTAACGATGACTTGTTCACGTAAGACTCACGGCTGTCTCTTAAGTCATAGACACCCGCCGATTTTTTTTGAAGTAATACCTCTTTACGCACGCTTGACTTGGGGAGAAAGCTTGGGATGAATGCGTGACGAGAGAGCGTTACGAAAAGTGTGATCGGGCGAGGCGAACGGAGAGCGTTACGAAAAGTGTGATCGGGCGAGGCGAACGAAAGTTGAGAGGGAGATATAAGTTAGCGACTTTTGGCAACCACTATAATAATGTGAATGCAAAAAAAGTGCTATGCGCTAACGTTCAATAAAGTTTATGAAGAAGCGAGCGCGAAGGATATTAAATTGCCTATTGTCTGTAAGTTTTACTTCAGTCATGTGGTCTAAAGCACACTCGTTTTTTTTTTCATTTACACAAGGAGTGATGCTGGAAGTGTCGCCTACGTTGGTGCGGCGACGTCTTACGAAAACCGGCGAGCTACGTGCGGAACAAATGTCAACCCATGCCGCCTCCAGCTCGTCCTAGTGAAGGGGTAGGCCCAACAAGTGCTGGCTTGACGTCGTGAAGGATGACAAGCGTGCCAGTGGTCTCACAGTTAGGGATGCATAAGACCGCGCGAAGTGGAAAGATAAAATACTTGGAAAGCGGACCCCGGGATCCGAAAAAGCGTTAGATGATGGTGAAAGAGTGTAAAGTATAGTTTTTACCAGAGGGAGGCTTTGTACAGAAGTCGTCTGCGTGGGTACCTCTGTCTCACCTATTTCTACCGCCAAGCAGTTATATTTATATAGCTGTGTTCCGGTATGAAGGGTGAGATATGGCAGAGAAATTACTGGGTACTGTGACGAAACAGTCTTAAGCCACAAGATTGGCAGCGCGTGAGTAACATCCCCGTGGTGTTGCGAGCGTCAATAGGCTGCGGTGACCGCTTACACCATCTACTACACATCTGATGCGGGCCGCATGCTTGTTTGCCAATCTAGTTGTATAAAAACAATTAATTAATAAACCACTTGACCGCATATGAACCAATAAGTTGAATAGCCAATAAGAGCTGCGGTTCTACTTTAGCCCCCCCTGCAGTGAATTGAGTTACTATGCAAAATCGGTCTCATTGGTTCTCTACGTTATTTTCTTCATGACGTGAAGGAACTAAAGCTTTTTATAGCACTACACTTATTTTTCAGGGTTTTTACAGGAACGAGCCTGGTGGCGGACTGCTTAAAATTAACAATGATACTTTAACACCAAGGGTTGCGAGTTCGATTCCCACACAGGACAAACATTTTTAAAAGATGTAGAGCACATCAAAGCAGTCCGACTGGGGAAGTACCTCCATCTCAGAATACTGCAGCCAAATAACGACTCCCTTGAGGGTTGTGTTCCTGCGAGTGAGTGAGTTTATCTAAACCTAAAAAGTTCCAGTATTAATAGCAGGAGTGGCAACGCGCGAGATATACTTCCTGTAGTGCAAGTGTTCAGCTTCTATGCCTACCGACGATGTATAAAAAAATATGTGTGAAATTCACAAGCGATAGAACTGAAACCTTCAAGATAAGGAGACGAGTGTTGTATTTCAGGAGTAGATCCTATAGATACTTCTATGTCATAATTTCGCACGTTAAATCCTATAGATGTATGCGGTCGCTTTTTCGTTTCATCAAGTTTCAAATCACAACGATGCTGAAGAAGTTTACACTTACAAAACAAATCCATATTAAAAAGTAGTTTCAATGTTGACTCTGGATACAGTACTATCGTGTAAAATGAGTTTTATTCCTAGCGTTATACCGTTCCCTAATCCATTAGGATTAGCATGGTCCACTGCCTAAGACCAAGGATTTGACTAAGATACTGAATTTTACATGGAGCGACGGCCGTCAGAAATCCATGCCAGGAATCAAGTTTTAGATTAGGATACTTACTGCTTTTTCTTTCTAACATTGTACTTCTTAAAACTTGTTTCATCATCGGAAGATGTATCAAATCTTAACTCCATTTTTGTTTTAACTTTGTTCTTGTCATCTGATTTGACATTATTCATTTCACCTGATTTGACATTGTTATCATCTAATTTGACATTGTTATCATCTGATTTGGCATTGTTCTCTTCATCTGATTTGACATTGTCCATCTCATCTAATTTGACATTGTTCTCTTCATGTGATTCTACATTTGGCTCCTCATATGATTTGACATTGTTTTCTTGATGTGCATTGATATTATTCCCTTCATCTGATTTGACATTGTGCTCCTCATCTGATTTGATATTGTTTACATGCTCTGGTTTGACATTGTTCTTTTCATCTGCTTCGATATCTTCATTGTCATTTGTTATGAAATCATCCTTGTCATCTACATCAACCATTTCTGGTTTGTTGTCATCATCTGATCTTGAATTAAGCTCATCAAAAGTTATATTTTTTATATTTATATCGACCATTAGATCTCTTGAATTACCAATTTCTGAATGGAATGTATTTTCTGAGTCTACATTTGAATTAATTTCATTATTTTGTGCAGCCATTTTAACTGAAAACAACAGAAAGTTGATATTTTTATAACATTGTATTTTTATGTGTAAGGACCGCATCTTATGGCGCTCGGTTCACTCTGCCTACCCCGCAAGGGATTTGGCGTGAAGTTATAAATAGATAGCTTAATCTATCTATTTATAACTTCACGCCAAATCCCTTGCGGGGTAGGCAGAGAGAACCGAGATGTTTTTCTAGAATCTTAATTGTAGAGTAAATAATAATCAAATTTTGAAGGGAAGAATTTATTAGATTTAGAAGTCAACATTTATTAAGAGAGGTAGGGCACATCAATGGGCTGCATGGACAAACAAAATGTCTCTCAAAAATGGCGTTTTTAAGCAGTTGTGTTCCTGTGTGTGCACATTTGATACTTATTGTATTTGTAGAAAGAAATTTGTATTCTCTAAGAAGTTTGTGTACCCTAAATAGTTGTTGCATAATAGCATTCTCTGAAAACTTTGCAAGGTTGTTGCATAAAACATAAAACGCTGAATTACACATGAGTTGAACCAGTTACCAGCTAGTGACAAATAAAGAGTTACAAATTAAAAGTCATATTATCATGAGAAACCCTTGTGAATGGCTTTTTAACCATAGAAATTTACACTATTACTCATAAAATTAAGGACGTGCAGTTTTTTAAAATACAGGTTATGTCATTATCATAAATCTTCATACATGCAGTGACTAATGAGTTGGTTGAATTTGCACATTGATGGTTGTCTCATAAAAAGCAAAAGTGCAACAATAAATAACTAAAGGTTAGAAGAGCCTCGAGCCTACAAATTGCCCTATAAGGAACTACCCAAAAAGGAATAAAAAAAATTATTTCAATTCTCACAATTTTACTCAGAATAAAAGAAATTGTAAAAATAAATACCAGTTTCTAGACTTATAAAAAAAACTAAAGCAAACTTGATGATGATGGCAAATAATGAAAAGCCCTCTGTAGCCCTCATATATCAAAATTGAAACTTATATGTCGTCACATCTAAACTACCACCGGAAGTTTCATCAATTCACGGACCCAGAAATAGACGCCCTACAAATGGGACTAGGGTTGCCAGGTGTCCGGATAAAGCGCGCTAGGTATGCTACGGTCAAATGTAAAAAGCCTATAAAAGGCCAGACATTGTCTAATTTGCCCGGACACGCATGCAAAAAGCCCAACTGTGTCCGGGCAAATTAGACAGTGTCTAAGCCTTTGTTAGGCTTTTTACATTTGACCGTAGCACACCTAGCGAGCACTTTCGCAGCATGCCTCGGCCGAACATTCCACTTTATTGTAAGTAATGAATGATTAAAGAAGACTGACTAATTCAATGTCATTGTTATTTTACTAGAATTTAAAAAATGCTATTATTTATTAAATAATGAATATTAATGCTAATACAAAAAAAATCTTCATAGTTTAGGGTATCTGGCCTTTTTACCCAAATGTCCGGCTATTCGGTTTAAGACCTAGCAGCGTTGAATGGGACAACATCAACCACCCCCAAACTCGACTCTCTGACCAAGAGACTTTCGGAGAGGGCGAATATTATTTGTATAGTCAGGTTAATTTACTTAAGAACCATGTAAATGAAAAGAATATAGCTGGTACGTTTACCTGATTGACGAATCCAAATGCTAGAAAATATAGAAGTTAAATCCGATTGAACCTATATCTATACTAACTCTAGTGTAGGAACTGCATAATGTAAAAAATCATAAAACTAATTTCATTTTAAATTCAGTACCAACAGAATTTGCCCAATTATTGACACACACATTATACATAATTCAATTTAATCAATGTATTTTCACTTTATATACAAATAATATACTATGTGTAAAATGATAAAACTATTTATTATCTAACTGCAAATAACAATAAAAAAATTGTTCTTTATCTCAGAGAAAGGGTATCCTTCCTCTGAGTTCTTTATCGTTATGCGCAAACTCAGAGGAAGTATCGCAAATTAATTCGTGCATTCTTCGTATAGTTTCGGCAATCAGTTATTCTGTTGTAATTTAAACGCAGCGGACAATATTACACATTTATATTTTATTGACAATACAACAGAGTGACACTTTCTTTTTATTGTACGTCTATGCTTATGTGACCAAAGAGCATTTGGCATTAGATTAATTTTATTACTTAAAACATTTTCAACACCCCCGCTTAATCCAATATGCTTAACACAAAACATATGCTTCACGCCACCAAGTCCTTTGGTCAGCATATCTGCTGGCATTAATTTTGTATCACAGTACCTAATAGATATTTCTTTAGTGTCTGCCAGCTCACGAATAAAGTGGTATCTAATATTAATATGTTTAGACCGCTTACCAATCGCTGGACTATACACTAATTTATTAGCACTTTGACTATCGCTATAAATTACAATAGTCTCATCAGTATTTCCGGTTAATTCTGCTAATAAACCTTTCACCGAAAGAACTTCCTTGGCAGCCTCACAAATAGCAATGTATTCTGCTTCAGCAGTACTAAGTGCCACACAACGCTGTTTACGAGCTTGCCAAGCCACAGTAGCACCACCAAAGTACAGTACCAAAGTACCAGTAAATGAATGACCATCACTATTACTACCCCAATCAGCATCAGCGTAGGCCGTCTGCGGTGTTCTAGTTTTTTTTATAGCAAAGCCTATAATTAATAGTACCTTTAAGGTATCTGAGAACCCTTTTCAAAGAAGCAAAGTGTGTGCTGTTATTGCACGCATTGAATTGACTCAGATAACTGACAGCAAATGAGATGTCAGGTCTAGTAGAACAAGCGAGATACATTAAAGATCCTATAATTTCTTGGTATCTTCTATCATCTTGTTTATCTCCTTTGTTTAATTTCACATTACACTCTATTGGAGTACCAATAGCTTTACAATCAAGCATTCCATATTTTTTAAGAATTTTCATAATGTAATTGCTTTGACTCAAATAAATTTCATTTTTTGTCCTGTTTCTTGTTACAGTAATACCCAAACAATCTCTTACTTCACCAAGGTAATTTATTTTAAATCGTTTAGCAATTGCCGCTTTTAGTTCTTGTGCTTTCGCAACAACATCCGTGAATATTAGTACAGCAAATGAGATGTCAGGTCTAGTAGAACAAGTAGTACCGCTCCGCACACGCTCTGAGGTGGACGCTTGCTTGTGATTATTCTTGTTACCAGGGCAGCCCAACTGTTTTTCGCTCATCATGTTCAAATGCGCAAGGTGCAATAATGATTCGTCCGACGTTGCGACTTGCAGTATATGTAAGCGTCATTTGGATTTTGCAAGTGCCGGAATTACTGAAGCTGGCTTTCGCAAATTGGGAGATCGTAGAAATAGCTGGCGCTGTCCAAACTGTAAGAGTAGAGCACCTTCACCATCGGTCCAAAGGTTATACAGGAACTGACTTCACCACTACCAAACGATGTGCAGTCCCAGCTTCAAGACATCATGGAGAAGCTAGCTCCCTTGAAGACCCTATCCGATGATGTAAGAGCTATCAAAGATGACCTGGCTGCTCTGCGAAAATCAGTTAACTTCGCACACGATACCATCAGGGAGTATGGTGAATTGATGAAGGCTTTTGACACAAGAGTGAAAGCTGTGGAAAGTCATGTAGCCCTTATTCCATCGCTACAGGCGGACTTAGCCAGAGTTGAACAGCAATTGCATGAGAAGGACCAGTGGGATCGAGCTAACAATATTGAAATAAAAGGGATCCCTATCAAAAACAACGAAAATTTATATGACCTTGCCTTGGAAATTGGAAATTACATCGGCTGCCCTATTAAGAAGGAAGACATCAACTACATTGCTAGGGTTCCTTCTCAGCAGCCTGGAATTTCGAAGCCTGTTATTGTGGCCTTCAACAATAGATACAAAAAAGAAGACATCGTGGCCTCAGCACGTAAGCGCAAGGAGCTGCTCCTTAGGGATCTTAAATCAGGGTATGCAAAAGAGGGTCGCTTCTTCATCAATGATCATCTCACGGTCCATAATAAAAGGTTATTATTAAAGGCGAAATCTTTAGCAAAGGAAAGAAATTTTCAGTTTATATGGGTGAAACATTCGAAGATAATGGCAAGAAGGAACTCAACATCGCCGGTCTTTGTCGTAAAATCAGAAATCGATCTCCAGAAAATCACATAAGTATGATACTTTTCATTCCTAACTTAGTTTTAATCATTTACGTTACGTCCACGGCCCGCGAGTTGATCCGCCCTGATTCTATTGTACGCGCATACCGTGATTCATTTGGTCGTACTAACAGGTTTTTAATTGCGCTACCCGCCTCGACGGATCAGCTGGTTCGCTTATTGTTGCTATTGTTGCACCTTGCTCTGCAGATAATACATACTAATTTGTGTTGGCTAATAATCTTAATATCATTTTATTACGTAACAGGGAATTGTGCTTCAACCGTTAGAAACAAACTTATGTTATTCTTAATATTAGAGCAAACGAAAGATGTGTTTGTATTGTTTGTGAGTAATATTGTAGCTGTCTATATTCATAATTATTATAAATCAGTTGCAATTGTAATCTCAGCTGAATTATTAGTCTCTAAATGTATTATTAGCAATCGATTGTTGTTCTATTTTACGAAACGTTTGCTACAATTACGCTTTGTGCTCCTGCATTGGTATTCAATGTTATTATATTGTGGCTTCGCTGACTATTCTCCCTTAGGTATTGTATGCATATATAGTTGTTATATTAAAATGCTGTATTTTAGTATCAATGGATAATAAATTAAATATATATTACCAAAACGCTCGAGGACTGCGTACAAAGACTGCCATATTTAAGAGAAACCTACTTCTTAACTCCTTCGATGTTATTTCGATCAGCGAGACCTGGTTATTGGAAGGTATATATGACCAAGAATTATTTGATGACCGATATGTTGTCTGGCGAAGCGATCGAGACTATAGTTTGACCAATCAAAGGCTCGGTGGTGGAGTTCTCATTGCAGTCCGTCGTGATATCGCGGCCGTAGGTCGACCGGAGTGGCGCTCTTCGGCCGAGGACGTCTGGGTTACTATTTCGATGAAACCCCCAGGTAGTAAGGATCCCATTAGGTTACATTTATGTACTCTTTATCTTTGTAAGGAGAACGAAGGAAATAGTCTAAACATTCAGCTGGAGAACTTCTCAAACAAACTTCTTGCAGTTGTTAGCTCCTGCCCAGATGATAAATTTATTATAACAGGTGACTTTAACTTCCCTTTAGTGAATTGGCGCACCCAGGATTGCTACCTTACACCGTGTGGAACAATCACCAAAAGTCAATTAGAATTCTTTGACACCCTAGCGTTGTGTAATTTGTTTAAATGTAATCAAGTTCGGAATCAAAACGACAGAACTCTGGACCTAGTCTTCTCAAATGATGAACTCCAAATTTCCCCCTGTGAGGATCCTCTTGTTCCCGATGACGTACCGCATCATAGGTCGCTTAGTATTGATGTTTCTTTTACTATACTGAACTCACTTGAAGTAAATAAATTCACTAAATATTTTTATAACTCCGGCCGTTTTGACGATGTGTGTGCTGCCCTCGATACTATTGACTGGCAAAATCGACTGCAGGAAGGCTCCATTGAGGACGCAGTTAAGATTTTTTATGATACCATCTATAACCTTCGGGACGCTCACGTACCTCATAAAGTTATCAAGCCTTGTTCTTTCCCTCCTTGGTATAATTCTGACCTAAAAAAGGTACTAAAGGAAAAGTTCAAGTACTGGCGTAAATATAAGAAGTACGGTAACCATGGAGATTACGTTATATTTTCATTTTTAAGAAAAAGAGCCAAGGACCTGGAAGATAAATCTTACAAGTCGTATTTGCGTAAAACCGAGGATGCTATTACTGACAATCCTAAAATAACATGTTACGACCGCAGCAGCCGAGGCAGAGACTACCGGAGCAGCCATGGCAGCGTCGGCATGATGCACGCACTAACAGTAGTGGGTGGGTGCCGGCCGGCGCTAGGCCGCATGAACTAATTGGTGGCGGAAGCACACAAGGCAGGTTGGATCAAATTGCATGTAAGTTTGACTTTCGCAAAATAACGCCTGAATCTATTAATTCATCCTTTTTACTTTACGCAGATGACACAAAAGTTTTTAGAAAAATTAAAACTGTTGACGACGCATTCCTAATGCAAGATGACTTAGATAGATTCAATACTTATTGTATATCTAACATGTTACAACTAAATGTCTCCAAATGTTATTCAATGAGTGTAACTCGTAGGAAGAATAGCGTGAGTTTTAATTATACGCTCCGCGGGCAAGTACTCGCAAAAACCAATAAAATCAAAGATCTTGGTGTAATTATTGACTCCAAATTAATTTTCGATCAACACATTGATTACATTATAAACAAGGCATCGAGAGCACTGGGATTTATAATCAGGTCCTGCGCCAAATTTAGTAGGCTCAAACCAATAAAAATTTTGTATTGTTCCTTTGTCCGCAGCATCCTTGAGTACGCGTCAGAATTATGGAATCCGATGTACGATGTATATAAAAATAGATTGGAACAAATTCAGAAGAGATTTTTAAATTACTTACAATATAGATCTAATCAGTGTCTTCCTGATTACAACGCAAGGTGTAATAAGTATCATTTCCTTCCACTCGAAATGCGGAGAAATGTTTCTGACATAGTTTTCTTTAATAAGATACTAACTAATAAAATAGACTGTCCTCAATTACTCGATGAGATCAAATTAAACGTTCCGTTCAGACAACTTAGAAAATACCACCCATTTTATATTCCTTCATGTAACACAAATTATCGCCAAAATTCTTTTATCTGCAGAGCAAGCAGGCTACTTAGTCGGCTGGCGGAGAAATATCCGGAAGTTGATGTTTTCACGATCAGTTCTAACAGCGCATTCTTTTGCACCTTAGGTGACTAGTAATTTTTATTACTACAAGTATAAACTCTTTCTCTCCTCTCTTTTTTTTTTTATTAGAAGTGAACTTGTGTGATTTCTGGATTTCGGAGCTTGGCAGTTCTTTAAACTTTAAATTTTTTAACTAACTTTTTTTTACTATCTTTTTATAATTTGGTGACTCTACTGATTTACATATTTGCCTATAACTATATGTGAAAACTATGAATTGGCTAATTGTATTTTACTTTGCATTGTTATGTTTTTATTTGTTAGCTGTATGTTTTCCGAATAAATAAATAAATAAATAAATATATAAATATCATCCACATAAAGAGCAATGGCCAAGAAATATTTGTTATTTTTGTTCATATACACACATTGGTCATATTTTGATGTATCGGAATCTCAAACGAAGTTTGTGATCATCCATCCCTTCTCAATTGAATGATTTCAGTTCTGTGACCACATTAACTGCAAAAAGATCTGACGAGGCCTTTAAAAATTTCGCGTGAAAAATACCTCATTAATTTTTTATGAATTATTTCGGGCGAAAATCATGTGAGCCGAATACGAATCGCGAGATATTTTGTAAAACCGATAAAGCGGCATAAGTGAGGTTACACAATGAGTCATAAACTTTGAGCTCATCATTTACATCAAATTCTATGGAAATTAGAATTACAAAATTTGAGTTTTAGCGTAACGTACTTCCGACCTCTTAAAATGCTGAAGTTCTTTTAAATATCGCAAAAACAATTCGGTTGTTTTAGGAACTGACTACACTAACCTTAACTTAACCCATTGCATGGATACAGGTTTCCCTTCAACCGAAGCGGTTTTGGAGCATACTTTACCATGCTGCTCGACGATGAGCCAGTGTTTTCAAGTTTAGGAATTGAAGGTCCTTTCAATTTGGTCTCGATGACAAAGCTGAACCTTGGTGGTTCAGAGTTTGAAGGATCAGCTAACGAGATCTGAGTATTTGCTTTTTCATAAGATATTCCACTAACGAAACCACAAACCGAAAACCTCATCATCGTTAACATTATTCGTTATGGCCTGCAATATTGTGAGGGTCAGCATAAAAAAAAAGATGTTCTTGGATAATTTCGTCTGATTCCCGCTTTATTTCATGAAACAAGCAATCGGACGGCTCATAAATTTGTTCCTTTTTATAGATTATAGTATCTTAATTTTTAACTTCAGGCAAAATTGCAATACATTAAAAACGTATGTATGAACGAATCTCAGAATACAGAATAAACCAGAAACCGCAAACACGCCCAAAACTGAAGCCATACAAACTACTCTCAATGAGAGTAGTTTGACATTTGGACGACTAGTATATATTTGGCCACCGTGTGTCTTACGCGGAAAAAATTCTCGATAGTTTTTATTAAATAATGCCGTCTTGTGCGGTTCCCACCTGCAAGAATGCAGTTAGAAGCATAAAAAATCAAGATGGGATCACATTTCATGTGCAATTAGCGCATTTACATCTCATTGTATTTAAATAATGAATTTCTTTTACTCGTTGATAGTGGTAAACAATTTGGGCGAGTCCATTTTGTTCATGTTGCCAGTTTTACTGGTTTCTTTTCCCTACTTTTTTATAAAGTTGACATTGATGAAATAAATAATAAATGCATGTTAAGTAATTAAAAAATAGTTTGATTAATATAAAATAAATAAATACATTTATTTAATTTTAAGGTATTTATGATATGATAATGTAAACATAGGTTTACATTATTTGAGATCTTTTAATATAAATATTGTATGTATGTATGTATATCTTCACGCCAAGTTCCTTGCGGGGTAGGCAGAGAGAACCGAGCGCCATAAGACGCGGTCCTTGCATACTACACTCGCTTCTGTGACATTCATAGCTCTTTTCATGCACGCTCGCCGGTTCCTGGGGCTTCTGACATCACCTTCTGATAAAACACGACCAATTTGGTCATGGTAGGTTAGTCTCGGCCTTCCTCGGCTCCTACATCCTTCCACTTTTGCATTGTATATCTGTTTTTTTTTAATATAAATATTACCTGAAATAAATAATAATTATTGACTTAATAATAATTATTGAAATACTAAACTAATGTTTTTGGTATATAGTCTGCATATGTGAAATTGTGTAAATAGTAGTTTTTTTACAAACATGTTTTGTGTAAAACTATTCTAATTATTATATATGGAATTTCAGTTCCCCACTGATGAAATTATAAAAGCAAAGAGCAAGAATTCTTCATTTGTCGAAACGTAAAAATGTATTGATTACCTCAGAATCAAAACGGCAATATTATTAGTACAACAAAATGTACCTAAGTAAAGACATATTTTTTGTAAATTACTTCTGTTTTATTTTACTAAAGCATTTTTTTATGCATAACATTATATATTTTAAGAGAGATTGATATAACATCTTTTATATTAATATAACACTTTTAATTTACCCTAAAAGAGGCGAACTCTCACTAAGCTAGCAATACTGTACGGGTGGGAAGTATGAGGAGTGCGGGGGATTGCGAAATGTTTCTGAACACAGCGGCCCGCATGTATTATCGGCTGTAGGCTCCTTCTGGTTTATTCTGTATTCTGAGGAACGAATGTAACATTAAGAATTGCTACGTAACAAAATTTTCTTGTAGCAATCGTACTGCAATAATAATTAGAGCTCGATAGGGCACTATCGATAAGCTGGCAACAGTACGAATATCGATAGCACATAATGTGGTAATACTATTGACAAATTGCAATACTATCGATAGTAGTTGTAGTATTAATACTATTGCCCCCCATGAAGGGACTATCGATACTGTGGGTGGATAGTTTTAGCCAATGGGTAGTTACTTAAATAAATAATTGCATCGTAATTGTATAAGCACCATAAATATCGCAAATCTAGATTACTAGTAACATTTGGTGTATAACTGTAATGATATTCAGTGCGTCGATAAAAAATAACTATTATAGTCATAGTTTCAAACAATCGATACTATCGAAAATAATCCATTCGTGGACGGCAATACTATCGATTGCATTAATAGTATAACGACTATCGGGGCTATTTTGTGCTATCGATATTCTAAATTTCAAAGGTCAACTATCGATAGTACGGAATCACTATTGTACTGCAGTGATAATAATATAAAAGGTATTGCGTCTTTAGACGACTGCACTCGGCGAAAAACTCGAATGGGTCCAGCAACCAGCAACCCACAAGTGTTCTCGCCCTTCTGCCTAGGTGGTAGGGAGTAATAGGGACTACACCGATTGTGTGAAAGAGACTGCGGTATACGGGTAGAAAAAGAGACAAATAGGCGATAAACCCTCTCTCAAACTTATTAAGCTTAAAATAACGGTCAATTATTTCATATGTATTTAGGGTATTTTGTATTATGTGAATTAGCTTCGGCAGTACAGATACTAAAATTGGAACAACACAGAGACGATTAGCATGGCCCCTGCGCAAGGATGACGCGCAAAATCGTGAAGCGATCCACATTGTTTTGCTGTGCTAGCAGCAGAGGTGTCTTTGTGCGAGAGATATTTAATGTTATAATTAACTAATGTGAAGGGTTAATAGACTACGATAACTACTGTACATCAATTCGGTCGTATGCTTGTTATATTCCGACGTTGTATGTAAAAAATAAACTTTGACTTTACATAATATGCATATATGACACAATATATGACGAGCTGTGGCGCAGTGGTGAAACGCGTTGTTACGCTACTTTGACACCAACGCTCTTGGGTTCGATTCCCACACAGTACAAACATTTGTGTGCATGAACATGTCTGTTTGTCTTGGTCTGGGTATCTTCTATGTATAATATGTATTTACAAAAAAAAATGTTTTTATATATATAATAAGTATGTATTTACAAAAAAAAATGTATTTACGTATGTTTATCAGTTGTCTAGTGCCCATAACACAAGCTTCGCTTACTTTGGGGCTAGACGGCGCTGTGTAATTTGTCAGACAATATTTATATATTTCTATTTAATATGCATTTAGTAAAAAGGTGTTATCTTTATTTGAATAGATTTATATTTATAACATCAATGAAATTAAACACACAAGTAAACATCATTTTTATTTCCTTATTTATAACTAACTAAAATAATACATTTTTACACAACACGAGTTCAGTCGTTATATTTAATTCTAAATTTATTTACATATTATCAACGCTTTGAAGACAAATAACATTTTCAAAAACGGATGCCTGTACCCACGGGTGACGGCCGACAGCGCGACTCAACACCTTGGACTTCGGTACAGGGACTTCACCGCTGACACAGTCCTATGTTCGGATGTCATACAGCACGCCTTGGAGAGAGGTATACTCGACTTTTCTCTAAGGTGAGTCCAGAGCAAATAGCATCTTGTATAACTTGTGTTATATAAACACGACCACATGATGTTGCATTACTATATAACATTACAATATAAAGGACTGTATATTCAAATAATAATGTAATATAAAAATAACCGCATATAAACGTGACTCGTGGTTATATAATGTTATATAACGCGGTATATAACATGTTACATAGCTATATTGTTTTAATAACACATATCTTCCACACTGATAAAACATGCTAAATAACTTTGTTTCATAACATGTTTTGTTGTATAACATGTCTAGTCTGGACTCAACTTAAGAGATATAATTCGGAACGAGGAAATTAAGACTTTATAGCGAGCTAAGTTGCATAACAGTCAGTCATGTCTGACGAGTTTATGACTGATGAATGAGGGACGTCCAAGAAGGGAGGTCGATCGTTGTATACGATGGAGTCCCACCCAATTTGAGGATTTCGTTTTCACCTGAAAACGCAGATTTTATTTTCGTAGACCGGGCATTCTTTTTTCATCTATTTGGGACGTCTGTATCCCGTGTGAAGAAGTGTTTCTTGTTACTATATTACACTGGTGGACAATAAATTCCAGGCTGTCAATTTTTTCATACAAAAATTTCAATTTGATGAACCCTTCAGTTAATCATTTATTTCGAAAACTATAGAATATTTCATTATATTGATTATATACTAGAAATTTTTAAATTACACTATAAAACATTGCTTTAAAAAGATTTACCGGTTTTGTTACATTTTTATTTCTTTATACCATTTTTGTAACTTCTCCAGGCTGAAGAAATTTTAATATTGCCAGGTAAATTAAAAAATATATTTTCCCTGGCAATACTGAAACAATTTTGATGCAACTCTCAACATTTGTGCTAATATTTGACGAAATCAAAATGGCATAGCACGCTATTCTCGAGATCTACCTTATTTTTCTGAATATTACCGTACTTTACTGAAGATAATTTTTTTATATTCAGGAAAGTACTGCAAGCTGCAAAGCAATTTCAATTGGTCTTTTTAGGGTTCCGTACCCTATTACTGAGACTCCGCTGTCCGTCCGTTCGTCCGTCTGTCACCAGGCTGTATCTCATGAACCGTGATAGATAGACAGTTGAAATTTTCACAGATGATGTATTTCTGTTGCCGCTATAACAACAAATACTAAAAAATAGAATAAAATAAATATTTAAGGGGGCTCCCATACAACAAACGTGATTTTTTCGCAGTTTTTATAGATAATGGTACGGAACCTATCGTGCGCGAGTCCGACTCTCGCTTGGCCTATTTTTTTTTATTCGATACCTAACTTGCCAATTCATAAACTGGAGAAAGACAAAATGTACGATGTCCTTAAGATTATCAATTGATAGTAGTTCATTTAAACAGTCTAAAAATATGGGGTGACTTGTTTTCATTGTTCGCGAGTGTATCAGGATAGGTATTCCCGACGTGGTAAGTGGTGGTGGTGACCTTGGTGAGAGAGGTGTCGAGGGCGTCGAATGTGGTCTTGTCTCGCCGGTGGCGGCACTCAGAACACCCTGTCCTGGTAGCCGGAGTCCTGCACGGTCTGCGCGGGCTTGGGCTGGGCACCGGCGACGTGGTGGTGGTGGCGGAGGTGGCCCGGCCGCCGCGGCGGCGCCAGGTACTCGAACATGCTCTGCGTGTGCTGCGCCAGCATGTTGGCCAGCTCGCACGGCATCGGGTCCGTCCAGAAGAAGTCGTGGTTCAAAGCTGTGTCCGCGTCGTACCTGAACAGTCAATTTGGACTCTTGTATTATCCAATGATGAATTTAAAACTGACAAAGATCTATCTCTAACTTCACGCCAAATTCCTTGCGGGGTAGGCAGGCACAACCGAGCGCCAAATGACTGGGTCCTCACACAACTCATTCGCTTCTTCAACATTCATAGCTATTCTCATGCCCGCTCGCCGCTTTGTAGGGCTTCTAACCTTCATGCGCACTCAAGTGGTTTATTGGTTTTTAATTGCGGGGGAGCCAGAGAGAATCGAGCACCAAATGACATTGTAAGGAAACCCGCACGTCCAAGAAATTATATTAACCTAAAGTAAGAAAGGTCTGGTCTTCCCTCTGGCTTGTGGAAACCAGACGGCAGTCGCTCCGTGTAAAAATCAGTATCTGCCCCAAATCCTTAGGCTTAGGCAGCGGACCCCGCCGATCATATTGGATTAAGAATCAGCATAACGCTAAAAAGAGTGCCAGAAATGAATTTAGCATATTATTGTACAATATGCGGACATTACATCTATATCTTCACACAAAGTCCCTTATGCGGTAGGCAGACAGAACTGAGCGCATGACTCTGTACTACTTCTCACCCGCTTCTTTAACGTTCATAGCTCATTTTATTTATTTATTTATTTATTTGATCACGTACAATTGGTAACAATAAGTAGTACACGCTAGTGGTTCGTAGATGGTATTTTTTTTTTTGTTACACAATCGCCTTGTTAGGCATTAGTGATAAGGTTATTAAATTACTATAAATTACAATTACAATAAGATTAATAGTCAAAGCAAAAATAATAATAATAATATAAAAAATTCGAAGAATGTCATCACGCTTTACAATTATATTATTCAATTAATAGTAGTTTTATGAAGATATGAATGAATATAATTATTTTTGAATCAAACGTTAAAAAAAAAAAAAAACCAATTAGTAAACTTGCAAGCATTACGAGAAAGTTAAACAGGTTTTGTGTAACTAGCAGCAGTACAATTTAAAATTTATCTTGCAAGTATTCTCTGACATTGTAGTATGATTTTTTTAATAGAAAATTTTTTAGACTAATTTCAAATTTACTACCTTGGAGGGCCTTGAATGGATTTGGCAAGTGATTATATATTTTAATGGCCATGTAGTACGGTCCATTTTGGAACAGTGTAAGGTGAGGAGTGGGTAGAACTAGGTCTCTATCACGGCGCGAAGTGTAACGGCTAGGCATGTCCTCGTGCTTTTTAAAATATTGCGCTTTACATCTTACCAATCGACAAAGTTCAAAGATGTACATGCCAGTGACTGTAAGGATTTTATATTTGACAAATAGATTCCTGCATGATTCTCTCGGTTCCGTAAATGTTATGATCCTAAGGCAACGTTTCTGTAGGATAAATACATCTTTCACGTCTGTCGAGTTGCCCCAGAAAATAACTCCATATCGCATCCAAGACGCGGCATGACTATGGTACGCAATGAGTGCGCATTCCTCGTTGGTACTTTTTCGAAGCTCACGCAATGCATATGAAAATTTGCTCAGCTTACTAACAACTGCATTTACATGGGGTTTCCAAGAAAGATTGGAGTCCAGAGTAATGCCTAACAATGTGAATGCATCCACTTCCTTAATTGTTTCGCCAGCGTAAACTACATTTAAAGGCTGTTTGGGTCGTTGGTGTGGCCGAAATTGCACCATTTTGGTTTTCTCGAGATTTAAAATGAGCCCGATGCTTCCTAGATGGTCGGCTAAACTAGATAGCGATGAGCTTATTTCCATGTGCAGCTTATCTAAGTCATCATAATCACCGGACACCACAAGTGTTGCATCGTCTGCAAACATGACTATATTATGGGGCACCGTATTCGGAAGATCATTTATATACGATAAAAATAACAAGCACCCCAGTACGCTGCCCTGGGGTATTGATCCAGAAACTACTTCAGTGCTAGAGTCAAAATATTTTAACAGCCAGTTGGTTTCGTCAAGATAATTTATTCGGACATATTGCTTTCTGTCGTGTAAATATGAAGTAAGCCACTTCAATGTTTGCCCTCGTATTCCCATTGCCTCTAGTTTTCTCAATAATACCACGTGTGAAACACGGTCGTATGCCTTGGACATATCCATAAAGACTGCAACAGCGCACTTGTTTTGGTTTAGGGCGTTTAGTATTTCAAAGGTGCAGTCGAACACTGCAGACGCAGTAGAATGGCGCTTACGGAAACCGTGCTGATTTTTACAAATGACATTGTATTTCTCAAAAAAGTTATATAATCTTTTACATATAATTTTTTCTAAAATTTTTGATGTAGTTGGCAAAACAGCTATTGGGCGATAGTTGGCAGCACTATGCTTATCACCCTTTTTGAATATCGGTATTGTTTTAGCCAATTTTAACTCTGCCGGGCATTCGCCTTCTTCGAACGATTGATTTGTCAAGTAGGTCAGCGGAGGCACAAATTCGTCTACACAATACACTAATAAAGAAGCCGGAATTTCATCGTGTCCACACGTGTTAGTTCTTTTTAGGCTCAAGATGGTTTTTCTCACATCTGTTTCAGTGACCGTCCCCAAATAAAATGTGTTTAACAGTGATTTTGAGTTATGTTGGGACTGGTGTGACGTCGTTTGATTTGTATTTGAACTTATGCCTACATAATATTCATTGAACATCGTCGCTACTGCCGACGGACATGTAATGATACTACCTTGTTTACTCAAGGTCACATTCTGATGCTTAGTATTTTGAACTGAGTTTATTTTTTCCTTTATCAACGTCCACATAGTTTTGTATTTATTTTGTGATTGGGTAACTCGGCGAATATAAGATTTCCTTTTTTCCGTTGCTATTATTTTCTTCAGTATTCTACTGTATCTTTTTGTGTATTCTTTTAAGGTTACATTTTCAAATTTAGTTACAAGGTACCGTAGTATTCGTTTATTATGGCAACATCTTTTAATTCCTTTTGTGATCCATTTTGTTTTAGATTTGTTTTCATGTATTGTTATTATTTTCCGCGGTATATGCTTGTCCATAATATTCTTAACGAGATTTTGGAATTGAGTGTAATTTTTATGTATGTCATTGTCTTGAGAAAAGATGTCATTCCAATTAATTTTCTGTATCGCTCTTTTGAATTTTTCCATGTTTCCTTTATTAAATACACGTTTACTAATTTTATAACTTAATATATTTTTGTTATTATTCGTATCCGTATTCCCTTGCAATGGAATTCGACCAATTAAAGTATTATGGTCTGACAGTTGGTAGTTGTGAACTTCCGTGTCCATGTCAGTATATTTATTAACTATGAATTGGTCAATGCATGTAGAACCACCTTTTGCTTCTCGCGTAGGAACATTAATTAGACAACGTAAACCGTAACACTGTAGGAGGTTTAAAAACCTCCGAGATATATTCGTAGTTTTTGTAATGTCAATATTTAAATCACCCGCAATTATAACTTTTTTGTTAACGGAGAGTTTCGCGACATGGCTTAATAAAGCCTCCATTTGAGAAAAGAAGATTTCCGTTTCCCTGTCTGGTCGATATATTGAAATAATAATTAGTTTGTGATCGATTATTTCTACTGCGCATAGTTCCAGAATAAATTCTACAGTATAGGATTGAATATCTAAAATTTCTTTAGTTTTAATATTTTTGCGAGTAAATATCGCAACTCCACCGTGGATGTGATTTTGTCGCAGGTATTTAGCGCGCATCTCAAAGCCCTCCAATGTATAAAGTTGATAATTATTTGGCAATAACCAATGTTCACTCATTACGACTACATCAATGTCAGAATACATGAGAAATATGTTTACGTCGTCGATTTTATTTGTTAGAGATTGCATGTTCTGACACATGATTTTAAAATGTTTAGCCGCGAAAGGAATGATTTTCTTGTAAAGAATTCATGGTCAGTTCTTCAATAGACTGATATTCATCACTAATTTCATTAGATATATCTAACACTAACTGGCTTACGTCGCTCATAATAACTTTATAACCGCGAAAATTCAACCGGCCAGTAATGCTTGAGAACATGCTAAATGAACACTCAAGATTTTTATTTGAGTCCAATACATAACAATATCGGTAGTTAAGATTGTCTCGATAAACTAAGTCACCGAAGGTTTCTACTCTTTGATTGTAAATATTAGCATAGTAAGACAGCTTATATGTCGGCAAACATAGTATTATATTGGTATGTTGTACCGCTAGTAATTTTTGTCTTATTTCCTTAACTATACCTAAGTAATTCTTTGAGATATTAAAATCCAGTTCACCTAATAATATTACACAATAATCTTCCGAACTATAGTCTTTTAATTTTTCTTGAAGCCCGGAGAGCAGCTGGGAAACTCCTCCATTAGGCACACGGTAGTGGCACATGTTGCATTCGCCATAATGATTTCGCACGGTTGCAGCTGTTTTGTTATTGTCGATGCTACTGATTAAGCACAGTTTGATTTTTTTCTGTACGCTTAAGCCCGTACATGTGTTTGTATTCGCGTGGTTACATCGCGCTCCCGAAAGTATGTTGCGCTTCTCCTTATTCTTCCTGAATCGGTGAAGGTACGGGACACTTCCAGTTCCGGCCAGTGTTTTTTCCTGATAATCATTAGGAAGACCATTTGTTCCAGCAGCTGAGAAGCTCATGACCTGTTCCTTTTGGGGCTTTCGTTTAGTTTTTGGATTGTAACTTACCAACGGAGTTGACATGCATGGACCACTTGCTTTTAAACTGGTGTTCATGCTATCTATACCTAACGTCTTATATAATTTTATTGTTTTATTCTGCTCTTCGATTTTTTTCTGTAATTGTCTATTTGCGATATTTAACATTTCAATTTCGTGATGTGCTATGTCCAATTCTGACTGTATTTTTTTATTTTTTTCCTTTAAATCTTCACAACACTGATTACAAGCTCCATCTGGTACGCTATGCGTAGTTTTGTCTATACTTAAAGATTTTGACATATCAGGCAACGACGGCCATTTTTTCTTGTTTCGAACTGTTATATAATCGTATTCATTTTCGGTGGTGTAGTATTCATCAACTGGTAGACGATCGAACGAGTTTTGCATTGGAATGTTTATTTGGCAGTCCGATTCTTCGCCTGAACTTCCCATTTTTATAGACAAATGTATTGATTTTGAAATATATGTTTTTTCTTAAAAACTCTTAATCAGCCGCTGAGAATCGAACTCAGGGCTATGAGTGCAGTGTTTGAGAGTCAAAACGAGTCGCGTTAACCATGTAGGCCAACATTAACTTAAAGTTAGCGGTAAAATTTTTGATCTCATTGCGCCAACATTATTTAAATGCCCGTTGTATTAATTTGAAAATATAAGTATTGAGATCACCGTCACAAATTTTTATCACAGTAATTTTTATTTTTTCACTACTCTTTGGTATAAAAAGTTCTGTTATATATATATCAATCGTAAACTTTGTGCAATGATTATTGTATTCCTTGTTTAGACTACAATATATTATAATTACACAAATATATGGATAAATTATTCTCCCACACTAGTTCTTTATTTATTTTATTTCACTTCACTTTTGTTCAGGTTATTATTAATAACACTTTCACATAAAAGATCTATAGGTAGTATTCTTTTTATTTCACTTTATCAATGTTTTTCGTCATTTATAGCCTCATTTTGTTGTTGAGCACTGTTTTTGTCGAATGTAATTGCACCGTTCATTTAAATTTGTTATATGTTATTTGTCTTTAATTATATTTAACTGATAGCACTTCCTCTTGTCACGTATTTAAAGCTGTACACTTTAAGATATAAATTGTCGCAAATTAACACTATTACAATTTTTAATCGAATAAAATATACGGAGACTGTGTTCGCATGGCGAGCAGCGCCATCTATCCATTAAAATACTATTTTAAACAGGATCCCGACAATAATAAAACACAACAAATTCGCGAAGTACTCACTGTGACCATTATTGTTGTAAGCCCCCCAGGGCCAGGAGATATTAATGAGAGTTGTGTTACCTCTTGGCCGGGTCCAACTGCAGTAGTTTATCCAACAAGTCACAGCCGTAAGGATCCTTCACGTAGTGCTTCAGTCTCTCCTGAAAGCATACTCAACTGTTAAATTGGTGGTTTTTGAAGTGATAACTTCTTATGGGAGGGTAAATCGCTTGGTTACGTAACGCGTTACGGCGCCAGTCTGTCTGGCTTCCCTTTCTCTCACGCATACGGCAGCGGTAGGCAGGCTCAATTGTAACCAAGAATAAAATATTTTTTATAATCAAAAGATTTTATTAATAAATAACTTAACCTTACATTATCATATTAATATACATAAAATTTCAATAATAAGTTAAGCTATTCTCAAGTTAAACAATTTCAATATTAAATAGTACAACTTAGATTAGTTTAAGTTATCACTTCTGTCGGGCGTCCCGAGACGCACAAGTTTTTATTTTAGTTTTTTTTTATTTCTACTGCTTCTATAACTTCACGCCAAATCCCTTCCGCGGTAGGCAGAGAGCACCGAGCGCCACGTGACTCGATCCTTACATACCTCACTCGCTTCAATAACATTCACTGTTCTTCTCGTGCACGCTCGCCCGTTTCTATGACTCCTGACATCACCTTCTGATAGAACACGACCAATTTGATCATGGTAGGTAAGTATTGGCCCTCCTACATCCTTCCACTTTTGCATTGTATAATACAAAAATAAAATAAAAAAACATTCCATCACATAACTAGCAGCCAGGGCGACAACGGTGGCGGGTGCATGCGGTTCATGTTCCAGATGGGGGACACTCGCAGAGACGACCGCGGCAATCGAAGCAGAGACGACCGGACCGGTAGTAGGTAGGCGCTGGCCGGCACTATTTCGCATGAACTAATCGGTAGCGGAAACACAAAAAATCAAATTGCCTGTAAATTTGACTTTGGCAATATAACGCCTGAATTTATAAAGTTTTTTTTTATACAACGTCGGGAGGCATTCAAGCATACGGCCCACCTGATGTAAAGCAGTTACCGTAGCCTATTAACACTTGTAATATATTAAGTATCACTCGCGCGATGCCTACTCTGCTGCTTACACAGCTTCCTTAGGAGCTGGTGACCTCACTCACACGCAGAAACACAACAACCCTCTAGGGAGTTGTTATTTGGCTGCGGTTTTCTGTGAGGTGGAGGTACTTCCCCAGACGGGCTACTTTGATGCGCCCTACCTTTCTTAAAAGCCTCTCTCTCTTTATATTCCACTAAACTGTTAAACAAGTGGACGGCCGGCCTGATGGTAAGCAGTTACCGTAGTCTATGGACATTTGCAACACCAGGGGTGTCATTCATGCGTTGTCGACCCTGTAATAATCTCTTCACGCCTTTCTTGAAGAGCCCAATACAGCAGTCCCTTCGGTAAATCTCGGCTGGGAGTTCATTCCACAAATTCAGAATTCTCTGAAGAAAACCTCTTTGGAAGCGCACAGTACGCGACCATTGCGGTTTCAGCGTGTGAGGGTGAAATCCCCGCCGCCGTCGGCGAGCGGTGTGCGGCTGTAAAAAGAAGCCGTCGGCAGGACATGTTCATACATCCATTTGTTTCTCTTTTGTGGGAATTGAACCTACTAGCTTTTGTGTTGGAGCCGGTAGTGTTAACGACTTCACGTGCGGGGTCGTCAATCAATTTAGTGCACCCACTTGTTCATGACCACATATTCTCTTCACCAGTCTGGCTGCTTTGATGTACTCTACTCTTTTAAAACGATTTCAAAACTTTTCAGTAGGGGAAGAAGTAAGAATGCCTTTAAAGCGTGGCAGAACGCCAATTATCAATGGGTGTAGTTTATCGCGAGTGGCACGATAGCTTATGAGCGGGCGGGCCTTTAGCTTGTTTGGCATCAGTGCATTTTGACGAGCTCACAGAGTTCGTGGTTAGTAACGCTACTTTGACACCAACGCTCGTGAGTTTGATTCCCACACAGGACAAACATTGTGTGCGTTAACATTTAGTGTGGGTGTTAGTGGGGTAGGGCGCATCAAAACAGCCTATTTGCGGAAGTACCTCCACCCCCACTAAAAACCGCTGCCAAATAGATCCAGTTCCTCCAAGTGAATGAGATCACCAGTAAGGTCCTAAGGAGTTGCTGTTAGCAGCAGAGGTAGTATCACGCGACTGATACTTAATGTATTGCAAGCGTTCATAGGCTATGGTCACCGCTTTACATCAGGTGGGCCGCATGCTTGTGTTCCTTTCGACGTTATATATTAAAAAACCGGCCAAGTGCGAGTCGGACTCGTGTACGAAGGCTTCCGTACCATTATATATAAAAACGGCAAAAAAATCATGTCTGTTGCTTGCGTCACCCCGTTCCCCTGGGGTGATCGCTTCAGATGAAGCCTTTGTAGCCTTCCCGGCTAGAGGCAGTCCCAGGGGGTGTTTTAGTCGGTGGAAATCCGACATAATCAGTTCGTTCTCACGAAATGGTATCTTTAAAAGATTTCACCTCCTCCCTCCCTTTTTCCGGAGGGTGCCCCTCACGGAGAAATGACCAATGCACACCCGGGTGTGGGTTGGTCCTTCCTTTGTGGGTCTTCAAATTTCTTGGGCGAAAATCAAAAAAAAAAAAATCATGTCTGTTGTATGGGAGCTCCACTTAAATATTTATTTATTCTGTTCTTTAGTATTTGTTGTTATAGCGGCAACCAGTGGCGTGCACTCCATATAGGCAAAAAGACATTGCCTACCCTATCAATTTGATAAATACCATCCGATGTTTCATTCTTAAACATAGTTTTTAATTAATATATTGCGTATCAAAAACAAAAAATTCAAAACAGCTCCATCTATCGGTATCAGTGCAAGTTATTAAAGTCACCGCTAGTCATATTCAAATTGCAGCTAGGCGCTAGACTACACTAGCGCCGCATTGGCAGCTTTTAACGGCAGATACACAAACTATTTCTGCCTAAATTTTCGTATGTGTGCCGTGTTGTTAATATAAGTACTGTAGTGTGCATTCCTGTAATTACATTGCCCGCAATAACACAAATAACGCACACAATCGCATAGTATAGACAATGTCTTTTCAGCTGAACCATAATGTAAATTACCGAAGTGTCGCGAGCATTGCTACGTAACTATTTTAAAAAGTAGTTTGCTGCATATAATTATAGTGAAAGATATTGCCATTTTTTTTTTCGTATAAAATTGATGTTAATTTTTTTTTTTATTTTAAAACGGCCGCCATTGTTTTTGTTTTGAATCGATTGACTGGTAGCAGACGAAATAAGATTTTAAAGTTTTAAAGTTGATAAATATGGATGATATTCACTGCGAAAGTTGTTCATGTGGTGTGTGTAGGTAAAATAAAAAATGATGCGTTTTCAAAACTATCTTTCGGTGAAAAAAAAAAACAAGTGATCACATACATCATTATTTCCACAAGACTGGGTAACCAAAATCAACATTCTGTATTTTTTGGTAAGTTAATAGCTTTAAAAAAATTCTGCCTACCCTGTCAAAAATCTCTGTGCACGCCACTGGCGGCAACAGAAATACATCATGTGTGAACATTTCAACTGTCTATCACGGTTCATGAGATACAGCCTGGCGACAGACGGACGGACAGCGGAGTCTCAGTAATAGGGTCCGTTTGGGTACGGAACCCTAAAAAGGCATACCTTGGCAGAACGGTAATCATCAAAGTAGTCTATATGGATTTAAGTTTGTTGCGAGAGTTGCGATAGCTTATGATCGGGCAGGCGTTTAGCTTATTTGCACCTTAGCGTTATTAGAAAGCCGCGAACCCACCTTGACCTTCCTCTTCTGTCCCTTGGGCAGCTCCATCTTGTTGTACAGGTCCAGGTTCTCGACTCCGGGCCACACGTCCGGTGTGCACGACCCGCACAGCTGGGAGATCAGGATAAGTTGCTGCTGTTCCGTTGGACCCTGGAGAGATAATGGTCATCGATCATTGTTAACATTTCAACCTCAAACATAGCATTGAATCCTTGAGTTTAAGTAGAGACTTGGTAGTGGTTCTGAATAGAAGTTAAGTATAGTAAGAAGAGAGGTAGGGCGCATCAAAGCAGCCCGTCTGGGGATACATCCACCTTAAAGAAAAACGCAGCCAAATAACAACTCCCTAGAGGGTTGTTGTGTTCCTGCGTGTGAGTGAGGTCACCAGTAAGCTTCCATGGAGTTGCTTTGTAAGCAGCAGTGGAGGCATCGCGCAAGTAATACTTAATATATCGTAAGCGTTAATAGGCTACGGTGCCCGCTTTACATCAGGTGGGTCGTATACCTGTATGCCTCCCGACGTAGTATAAAAAAAAAGAAGATGCCCGACTTCGAGAAAGGTCTTCCAGAAACGCCTTAGATTTCACTATCGTTAATTGTCTGTAATTCCCAATAACTTCCAAATAATTTATGATTCATGCAGCACAACTCTGGAACGAACTCCCGCCCTCTGTGAGATTATACCAATCGTTCAATTCATTATATCATTTTTGACTTATAAACTGAAGACTATATCAAGTTTACAAACTTGTCAAGATTACAATAAAAATTTCGTTGACAAAACTAAAAGACATTTCTGGTTTTAAATGAGGCGCCGCGATAATATAGGTAAATTAGTTTCCATAATTACTTATAATAATTGAAGTACTATACTTTACTATACTACTTAGAGAAATATGGATCATATTGACGTCAGCGCATTCTTATGTTCTCAAATTTATAGATGGTAATCCTACCATCCAATGCAGTCTACATGGTTTTTGACGACGGTGAGTTGCCATAAAAGCTTTGAGTTTTAAAATGTATAATAAACATCTCATAGAAGATCGCGGCCAAATTACAATCGGAGGGTTATTGAGTTAATGCGAGTGAATGAGGTTACCATTAAATGGGGAATAATTCTCCTTGTATTATTATTTGGGTACGGTAGTTGCTTTAAACTGTAACAGTTACAGTGGTAATAGCAATGATAGGCCAGTAAGCAAAGAATCAACCTACTTGGTCAACTGATCCCCGGTTGATTTATCTGTATATTTGTAATTATCACTTGCTCGGTGGTGAAGGAATACATATCATACATCGCTAGGAAACCCGCACGTCCAAGAAATTATATTTCCAAAAACGTATTTGCATTGTAATAACTGAGGTGTTGATGAGATGGTGCCTGCTGCTGAGTAGTGCTTCGTCTATACACATATAGCACTGCGTATATGTGTATATTTTTTTTTTTTTTTTTATACTACTAAGGTGGCAATCAAGCATACGGCCTGCCTGATGTTAAACAGTCACCGTAGCCTATGGACATTTGCAACACCAGGGGCGTCACTCATGCGTTGCCGACCCTCTAAAAACCTCTTCACGCATTTCTTGAAGAACTCCATGCTGTAGTTCCTTGGAAAAACCTCGGCTGGGAGCTCATTCCACAGCTTGAGTGTTCTCGGAAGAAAACTTCTCTGGAACCGCACCGTACGCGACCATAGCGGTTCAAGCGTGTGAGGGTGAACTCCCCGCCGTCGGCGAGCGGTGCGGTTATAAAAAGTAGCCGTCGGCATCATTTCGAACAACTCTTCAGAACACAACCCGTTGTACAATCGGTAGAACACACAAAGGGAGGCAAAGTCTCTCCTTAAACTTAAGGGTTCAATACCGTGTGTAAGCTTAGGATTGTCGACAATTCTTGCATTCTTCTTCATTCTTTGCATGGCGCTTGTGACGTTTTTCTCGCCGATTTCTACTCGCTAACTGTTTGTTACGGATATTATTTTTCATAAATGTGTAACTGATCACATAAACATCTCAGTGAAATAGTGAACTAATTATAGCCGAGAAATAATTTCTAAAATCGGCCATAGTAGTGGGCCTCCAATGTCGAAATAGACACTGTTGTAGATTTCTTGCTACCTACGTTATAGATCATTATCGGCAGCCGATCGCCCCGTGCCACCCGTATTTGTCAAAGATAACTGAGGGTGAGCTACAACAAGGTTATTATTCAATTGCCTCGAATTAACAACAATTCAACATGATGTGCAATGCTTGCAACACGCCTGTCACAAAAGACGAACTTCTTCAATGTAATCCTTGTAAAGGATTGTATCATTATGCATGTATAAATATGCCATCGTCACTCTACTTGAGCAATAAAAAACAATTAATGCAAAATTGGTACTGTCCGAGTTGCGCTAATATAACGCGTCGAAAGGATCCAGACACACCTGTGCGTAAATCATTCGTGCACAATTTGAATTTGAATGATACAATGATGTCATGTGACGACTTATCAAACGACGAGTCTACTTTGCAGTCTGTTGGAGCGACGCATAACATATCTCTTTCCGAGAAATATGCCACTGGCACTGTGCCGGTGGATGTTCCGGTGTCTCAAAATAGCGGCATGTCTTACGAGAACTTTCTGCAGTTGCTGGATTCCCGGCTGGATTCAAAGTTAAATAGTTTCAAAGCTTCAATTAGTCACCTAATAAAAAGCGAAATATCCTCTGCTATTGATAACATTAAAGCTGACTTTTCCCGCACCACTGACTTTTTGAAAGCGGAACAAAAAGATTTTAAAGCAGAATTAAACATAGCCAAAAATCATATTTCGCTGCTCGAGTCGGACAAATGTATGCTTCAATGCAATATTAATAATATAGAACGTCGGTTGGCTACCTTAGAAAAAGCATCGAGAAGCTGCAATCTTGAAGTACAAGCCGTACCTGATAAGCGTAGTGAGAATGTTATGACCCTATGTAAGAAAGTTTGCGAGGTTATTGGCGCTCCTCTTCAAGACTCTGATATTTGTGCCGCTCGCAGAGTTGCCAAGCTAAATCCCAACTCGGACCGACCCCGTAACATAATAGTCACCTTGCCCTCCGAACGCCACAGAGATATTATTATTTCAGCTTTCAAGCGATATAACAAAGAACACCGATCTGAGCCTCTAAGCTCGGTGCATATTGGTGTTCCGGGGGAGAGAAGTAATATATATATAGTTGAACACTTGGCTCCTGAATCTAAGGAATTATATGCAGCTGCTAGAAGGTTTAAAAGAGAAAATAATTATAAATTTGTTTGGGTAAAGTATGGCAGAATATATCTACGCAAGAGCGACGACGGCCCTGCAATACAAGTTAAAGACTTGGCCTTCCTTAGCAAATTGAATACAGGTGCTGGTACTAATATTAAATCCTAGGTATTATTCGCTGATGGCTATTATTTTATTCATTCTACATTTTTATGGAGCACAACTTATCAATCTACTATCAAAATGTTAATAGACTCCGAACGAAAACCAATGAAATTTTTTTAAATATACTTGCATGCAATTATGATGTTATCTGTTTTACTGAAACAAATCTTAATCAAAGTGTATTCAATAGTGAGATTTTTGATGACAGATATAATGTCTTTAGACGAGACCGAGAAAGCACTGCCATAACAAAATCTGACGGTGGCGGTGTCTTAATTGCTGTTAAAAAGAATATCAATGTATCACGCCAACTCTGCTGGGACAGTGGGGTTGAGGATATCTGGCTCACATTACTTCCGCACGAAGTTCAAGCTCATAAAATCAACCTATGTGTCTGCTATCTCCCACCTGACATAAATCCTGGTTTACTAACTCATTTTTACAATAACATACAATCAGTCTTGCTAAACTTTGATGCTGGCGAAGTCCCAATTCTGATTGGTGACTTCAATACACCTAACATATCGTGGTTGCAATCTGGATCTGTCCTTACCCAGGGCTGTTCCGCAGATTTTAAATCTCGGCTTCTTCTTGAGACTACTTCTATGTGTAATCTTTCACAGTTTAATTATGTACACAATAAGAATGGTCGAATTCTAGATCTGGTTCTCTCCTCACATAATGGTATAAAACTCTCTAATGTTGACCCTATCTCACGAATTGATCAACATCATCCGCCACTTCTAATTGAAATACCAGTTACCAAGACTAGTCAAAATTTAAAGCAAAAGCCTTGTGCTCGCCCTAATTTTAATAAATGCAACTATAATAATCTTAAAACCGAGTTGAAAACGATTGATTGGGTAAACATACTAAATAAAAATGATATCAATAAGGCCGTCGAAACATTTTACGCATTAATTAACGACCTTATTATTAAACATACTCCTTTTCATCAACAAAATAGGCGCAGATACCCAATATGGTTCTCAACTGCTCTTAAAAGATGCTTACAAGAAAAAAATAAATTCCATAAACGTTTTAAAAAATATAACAACCCAAGGGACTATGACACATTCTCATGTTTGCGTGCTCGAGCTAAGCGGTTAATGGAAGCATGTTACAGAAAATTCATTACTGTTACGGAGAACGAAATCGGTGTGAATATTAAGCAATTTTGGACATTTGTTCATAATAAAAAGGGTCACATTGTCGTTCCCCAGACAATGAAACTTGGTGATATCTGTTCTTCTGATGGAAAAGGTGTATGTGATCTTTTTTCAAAATATTTTAGTTCGGTTTTTGAAAACAAAAGCCCACAGACTTCATATGTTAATGAAGACGATAGTCCATTTAATTCTCCATTGACCCAGATTCATATTTCAGCTGATGAAGTACTAGATAAATTAAAAAAGTTAGATGCTAATAAGGGGGCTGGGCCGGATGAGATTCCTGCAAGATTCTTTAAGGAGTGTGCTGATGATCTATGTTTACCATTGTCAATATTATTTAATATCTCTTTAGAACTGGGAATATTCCCGCAATATTGGAAACTTGCGTATATAATTCCAGTGCATAAGTCTGGTGATATTTCAAACTGCGAAAATTACAGACCTATCAGTATTTTGTCCTGCCCCGCCAAGCTGTTTGAAGCCATTGTTTATGACCACATATACCACCAAGTCAAACCTCTTCTTTCGGACAAACAACACGGTTTCGTGAAAAGTAAATCTACAACTAGTAATCTTCTAGAATATAAACACTATTTATGCGAAGTCTTTGACAAGGGTGGTCAAGTAGACAGCGTATATACAGATTTTATGAAAGCCTTTGATAAAGTTAATCATAGCCTGCTTTGTCATAAGATCTCGAAGTGTGGTATCCACGGTTCTATGCTTAGATGGGTGGAGTCATATCTTGGGAATAGGAGTCAGCTTGTGGCGCTTAAAGGTAACATTTCAGATCCAGTTGAAGTATCTTCTGGTGTACCTCAAGGATCCCATTTGGGTCCATTATTTTTCGTAATATTCATTAACGATCTTGTTGCTAAGCTCTCGTGCCAGTATTTACTTTATGCCGACGACCTAAAAATTTATAACAGAATTAATTCTGATATCGATGCTGAGTGTCTTCAGAAAGATCTTGACACGGTGTCTGATTGGTGTCAACAAAACAAAATGTTCTTACATGCCCAGAAGTGTAGTATTATCTCCTTCACCAATAAACAGAATAAGATAATGTATCGATACAATCTGAAGGGACTGACAATTGAACGCAAGACAGTTGTTAAGGATCTTGGCGTCCTTTTCGATGATAGGCTGACTTTCCGAGAGCACTATGATCATATTATAAAGAAATCATTACAAATGCTTGGGTTCATAGGCAGGATCACAAAAGACTTTAAGAATATTAAGAGCCTTATTATTCTATTTAATTCTTTAGTAAGAAGTAAACTGGAGTACGCCTCCATAATATGGTCTCCTATTTACGCAGTTCACTCTAGGCATATCGAAAGCGTTCAAAGCAGATTTATTCGTTTGCTTTGTTATAGAACCGCTCCTGGTCGTAACCCATCTTCTTACCATGAAAGACTTGCCAAGTTTAGAATGACTGATCTCAATACTCGGCGTCATCAACAGGACTTGATTGTATTGTTCAAATTACTCCATTCCATCATAGATTCCCCATCACTGTTGAGTGGCTTGAATATCAACATTCGATACAATGCCAGACGTACTCTCCCCACCTTTGTTCTTCCCGTGTACAATAATAACATATCCTTCTTTAACCCAATACCTAGAATGTGCCGGAAGTATAATGAGCTCTCTTATAATAATGATCTTGATATTTTCAATAACCATTTTCTACGTTTCAAAAAAAATATTAAAAATATCCTCCGCTTTACCTCCTGTTATTAATTCCATCATAGACTGTGTGTCTTTTTGTTTTGTGTTTACTTTCATGTTTTAAACTAAGTTCACTCCAAGATTTTTCTATCCTTGTAATTCTGTTAATTTAGTTATTTTGTTTCTTAGTATAGTGTACTGATTTACTAGATCGAATCTTTATGCTAACACGCCCAGGATAGCAATCTAGATCATAAATAACTATATGTTAATTGTTCTAAACTGTTATTTCACTGTGATTGTTATCTGTTGTGTTGCTTGAATAAATAAATAAAATAAAAATAAAAAATAAAATTCTCACAGCTCGTCTCTGTATAGACGAAGCCAAGACAGGATGTAGAAGACTTTATTGAACTGTCTTAGTCTATATATAACATTACGATTGCCGTTGACCAAGCAATACGCGTTATGTCGCAGTAATGTATTAAGTTGAGGTTAAACACACTAATTAGCTAATATGCTACATATTGCACCTAACTTAAGAAAGATCTTTTGCGTCACCCCGATCTTTTGCGTCACCCCGTTCCCCTGGGGTGATCGCTTCCGATGAAGCCTTTATAGCCTTCCCGGCTAAAGGCAGTCCCAGGGGGTGTTTTAGTCAGTGGAAATCTGACAAAACCAGTTCGTTCGCACGAAATGGTATCTTTGAAAGATTTCACCTCCTCCCTCCATTTTTCCGGAGGGTGCCCCTCACGGAAGAATGACTAACGCACACCCGGGTGTGGGTTAGTCCTTATTGTGTGGGTCTTCAAATTTCTTTAGCGAAAACAAAAAAAAAAAAGAAAAATGAAAGATCTGGTTTTTCTCTCTGGATTGTGGAGGTCTACCCGCGACGGCTTCCTTCCTTAGTCTTGAGGTACGATTCCGATGTCAGCGACCGCGGCCGGCGGCGACGGCATCCAACGCCTGCGACCCTCGTCATTTGTCGCCAAGTGATCCATAGCACACTGATCCAAGCACAGCGACCAACCACCATTCTTCATTCATTCTTCCCCTAGTTTTTTAACGAACGAACGTGTTCTGGTTCTATCACTATTATGTCGGATTATTTATCCACAATAGAGCTCAATGTCGTCGTTGCGCGTGTCATTCTAACCAAACACGCAGGTTAAGCAACGTTGACCGCAGCCTGTCTAGAGATGGGTTTATATACCTCGAATTCGAACCGTCGGTCCCGGCTGTTGTCAATAGATGACAGTCGTTAAGCTAAGTCAGTGACTCTCGGGCGCGCTTGAAAACACTGGCTTTCGCCAATCCAAATTTGAGCGTATCCCTGCAGTGGGATGATATTTATCCATCGCTAAAAAAAGAGTTATACGGCAGTTATTAGAAGAAGAAGAAGATGACGAAGATGAACACTCATTTTGTTGGCCTTTCTCTTGGAAAAAAGAAAGAAGATGACTATCTACAGATCACGAAAAAATTAGGGTTGTTTTGAAACACTGTTAAAACGTCGTTTAAATTATAAAGAAGAAAAATAGCCGGGTCGCACGGCGTCACCGCTACCGGAGTAGGGTCGCGCGACCCGCTCGCGGTTGCCGACACGAAATGGTACCTTTACACAAACAATGCCAATCTAAAAAGAAGAGTTACAAACCTAATGCCTCTTCACTTGTTATTTGAAGGAGTTGGACAATTGGGATAGCTTCGCAGAGGGCGAGAATGCGTTTCAATGACGTGCTGCACGAACCATAGAGTATTAGGAAATTATTGGGAATTATAGATAATTAGCGATAGGGAAATAAAGAGGGATTTCTTCTTCGTTCCACTACTATTCAGTACCACTACCGAACAACTCCACGGAACACAACCCGTAGCACAATCAGTAGAACACACAAAGTGAAGCAAAATTCATATGCGAACTTAGGATTAGCGAACTTAGGATTATCGACAATTCTCACAGGTCATATTTGCATCGAATCACAAGGCCCTAGCTGGTGTTCAGGAGCTCCCACATTATAGGAATGTATTACTTTTAAAAACACGATTTACTTGGGACTCCTCAATGGTCAACGGTAAGTAGTTTGGGCTCGGTTATCTTCTTCTTAGTGAGATTTTGGTAACATAGCATGTTTTTAAATTAAAATAATATTACAATAATCTTAAGTTGGGCACTGTAAAAAGTCCAAGACTAACCTGCATGATGGGAGATCTAGTCCACATTTCTGCCATGATGCAGCCGGCGCCCCACATGTCCACCGGCGGGCCGTAGTTACGGTCCCCTGCAAGAATATTGATTGATCAATCACATCATTGACAAACAATTAAAAAAAAAGAATTGATTATTTAAAAAAATACAATTTATACACTTTAGACTGCAGTAATAGCCTATAGTGGAGAAAGAACCGGCATATTAACTAATCAGTGTGTACATATACAATTAAATTCGGTTTCAGATTTATGTACATATTTGTAATTATCACTTGCTTGGCGGCAAAAGACAACATGTGAGGAAACCCACACATCAAAGAAATTATAATTCTGAAAACATATGTCGTAATCCAAGAAAAATCTGATTTGCCTTCTGGGTTGTGGAGGTTGGATGGCAGTCGTTCCGTGTTAAAATTAACATCTTCATCAAATCCTTAGTCTCAGGTAGCGGACCCCACCAATCCTAATAACATAAACATAAAAACGCTTATTCTTCCTTGTAGAAAGGTACAGCGTCCGGAAACTTTTAAGCAAAACAGTGCTTGGGTTTGAAGTCACCTGTCTTTCGCTGCAAACAACGAGAAAGACTAAAGCTAAGATCTAAAATTCTAATTCTAATATGTAATTAGATAAAGGCTTAATATTACTTGGTAATGGAATAGGAAACAGGATAACGTTATGTTAGACACTCACAGTACCGTTTTTACTCTTATTGCGTGCGTCATAAGAACGGTATAAAGGTCAAGCGGTCTAGTTTGAGGTGCCGCTGCATCTACATCGATACTCTCTAGGTTTATAATTGTAGGTATGGGACTTACCGCGATTTGTTTTTATATTTCCCGATATTTCGGTGACGTTGCAGAGGCCATGGTCATGGGATGACTTAATAGGTAAAATACAAATACAAATTGCGGTGAGTCTCGAGTCTCGTACCTACAGCATAGTATAAGGTTTTATTTATTTTTTATTTATTGTATCTAAAAAATGTTACTCGAACTCACACAAAAAAAATCAAAATCGCCATTCAGGGGTTTGGTGATGTACACATAAAGAATAATTAATAGTAGTCATTATTATTTATAAATAAGAAAGAATGATGTAACTGATATACAATGCGAAAGTGAAAGGATGTGGAGAGAGGAACCCATAACCAAATTGATCGTTTTTTAACAGAAGATGGTGTCAGGAGCCCTAGGAACCTAATCGGTTCCTAGACTGACACCATCTTCTGCGTGCATGAAAAGCTATGAATGTCAAAGAAGCAGTGAGGTTTGTAATCAAATCATAAATGTAATGTAGGTATGTATTGGAATTATGCCTGAATTTGTCAGGTCAAGTAATATTTAAGTGGTTGAGTTGGCAATTAATTAAATTTCAATAGAAAGTAATAACAACACAACAAATTCTATATCTGTGCCTGTTTAAATAAGATACATGACATTATTACAAATTTAGTAATGACGTCACACAGCTGGATGGAAAACAAATCTTTATTTTAATTACAATCTAAACTACTTACATTAGAATATATGTAGTCTAAATTTATATTTTTTATTGTTTATCAATTTATAATAAAAATATGCCTACTTTGAAGTTTTGTCTATATCTTTTGAGTAGGTAAGGTAGGCAGGGTATACTGTATATTGAAATGCGAGCATTGCACAAAATTTGTGATATAACCCTTTCTAACTGCATTTGCATCAATAACGTAAGAAAGACAGTTGGTGTGAAATAGTCAGTGTTAAAATAAGAAAAGGTGTGCTCTGTTGGTTTCTGCATGTAGAAACAAACAGGTTGAAAGAATAATAAAACAGATACACATAATACAAAACTGTAAGGATGTAGGAATTGAGGTAGTAAAGACTCAAGTACTATAACCAAATTGGTTCTCGGTTATCAAAAGTTCTATCTATCTATATACCTATAACTTCTCACCAAATCCCTTGCGGGGTAGGCAGAGAACCGAGCACCACATGTCTCGATCCTTACAAACCTCACTCTCTTCTCTATCATTCATTGCTCTTCTTATGCACACTCACCGGTTTCTATGGCTCCTAATAAAACTTTTTTTTTATATTAGAGGGGCCAAATAAGCATGTGGGTTAGCTGAAGGGTCACTGATCCGTTACCAGTCTTTTTAAGGAAACACGGGCCTTTTTCTTGAAGGCATCCATATCGTATTTGTCAAGCACAATCAATTTGGTCATGGTAGGTAAGTCTTGGCCTTCCTCGGTTCCTTCAGCCTTCTATTTTCACATTGTATATCAGATTCGTAATTGTTTCTTCCTGCATTCTTTCTAAATGTCCGAACCAACAGAGCATACCTCTTCTTATTTTAATTAGCTTATTTTAATTAATCAAGAATTTTAGAAAGCCATGAATGTGCATGAACAGAGATTGTATGTTAAAGCTACGAAAACAACTGGGATGTGTAAGGAACCCCTATCACGGACCACAGTTCATTCTTCCTACCCTGCAAGGAACCTGGCATGAACATGTACATAGATATATTGTTGTTCTTCAATTTAAACTATGTAGTTAACTTGGCTCAGACTTTATTTATAATAGAGTTTCGACTACATTTTTTTGTTAAAAACTCATAACAAAGAGGATATTTACAAATTTTTTTTTACTTTTTTTTCACGAGTCAAAGAAATAGCGAGATAAAAATAAAGAAGTATGATTATTTTCACATATTTTGGGCTATGTTCCATTTTAATGTAATATTGACATTTCACTTTAAATTATTATTATTTATTTATTTATTGAGTCATCATCATCATTCGACCCTTAACCCCAGTTGCATCCTATGCTTTCACTTCGGAGCCCAGGGTCCGCAGTCTTGGTTATAGAGTATAATTTATTTTTTTTCAACAACTATATATCTATTTCTTTACCCTTTGAGGATCGAGACATGTGGTTCTTTGAGGGCAGAATGGAAGAGACCAAACCTCACCCCTGCATGCCTTAATTTAATGACCAATAATAAAAATCCCTACCCATAACTATTTATCACTCACCCAATAACAGCTCTGGGGGTCTGTACCACAGGGTAACCACTCTGTTTGTGTACTTATTAGCTTGTCCTGACTTCGCCACACTGAACGCTCTGGCCAGACCAAAGTCAGCCAGCTTCAATATTCCGTTCTTAGTAATCAACACGTTTGCAGCCTTCATGTCTCTGTGTAGGATTTTATTACTGTGTATGTAGTATAGACCATTCAATAATTGCTGCATAACCTTTTTAATTTCCCCTAAACTAAATTTTACATTCACGTTTGACAGCAAACCGGCTAAATCGTGTTCGCAGAAGTCGAAAACTAAGTAGAAAGTTGACCTATATTTATTGTGCAATGTCGCCTTTGTCCGGCATATTTCGATTAAATTCACGACGTTCTCGTGTTTCAATAGCTGTAATATCTTTATTTCTCGCAGCGCTGTGATCGGGAAGCCCTCCTTCTCGTTATCCATCAACACCTTCTTCATAGCGACGAATTTTTTACTACTATTTCTGGCACGTGCTTTAAACACTTCTCCGAAGGTTCCTTGGCCGATTTTTGCGACTTTCTCGTATTTTGAAGACTCATCGCAGAACGGAAAGTCGAAATCTTCTATGTATTTCTCTTTCTCCCTCATATTTAGGATGGTCGAACTAGTGCTCATTACGGGTGGCGCGGGCTCCCGCGGAGCACTCACGCTTTGCATTTTGGAAGCAATTTTTGTAGCTTTTGCAGAAATTGTAAATATAATAAATTCTGGCCGATTTATTACAAAAATGATATTTATTATTCATTAAATTCAAGCACAGCAAAACTGAAAATTAAATAGCATTCAATAGGAAAACAAATTAAGTTCAAGAAAGAAAACACCACACGTCGCACTTCACTGACAGTCACTGTCAACTGTCAATACAATATGTCAGTTTGGTTGTCTCACAAAAATCATTTTCATTTCATTTTCTGAACCATATATATTCATCGATGCGATAAGTGGTATTCACATTGCCTCGGAAAGCTAAATTCAAAAATTTGAAAAGTTTTAACTCAGACTATACATTTTGACAGATAACTTTTCGATATCGATTCGAATGCAACAAAAAACTTACATTTTGCTCTGTACATATTGTGTGTGTGTCTTTATTTGTTTCATCATTTTCCAGAGAACATCGTATTACCTTACTTACTAAAATATTTTTTATACCAACACTCACAAAGCTATTGTCGTAGAGTTAAGTATGTACCTACTTAGCGTAGTCACTGATTTATAAAAAAGAAAACACTATCACTAGCGAAAATGTCATAACCACAGAGAATAATTGAACTGAACAAATACATTATTTGTGAAGTACATATACTCTGTTTATATTTAAATTTGCGTTGTACTGTTCCTGATAAGCTGCTGCTTAGCTTGCTTAGCTGCTCAGCTGTTAGTAAAGCCCTCCATTATGCTCTTTCAGAATTGAATCATCAATCAAGGCACACCACCGGTATAAAATTGAACCCTCAATTATAGATGGCCACATCCAACTTATTTACAGAAATATTTGGTAGCGTGAAATCTCCATCAGATCAGATGTTTTCTATCGTTTAACTAAAATAATGTTTTAGTCAAACGATAGCTCCTTTACGGGGTAAGCTGGAGTTTAGCGCCACAGACATAGGACTCGGTTCTTACTTCTTACAGGTCCCAGTCGCTTCTTTTACATTCATAGCTTTTAGAATGATACCCCTTTCTGATAACACACAATACCACCAATCATCCAACGTCATATCCAGGTCCACAAGTAATCAATGTCCGCCGTAAAGACGTTTCACGTACTTCTGAAATGTTATAGCATCAATTTTTGATATTTGTCTATTTACTAACATCCGCAATGACGGTATTAAAATGAATTACAGGGTATTCCCAAGGGACTTCAGGATGGGGTTTTTCAAGTAAGGCGTGAAAACGTTTTTAGAGTGTCCGCAACGCATAAGTGACACCCCTGATGTTGCAAATGTCCATAGGCTACGATGGCTGTTTACCATCAAGCAAGCCTAGTTTGCCTAGTGCCAAGCATATACTAGTTTGGCACCTTGGTGATACAAAAAAAAATATGGTTGCGTCTGCTAATGCTACGTATGCCTTTATAACTAACAAATCGCACTTGAATATATATAATAAACTAACACTTGATAGTAAGGAATAGGAAAACGAGTACCAATTATTGAACTTAATTGAGACGTGGTAAAAAATAATAATGTCGTCTTAACCTCATTATTTCTTCTCGCTGGCTATAGGAAGGTGGTCATATTAATTGGCCTTTTCTGTAACAAAACCACCAATAGCGTCAAATCATAAGCCTGCCCTTAACAGTACAGGCTTTTTTTTTTTGTATAAGTACTCATGTGTTCCCATGAAATTGTAATGGCTCACATATAGACAGTAAGCAAACTCTTCCATAAGTTAATTAATTTGCGATCACAAATTTAAGTAAACATAAGTTGACATAATGTCTTGTTTTTATTATCGGACCGGGACATAATAAATAATATGAAAATTTTTTTCTTGGTTTACACGTTTTATTTACACACCTTGGTGCCTTATGTTCAGGGCCGCAGATGTATTAAAAACTTTAACTATCTTCCTTCTGATGTGACAGTTAGTGTACGTCAAGTAAGACTGTCTATAAAATTGTCATCAATGTACATTGCAAATTTTTGTTATCAATTTTGGAAAATATAATCGCAATAATAAATTTTATCAGAAAACTGTAAGGTAACATTAAAATTACATGTATTTACCTACTGCAAGATTTGCATAGCTACTTTAAATTTTATTGCCATCTGTAGTACTACTGTATCGTATTGATCCTTAAAATCTTTTGTTTGTGTAAATTTTATGTGTAAACATTTTTTATCTCGGCGAGTGACTAAAACCAGTGATAAAATGTATTGTGAATAATGAGTGCATGAGTATCAGTTTATCGAATTGTAACGCAGTTAATTGTTTTATCTTAATTGAATACCGCCTACTTTGGCCGTAATACGTGGATACTTTCTATTTCCCTTATAGAAACTACGCCGGTATGTGAAAGCTTTTATTCATTTTTAAAAAATTAAGGCTCTCTTATATCCTGACGGTTAGTTAGAAAATTGTAAGGTTAACAATAAGTAATACTCTTAATCAACAACAATAAATAATACAGTTTTGTGCCAGTATATAGATTATTGTGAATAAATTTTTCAGGTCATCTGATTTAGGCGCGGAAGGCGTAGAAAATATGTGAATTAGTAATATATCTCCGAGCTATATGATTGTGAGCTTTATGAAAGTTTTAACTGTCAGAAATTGAGTTTCAGTAAAAAATTGTTTCACATACATTTCACCACGCCTGTCTCCCATTGGGGTAGGCCGAGACTATAGAACGCTAGGTGCATAGATCCGAACATGCCTCTCGCTTCTTCTACACTCATCAACCAAATAGTTTTAATCTTTGAAATATTATGTAAAATATGTATTTTTGTACTTTGTACCTTACCTCACTTATTACTTTTTAAATTCAATGTTTGCTTAGAAATATTTGTTTAGAACTTTAGAGTCTTGTAACTATTTTCAATTTAATAAAAAGAAGCTGTAAAAAGTTAGCCTTAAATTTGACATGGGCTCTTCAGAAGGTATAAAACATAACCTTTAAAGTTGCATTTTTTTATAGCTACCCAGAAAAAAAATAAGATAAAAGCAGTTTGCATCTACCCTACAAAATTGAATGAAAGACTGGTAACGTGCAACTTGGTCAGTGATAATTGGTTACATGATGAGCAGAGAAAAACGAAGCTGTCAGCTTATTTCAGCTTACTTTTTTTACATTACATCTAAATTATTCGTTCTAAAATCAAAAATAACTTTTTTCTATTTTCTACCAAAGATCACAATTTTGTAAAAATCTACTATTACAATATTTTTATTATTTGAAATTAGAGCACACTGGAGTGGTCCATTTTACACATTGTTTTGTATCTTTTTATTCAAAAAAATATTATTATTTAGTTTTTATACCTCAGGGATGTGTCACAATTAGAGATTCACATAGTCATGCCACCTCCGCCAGTTTCTGGTGGAATGAGTAGCCCCAAGAAATGCTGGCTTGATGTCTTAAGATATGCCATGTGTGCTAATAGCTTCACTATAAGAGATGCAGAAGACCATTCAGTGTTGGACTTGCTATGAGGAATACAAAGTAAGCAGGGCGTGGATTCCCTATGTGGCTGACATATTCAAGCTACATGACTAAAAGCTTTAAAAAAATAATAGAAAAAAATCAGCCACATGCGAGTCGGACTCGCGCACGAAGGGTTCCGTACCATTATCTATAAAAACGGCACAAAAATGATGTCTGTTTTATTGGAGCCCCGCTTAAATATTTATTTATTCTGTTTTCTAGCATTTGTTGTTATAGCGGCAACGGAAATACATCATGTGTTAAAATTTCCACTGTCCAACTATCACAGTTCATGAGATACAGCCTGGTGACAGACAGACAGACAGAGGAGTCTCAGTAATAGGGTCCGTTTTACCCTTTGGGTACGGTACCCTAAAAAGAATAACTCAAAAATAATTTCACAACAACATATTTGCTTACTTACTTAGAACGGGGAAGTACTTCTAAGGGTTGACACATGCAATATGCAAATTGCATTATAAAGAAGCTGTGGGACCTCTGACAACTATTGTAACTGATCCTGGCAAAGTTGTGCTGTCTTAACAAAAAAGTGAGCATTGAAAATTTTACTTCTCTCTTCCTACCCCTCAAGGAACTTAGTGTGAGGATGTAATAAGCCCACAGTGTAGCTTATGGCAAGCTGTTGGTGAGTAACAATATCACACATACTCAAGTACTACAGAGAGTTGATCAAATCCTTCTTCTCCAGTGTGTCTTGGTTGAAATGGAAACCCCAGGAGGCCTACGGGCCTTTGAGCTTGGGCTTACCTTCATCGGCCATCCAGAGGAGATAGAGCAATATGCTCCAGGGATGGAAGTCTTATAAGGCCATAACGCCACTAGTAACTTTGCAGAAAGTGCAGCACACTTCTCGACATCTCCGAGTCTGGCGTGGATACGCCGATGTAGCCCCTGGCCAACTTTCTCGGGCATTTTAGGGTTTATCCATGGAGAGTCACCACCTGCCGGTATTAACAATCAGATATGATTGTTATAGAAGGTGTCCGTCCCTCTTCTGTAACAGCCCAGCACCTATAATCCCTTCAGATATAATTATGTTAAATAGCATAATAATTTCCCACATGTTCACAATAGTCCCAATACCTGCCAAGACCTGCTCATGGGTATATTATACCTGTACAACGTACAAAGTGGGAAATGTTATTTAAGTTTGTGGATAACAGATGGCGCTGTTGTCAAGATAGCTCACGCTATCGTTTGGTTCTACTTTAAACGTAATACCAAAATTTTTGTTAGCAAATAAACTCCTCAGTTCGATACTTGGTTGTTTTATTTATCATCCTGAAGAGGGCTCTTGAGTTGAACAATACCATTGACATATATTATTCCCATATAACAGCTCACTGTGGGTGTACTACCTTACATCAATCTTCTCAAAGGGGCTACTTGTTAGTAGTTCTGTTCATGAGGAGTGAGCCCAGTGGATAAAGAACCGCCCTATTGACTTACTGGTCCCCGGTTCAAATCCTGGCATGCAGCACTTTATTCTTACTTTCGGATTTATTTATGTAATTATTACTTGGGTGGAAAACATCGTGAGGCAACCCCCACATCCATGAAATTATATTTCACAAGACGTGTGATCTAACCTAAGAATGATCTGGTTTTTTCTCTGGGCTGTGGAGATCTGATGGGAGCTCCATTTAAAAATCAGTGTCGTCCCCAAATCCTTAGGCGTAGGTAGCGAACCCCACCAATCCTAATTGATCAGGGAATGGGATAAGGATAAGAAGAAAGTTTGTAGTTTGGTGCACCGTGTACATGTTAGGTTGAATTTATCAAATCCTATAGCTTGTGGTTCTACAACATTTACTTACATCTCTGTTTATCACAATTTAAATATTTGTTGATGATTTATTTTAGGACAATGGCAAGTGAGACGAGCTCAGCCGTCCTGGACCTGAACGATGCAGACGTCACCGAGGACACGGAGGCTCCGAGCGTGACCGACGACATCAATGATGCTGTGCCACTCATCATGGAACACGGATACGACATTGCTGTTAAAGTATGTTTTGTATATTCACTGCCCAATTTGCCGAAACGAAAAGGTTGGACCATGAAAATGACATAAAACATAGACAAAATGTAGGAAAGAAATTAATCATACTGGCCAAGCGTTAGTCCGATTATACACAAAGAGTTACCGCCATACAATATTCAATAGATGGCGCTGTGTGATTTGTCCGACAATATTTATTTATTTATTAATACGACATATTTTAAAAAAATTGTAAAAGCACTTTTCTTTTTCACTAAAACACTATCCTTATTACTGATGGCACCGACATTATAGCATTGTGACAGGTTGGTTACGAACTCGTATCTGCATTTCCACCATAAGAGCTACCAGCATGTGTATCCGTGGTACTCGCCACAAATGGAACACCACATCCAAACTCCTTGGATTTGAAGATGGATCCGGGATTCAATAATTCTTTTTAGGTACTCTTTAAATTGTAAATTTTCTTGATATTGTACTTCTACTTGGACTCAATATTATCATTTATTGCTCTTATACATTTATAAAGATTGTTATCTTTTGTTGAATAATAAATATTTTTGGATATTTAAACACTATCCTTTGGTGAGTGACCATTCATGCGCAGTCAAGTTTGTTGGAAGTTTGTTTTTAGGCAGATATTATTTGCTTCTCGTTGTTGCCTCCGTGTGTCTCAACATGGGGTGTCATTTCATGTAGGCGTCTCTCACAGCTTTAGCAGTTCATCAGTGTTTGTAACATAATCAATATCTGCCATGCAATTCTCTAAGCGACTCGTAATGGCTGTGTGCGTCGCTGTGATCACAGATGTCACAGCTTTGACATCGTCTACTGCGATCACGGCTAAACTATTTGGTATTCTATAAGGCTGTAAGCGTACGCGAGGCTGTTTGCCTTGTAGAATTCCAATTCCAAGCGCAGCCTTGCGGCGCTAGTGTCGCACAACCATGAAAAGCGACACCAAAGAATTGCAATTTTGTGTTCAAGGCTGTGACAGCCGATGTTCCCGAGGATGTAAGGACGTTTGCTCTTACAGAATTGCATGACTGTTATTGGTTTCAGGTTGACGCGCCGCTGAAACAACTGTCGACGTTAGAAACATTTGTGACGTACAGGGTGCGGTGCGTGTGCGCGCGGTGGCAGACTCCGCCGTGCGTGAGGAGACGGTACAACCACTTCAAGGTACGTGTGGCGCGGAGTAAAGTACTACAATCGTTCATAGGCTACGGTAACCGCTTTACATCAGGTGAGCCGTATACTTGTATGTCTCCCAACGTGGTATAAAACAAAAATTTGATGAGAGATTGCTGCGTCAGTAGTGTGTGAGCATCGCAGAAGTCCTATTATTAGTGATGCAAGCATCTATAGGCTACAAAAACTATTTTACATTAGGTGGACCTTATGCTTTTTTACTTCTTATCTTGTGTAAAATATGAAACATATGCAAATGGCTCTGTGGCACAAAAATCTTATTTTTTATACGACGTCGGGAGGTATAGAAGCATAAGGCCCACCTCATGTGATGTGGTTACCTTGACCTGAACACTTGCAATACATTGAGTATCTCACTCACGCGATACTAACTCTGCTGGTAACACAACAACTTTTTAGGAACTTACTGGTGAACTCACACGCAGGAACACAACAACCCTCCAGGAGTCGTTATTCGGATGCAGTTGTCTGTCAGGTGGAAGTACTTCCCCAGACAGGCTACTTTGATGCCCTCTACCTCTCTTAAAACACCCAGACTAAGATACAGATTGTAATATTTTTTAAAAAAATATTGACTCAATGGGGAGTCGTTCAATTAAGGTAGGGTCGGAGCTCGACCCTGTAAGTTAGGGTTGACTACAAATAAGTGAAAATTCAATAATATTAAGCTAAATAATCGGGCGCCATTGTAGTTGAAACCCTTAATCGCCTTTGGACAGTCAGTGTAGATCTCGAACCTTTAATCTTAGAGGGGTGAATTAAAATTCTGGATTCTTGAACCATCATTTATTACAAATTCTATCTCGGTGTACATGTAGGGGTGTTATAACTCCAGGTGTAATACAGACAGAAAGACTAGGTTTAATATCTAGGTACTTATGACCACAAGGTCAAAAGCACAGTACTAGGTGTTAACAACACTGCATTAGAACTAAGTGTACGCTAGATACAATGATTTCTAGGTCTATCAAGCCTTCATAATTATAAAGAAATAACTATAAATCTGAACCTGTTTTCATTTGAATAATATGAATCTGAACCTGTTTTCATTTCACGTTACTAAAATGATTGATGTTAACCCAACTAACAAAATAAAACGTGATTGGGTCAATTGGTTTATTAAAGTGTTTGTTAAAATGTTTATTAAAGTGTTTGCTAAAGTGTTTGCAAAGAATTGAAAAGAAAACTAATTATTCTAATATAAACGCCTCGTCGATGCGCGCTCATGGGTGGCAAAGCTCCTGCTGGCACGCCATCGGGCGTAGGTTGAAAATACCGGAAAAAACATACCCGACTCGTAGACTACTATCCTTTCGTCATCCGTGGTTTCGCGGGCAAGCCCCAGTGGGTTCTCCAGAAACATGGAGCATCTTGTCCAAAAAACGACATCGACCGCGTGGCTTCCACATCAAAAGTCTGAACCTCTCAAATGCGTGGACCAAAGCATTTTGAAATCCACGCCAAACGAGGTATAACAGATTTATTTATATCTGTTACTGAAACAAAAAATATTAAGAAACCAATTAGAAAAAACGAATGTCTTCGAAAATGGCGAATGTGGTTTTCGTCAAACTAACATTATGACACTTACCACCCAATGAATCCAAAATTTTGTCACTAGGACGAGTACCATCGAAACCATGGTTTTTTAAATACCAGGACGTGAGTAAACGGGCAACATCCGTCATCTGTCGTCTGCGAATTGGACATGCTTGCACTAATGTTTTCCTGGCAAAAATCCGGGTGAAGGACAGTTCGATATGTGAGTGTGGCCTGGACGAAGGGACTCCAGACCATATATTTTTCAATTGTTGTAGGAATACACCCTCCCTGTACGACCTCCTCCCCACTTCCATCCCCCGTCCTATCAATTTTACATCCCTTCTGTCAATTATCATGTCCACTCCTTGTGTATATATTTTATGTGATTATATTAACTCTAATAATATCAGACTTTAAGTTGTTTGTCCACTATAACCTACTAACCCTTTGTGCTGTACTATATGTTATGTTTGTTCTTTGTTTTAGGTAGATCAACAGCAACAGATCGTCAGTGGTCCCATATGTTGCTCTAAAACTAAACTTTTGTACACTCACAAGGCCATTTTGTCGAAGTTTTAACTACTAAGCATAGTCACTTACTTAGCATTCCACTTATATGTGCTATTTTTTGATATTACAAGCAATGTCATTGGCGAGAACAGCAAGAACGCCACAAAGAAGAGATTAGAATTAGATTAACCAGATGTTTACTAATATGCTTTTTAGGTTAAGTTACGAAAGAAAAGAATTCAATACACATTAGTTTGTTTTTAATGAGAATGAACATCAATAAATAGGTTTATGCATGTGACGTCGGATATAACGTCACAAGATATGTTCATGCAGACAAATGTTTATTCTATGTGTGAAACGAACCTATGAGCGTTGGTGTCAAAGTAGCGTCACTAACATCTGCGCCACTGTGTTCGTCAAGACATGATAAAGGACTGGTCACTGGTATTCGTGAATTCGCTTTCTCATGACGCTAACTGCTTCCCCCCTCTATGCAGGTGCTGCACAAGCGTCTCTGCGCGTCGCACCCGCTGCTGGCGCCGCCGCCGCTGCCACCGCTCCACTCAGCCCGTCAACAGCTCGACCGGTACGAGCCTTCCTTCGTGGCAGTCCGCACGGTGGCTCTGCACGCCTTTCTCGGTGAGTATAGCTGACTCTCTCCGTCAGGCGTTTTATTTATTTATTATTACGCATATTTAAGGCGACTTTGTCAACTGAGAGGCAAGGTGAGGTATTGGCAATCAGCCTAAATTTGGCGAAGGCGTTCGATCGGGTCTGGCATCGGGGACTTCTATCGAAGTTACCATCTTACGGGCTGCCCGAGGGTTTGTGGAAATGGCTTGCTAGCTAAGAAGCTGTAGCTAATAAGCTGAATAAGAATTCTACAGATGCATAAAAAGCCGTGGTTGACGGTGGCTGCTCCGATGGTATGGATATCAATGCTGGCGTCCCTCAGGGTTCTGTACTGTCTCCGACGCTGTGTCTGCTGCATATCAATGATATGTTGTCAATTGATGGCATTCATTGTTATGCGGACGACAGCACCGGGGACACTTATTATACAGGCTGTACAAACATTCCTCGTTCCCTTGTGGAGGAAAACCGCGATAAACTTGTGTCTGACATTGAGGGTAACATTGGCAAAAGTATCAGACTGAACTTGGTCCAATTCAACCCCATAAAGACAGATAGTCTGCGCGTTCACCGCTAAGAGAACTCCATTTGCTGTGGTTCCTCAATTCCAGAACACAACACTTACCATCACGAAAGTATTGGGATTCTCAGTGTCGAGATCTCCGGCGTTCTATACCGTAATCACCTGGTGAAGAAAGCCGAGCTGGCGTCCAAGAAACTTGGCATACTCAACAGAGCAAAGTAGTACTTCAGTGCGGAGCGAAGACTTATATTATACAAGTCTCAAGTCAGGCAGAGATGGAGTAGTGTAGTCACCTTTGGGCGAGCGGACCTGGATACCAGTTAGGACCTTGTGATTCGGTTCAGAGACGAACTGTTAGAATTGTCGGCGATCTCAAGCTTACACACGGTATCTTAAGTTTAAGGCGAGATTTTCCCTTTGCGGTTTCAGTGTGTGAGTGTGAACTCCCCGCCGTCGACGAACGGTGCGGTTCCAGAGAAGTTTTCTTCCGAGAACTCTCAAGTTGTGGAATGAGCTCCCTGCCGAGGCTTTTCCAAAGGACTACAGCATGGGGTTCTTCAAGAAAGGCGTGAAGAGATTTTTAGAGGATCGGCAACGCATGAGAGACACTGGTGTAACAAATGTCCATAGCGTACGGTCTACCTGATGGTAAGCAGTTACCTGCTTACCATCAGGTAGACCGTACGCTTGATTGTCACCTTAGTGGTATAAAAAAAGGCGTTCATGGTACTCACTCACTCATGCTTACTCGGGCTATTTCCAGGTTTTGCTTCCGTACCATATGGTAATATAACATTACGTTAATATCGTATCTATTTGTGATCAGATCGCGTCGCGAAGCATCCCATACTGACTCACAGCGAGGACTTCAGGCTGTTCGTGACCACGCCGGACGAGGATTTGGAGAAGGTCAGTCAGGGCATCACAGATTTCAATACAATGTCGGGAGGCAGGCATAGCTCCTTCTTCTTCTCCCTAGCGTCATCCCGTTACCGTAAATCCATTAGGATTGACGGGGTTCGCCACCTAAGCCTAAAGATTTGGCAAAATACTGATTTTGACATGGAGCGCCTGCCGATCTTCACAGCCCAGAGGGAAAACCAGACATTTATTAAGTTTGGTCACACACCACTTTTGAAATATAATTTCTTGGACGAGCGGGTTTCCTCAAGATGTTGTCCTTCACCGCCGAGCGAGTGATCATTACAAATATGTACATAAATCAGAAAACATGAATTTAACGGACACCCCAGGATTCGAACCGTTGACCAGTTGGTCAATAGGGCGGTTCCTTATCCGTTGGGCTACTGTTTGATTTGTCCGACAATATTTGTTTAAGTATATTTATGATTACTTTGTCTGGCCATAAATACTTTACATAGAAACTTTTCTTTTTTTCAACTCTTAATTATTTTGAATTTGGAACGCGTTTATTACGTTAAAAACTTCTTTCGATTTCCCGCAGTTTTTACATATGTTTTTTCGTGTTTATTATCAAATTACAATTCGGTGTTAAAAAAAATATGATTGCAGTGATTGCCTTGCACAAAGTGAGTATGGAGCCGTCGGTCATATTCAAGACACTTCAAACGCTTGGTATCAGCCGTATGTTCATATATCGTACTATCAACAGATATACCAACACTTCCTCTGTTGAATACCATAATAGATCGGGGCGACCGCGTGCTGTTATAACTACAACGACTGTTGATGCTGTTAAAGCCAGAATTCAACGAATCCCCATTAGGAAACAAAAAATCTTATCGCGAGAATTGAAGATTCACGTTAGGACTCTGTCTCGTATAATAAAACAAGACCTGAAGCTCTGCGCTTGTCGGCAACATACAGGACATGCCCTAAATCAATCCCTACAGTTGAAGAGAGTGGATCGATCAAAACGACTTCTGCCCCGATACGCAGGTGAAAGGCACAGAAATATCCTCTTTACTGATGAAAAAAAATTCACGATTAAAGAGCACTACAACAAGCAAAATAATAAAGTGTCCTGCATCTGTACTGGTTGGGTGAGGGGGTGTCTTATCAATGAGTCACAAAGCTTCATTTTTGTGAAAAAGGAGTGAAGACTTCAGACAAAATGTATCAAGAGACTGTCTTGGATCGTGTTGTGAAATCTCTCAGCAACACAATTTTTGAAAATGTAGATAGCTGATAGCTTTCCAGCGGCAAACGGCACTTGGTCATAAAACACGAACTACCCAAGTCTGGCTCGAAACCAACGTTCTGGACTTTATAAGAGCTGAAGACTGGCCCTCGTCTAGCCCAGATCTGAACCCCATAGACTAAACAGAGGTACGATTTGGAGCAGGAGTTGGGAATGCGGGTCACCGAAACTACAGTCTCCGAAATAGTGATGGGGAAAACACGAGCAAAATTTATAAAATACTGCGTCAGTCTAGCCACGGCTACTATAGATCGGAATAAGCAGAGCAGCTCCACCTAGGACTAATGCTGTATACCTCGGCTATACTCTGTATAGCCGCAGGGATCGCGGTGGCTAGGTGGTGCTGTGAAGCTCTCTGTCGCCCGTGGCTGGACTGATGCAGTATGGGGAGGGAAGTTTGGAAATAGCCACTATCGTTTCACCGACGTTCTCAAATGGGCAAAATAAAAATTTATAGGACATAAAAATGAAAGATGATGAATGGAAGAATGAATTGCGGAATGAAAGAAAGGATGATGTATGAATGTGTTATTATTTATAATTTTAATTTCAATAAATAAATGGTATAATTCATATATATATTGCTGCAAACAGCGCCTTGCCCACGGCAGGGGTGTATGAATAAAAAAAAAAAAAAAGAACCCCATAGACTACAGATTTTAGAGGACATGGCCTGCTCGAAACGACACGCCGACATTATGTCTCTTAAGAAATCTCTGGAGCAAGCAGTGGCTAAATTTCCCATGAAAACAGTGCGTAAATCATAGATTCGTGGCCAGACTAATTAAAGGCATGTATCAAAGCCAAACGTGGGCATTTCGAATAGAATAATTTTTTTATTTCTTGCTGAGACTTCCATAAATATGTACATATAAGTTTTATTAAGATTACATTACTTCATAAAAAAATAAATGCATTTTTAACGGAACTTATGGCCGGACTAGGTATATTATAACCTCACGCCGAATCTCTTGTATTATAAATTTGTATCATAAAATTTCCTTTGAAAATGTTTTTTTACCGTTTCACGTTTCAATTGGAGCTCGTTCTCTTTCCACGTGCAGGTGTTCAGGAGTGAGAACAGCGCCCTCAACCTGTGGGGGCTGAGCTCCGCCCTCTACAGCAGCGCGGAGCCCAAGCCTACCAATGGCGCCAGGTGACATCCGCTATGACTAAAACTTTTAGTGTTCCGTGGACTCGTACCCAACACAGGCAAAATAGCTTTTTTTATCGAGCCACATCGTACTTCAACGAATTATGTAGTACGAATAAGCATATTGATATATTTTGCAGTAGCAAAACATATATAAGAAAACAGATACTGACAGAAACATTTAGATTGTGCTCCATAATAATACATTATTAGAGAATAAGTACATATTTCCTGTTTATTCTTCACCTTTAGTTTGTAAAGCATGTACAGTGATAATTTGTTAAGTATGTAATCAATTGATAACTATCTGTGGTAGCTTGTAATTGGCTTATATTCATAAATTTAGACGTTCGTTTTGTAACTATAGCTGTAAGCTTCCCTCAAAATAATAAAATAAAATAAAATGTCATCACCACATCTACATCACATACATACATTTTCATTTGACTAGCTCGGCTAATGACGCGACTTTGACACCAACGCTTGCCGGTTCGATTCCCACACAGGACAAACATTTGTGTGCATGAACATGTCTGTTTGTCTTGGTCTGGGTATTTTTAAGAGAAGTAGGGCACATTGAAGCAGTTCGTCTGGGGAAGTACCACCACCTCACAGAAAACCCCAGCCAAATAACAACTCGTGTGATTGAGGTCACCATTAAACTACTAAGGAGCAGTGGTAGAGGTGGCATCGCGCGAGTGATACCAAATCCATTACAAGCGTTCATGGGCTACATCTGTCAATGTATTCTCATCATTCAATCAATGTTTGTTTTGTTAAACAAGTTTTTATAGTAATCGATATGTACTAGTAATTTTGATGGTTGATTTTGATGACAATGTCGGATGCCATATAAGCATACCGCCATATAGGCTTATATGGCTCTTATTTTTCTAATGTGTTCATGTGGACAGAGTAAAAGACCCGGAGTTCGCGGCGGCAGCGGACTACCTGACGTCCCTGGAGCAGAAGCTGACGACCCTGTGCGCGCTCACCACCAAGCTGCACAAGGGCTGCAACGGAATGGCCACCGAACTGATGGGGTAACCACACCACCTTCTATTGTCGACTATTTTTTTATTTTAACCATTGGTAATTTTTTTATACTGTGAATATTTTTTTAATACGACTTACGACTCGTCAAAATAAGTTGTCGTTATTTTAATGACTATTTTGTCGTATCAAAAAACATATTTTTCACAGTCTTAAAGAGTTACCTAAACTTCACTCCACCAAAGATTAATATGGACGTGCCTTAGAACCGATCGTAACAATACAAAAAACAAAAAAAAAAATACTATTTCATCTTCATCCCGTAGTAGAAGTATGTAGAAACAGTGGAGGGCCAAAATTTACCTACCGTGACTAAACTAATCAGGCGCCTTAGAAACCAGCGAGTGTGGATCGAGTCACGTGCCGCTCGGTTCTCTCTGCCTACCCCGCCAGGGATTTGGCGTGAAGTTATAGATAGATAGATCCCGTAGCAGTGTTATTTACAACTTACATTAAAAAAAGAGAGATTAATGCTATGATAAATTAATAAGATATATAAGACGTGTCTAAGTGCCCGTGAGGGTCTACTGGCATTTTTTTTTATCTTTTATTATTTTAGCCAACATAATGTCGCGTCTGCTCTGCAGGTCGTATAATTTGTTTTAGCATTATTTTATTATTGATTTCACAATTATTTTAATTTATTCAGAAGTACACATCCGTGTTATTCTTTCTTAGTAAAAATAATTATGTTGACCAAGTGATCACTGGTAACTTTGTAGTGTTAGCTGTCATCTCATACAATACTACCTTTTTGTATGCGGATTTTTGAATTATTTTAATTTATTCAGGACATGTCCGTTTCTTTCGTTGTAAAAATAAATTTACATAAATAATCACTTGATTGTTCAGCTCACTAATACATTAAAATTGTGGCGATTAACGCGTGTTTTTTTATACAACTACTCGTAGTTTAGCAAACAAACATGCGGCCCGCATTAGACGGTAAGCGGTCACCGCAGCCTATTGACGCTCGTAACACCACGGGGATGTTACTCGCGCGCTGCCAATCTTGTGACCTAAGGCTGTTTCGTCACAGTACCCAGTAATTTCTCTGCCATATTTCACCCTTCAAACCGGAACACAGCTGTATAAATATAGCTGCTTGGCGGTAGAAATAGGTGAGACAGAGGTACCCACGCAGACGACGACTGTACAAAGTCTCCCTCTGTTGAAACCGTGATGTGTGTTTGTGTTGTGTTCAGGATGAAGCGCGCGTGCGACGCGTGGTCGTGCCAGGCGGGCGGCGCGGCGGCGGCGGCGTGCGGCGCGGGCAGCTGCGCGGCGGCCGCGGCGCTAGCCCGCCGGCCGCCGCCCGCGCACCGCGCCCTGCTGCCGCTGCTCGCCGCGTACGCGCGCGCGCACAGGGAGAAGCTGCGGGCGAGGGACGTCGCGCACGGTAACATATAATTTTTTTACTAATTATTAATACGCTTTTATTAGCTTCACCTGTTCACATATAAAAAAAGCTTGTCTCGATTGCGAGTCCGACTCGCGCAGCAAGGGTTCCGTAAAAAATATTCTTGCAAATTAATTTCACAAAAAAAAAAATTTGTGATGTAACTATAAATTTACGGATATTTTTTCCTTTACTACATAACATTAGTTCTTACCAAATTTCATGATTCTAGGCTAACGGGAAGTACCCTATAGGTTTTGATTCCCTTGCGAGTGTCAAAATATGCGCATAAACGGTACATCAACGGCCGTATCTTTTGATTGAGTTTCTGATGTTACCGGCTGGGGGGCGTAGGGCTTAGTGAGACACGTCCAGTTTATATGAATGCCGTTTATTCACTGCGCTCTTATAATTAACACACATCACATCATCACCCTTTTCAAAAAAAAATATTAATAAAAAATGTTTAACACAACTTACTTTGATACATCAGTTATAAATTTTGTCGCTCAGTGTACTTTTACATGTTTATGTTATGACTTATAAGGCTTGGTGACCGAGTACAATTCCTTATCAACGGTCTGTTTATAAACTTAGGAATGCTACCTACCTTGTACCAAGAATGAATTGTTTCAGATTGTAATAATCAAATTGAGTTACAATGTGTATTTAAGTATCTATGTATATCCTTGCACCTGGTCCCTTGCGGGGTAGGCAGAGAGAAAACTTAAAACTTAGCTTAACTTAACTTAACTGTGTATTTAACACATTTTAATTATCTTAAGCGATGTAAATAATTGATCAATTATTTCCTTATTAGATTACATAGTAAAGAATATAATTAAGTCAATTTTAACATAGAAGGTTATATATTTCTTTCTTATATATCTATATTTACTTATTTTAAGCATTTTAAACACTATCTGATAATATTTCGTATTAGAACGAATAATACAATAGAACTTATAGTAATTAGCATACATTAGAGAGTAACGAGTACATGGTATACAATCCTCGAGTTATATTACCTTACAATTGAGAATAGAGAGCTCCCTATACTAAGTTACTTATATATTTATTTAATAACTAATATTACTTTCTTCTCGTGTGACACTAATCGCCTGTTTTATATATTTTAGTGCGATTTTTATGTATAGTATCTATCTTACCTCCTTTTTCTATTCTTACATTTGTGCCTAGGTCCTCAATTACGCTGTATGGTCCTAAATAAATAGGTTTTGTTTTATCATTCGTCTCATTTTTTATCAATAGCATGTCTCCTTTATTATAACAATATGGTCTTACATTTTCGTCATATTTTAGCTTACGTAATTGTTTCTGTGTTACCAGATTATCTCTAGCATGACTATGAGCTATTTTTAATTTGTATTTTAATTCACTTATATAACTGTCTATATTATAGAGTGGATCTATGGGATTATGTATTATTGATGATGGAAGATTACATAGATTTCCAAAAATTAATTCATAAGGCGTATAATTAGTTTCCGAGTGTACAGTGGTATTGAATGCGAATGTCCAGTAAGGTAACCATTTTGCCCACTCGTACGGAGAATTTGCGCTTTGAATTCTTAGAAAATCTCTTAGATTTTTATGCGTATTCTCTAAGGCGCCTATTGTTTCGTGGTGATATGCTGTTGAATGAAGTTTTTCTATACATAGTAGCTTACAGATTTCTGACATTGTTGAGCTCATAAATTCCGTACCGCGATCGGAAACAATGCGTTTTGGAATTCCGTAAATTAATATGTAGTTGTTTACAAGTGATTCCGCAACTGTTATAGTATCTTTTGATTTTATGGGAAATGCATTTACATATTTTGACATTTCACATTGTATTGTTAACACATATGTATTCCCGTCTTTATCTTTTGGTTGAGGACCTAGCAAATCTAAATAGATTGTCTCTAGTGGTCTACCTGCAGTTGTAGTAATTTCTAAAGGCTGTTTCACACTTATGGAATGTTTCATAGTTTGACATTTCTTACATGTAGTCACAAATTTGTTTACATCTTTTTCTAGATTACTCCATGTATATTTACGTTTTATATTGTTTGTCATACGCCTTACACCTGCATGTGCACTTGTTGGCAATAAGTGATAATCGTTTAAAATTTTTAATTTCTCGTTTTCGTCAGTAATTCTTATTATTTTAGTTAAAATATTTATTCGTGGGCCTTCCCATATTTTCCTATTAGATATTTCTTTTTTTAATTCTTTTATAAAACATAATTTATCTTCTTCTTTTATTATGTTTATATTTTTAATATTTAATTTTTTACAAAACTCTTGTAACTGGTCAGCAAATTCTGCTCGAGTAAAATGCTGTTTGAAACTTAAGTCTGTAATTATTATATTTTTATTCGGTACGAATAATAATACTTTATTTTCGTAACTTATTTTATTTTGTTTTCTATACTTGTTTATTTTGTCCTTCGTTTCAAATATTAAGTCAACACTATCGATAGGTTTTTGTAATATTTCTGACATGATTGGTATCTCATCTTGTCTGTTTTCGTTTATTGTCTTGTCGTTGTCTAGTTTTCGCGGTATTTCTGATTTTTCGGCCGTCCTCGAATCAGAACCTTGAGAACTGTCATTCTGTATTTTGTCTAATAGTCGTTTTTGTTTTCTCGTTAGTACGTTACAACTATTATTTCTAGTCATGTCCTTTAACTTATCTGATGAATTGCAATATGAGTTGGAATGTACTTTGACTTTGTACTGGTATCGTATTGTATTAAGAATAATCGTATTTGTCAAGAGGTTTATGTTTGAAATATTTTTATAAATGAAATCAAGACCTAGTATGCCATGGAATCCATTTGGTAGTTCCGTAACTACTTGAAATTTATGAATAATGTATGTTTTAGTATTTGGTATATATAAATTTATATGTTGTTGCCCTAGCGTTGTTATTATGCCCCCTATTCCGGACACCGTTGTTGAATTTGTGTTTATATTTTGAAGTCTAATTGCATCCTGTTTTATTAAAGAAATATTGGCTCCGGTATCTACTAAAAGGGTTTTAATTTTATTGTGTACAAATAATTTTATAGTAAATTTTGAGTTAGTGTTACAAATGTAGTAATTTTTTCCTTTATTTACGAAAAAATTTTTCGGCTTGCTTTTTTTTTTTATCTTCACTTCGGTTATTCATTACCGCGTTCGTTTGGTAATTTCCTCGCGATTTTTGACCTGGGCCTCTAAGGGTATTTTGTCCTCTTTGGTAATATTGATCTCTGGAATTATTTTGGAAGTTATTCCTACCATTTCCATGATTATTTCTGTTGTTATAATTTTGATAATGAGGTGTATTATTATTTTGATAATAATTTTGATAACGTGAATAGTTTTGATCGCGTGACCGTCCATACCCCCTGTAGGCACCTTGTGGTCCTCTATACCCACGTGATCTACGGAATGTGTTACCTCTGTAGTTACCCCTGAAATACATTGCTGATGTATATCCGTCAATATTCCGTCGCGCATTATCCTCTATGTCTTCTTCAATCGCGGCGCGAACAGCGTCCTTCAAGTTATCATAGTTACGAGCTGATATCACCGTTGCTATTTGACGGTTCCGTAAACCGTTAATGAATTGCCTAATTGCAAACTTTTCATTGATTGGTTTAAGAATTGCTTCCGATGATTCGTCCGATTTAGTTTGAGATATAGTTAGTTCCGAAAATAATGTTTCTAAACGCGAACCTAGCTGAGCTATGGTACCATCCCGTTGAGTGGTATTTTGCATTTGTGTCATAATAGAGGTTGGATTTTTACTTATTAATATATATTTTTCTATATCTCTTATAAGTGATTTTAACGAATCGTATTTTTGATTTAATTTTATTTTAGAATTTCTATCCAATCGTGTTTTAAGAACGAAATTTACTAATTTGTCTTCATTAATTGGATCTATACAGCTCAAATATAGTTCTGATGTATTTATTAATTTATGCACTGTTTCTTGTTTACCGTTTAATTCTGGTATCAGAGACGAAGCCGTTTTTAAGTCGAATTTATCCATATTTAATTTTGTGTTATTTATACTTTTGTTCTCAATATAATCGTCTTTATTAATCTCGCTCCCCTAAATCTGTATCTGTCTGTAATGTTCTTTTATTAATTCAGTATATTCAAATAATTCTGTTTTAATTTCCTTATCTTCAATCGCGCTAATTAACTCATCAACCTTTTCTATCAAACTTTTTGCTAACTCTATCTTTTTCAAAACATAATCTTTCCTTTGTTTTCTTTTAGACCCCAATTTCGTTAAATCGGTTTTAATTTTTCCTATTTCTAATTCGATTTCCACAACTGCTGACTCCAATTCTTCCATAATCTAGAGTAAACATCATTTATCACTTAAGGCCGTATTATACTAATAATAAAATGTATCATATGACATCTCACAATTATAACAATATGTTCTTATCATATCAATATGGTAAATGCAACGCATGCTCTTGGCATGGTCGACTTTAGGTAAATAGATATATATATATATATATATATATATATATATATATATATATATATATATATATATATATATATAGACACGTTTACAATGGGCCGGTAACCCAACCTGGAAGAGGTGAGGCATATAATTGTGTCTTGGCCGCCTTCGATTCTTCTTTTAATACATGAAAATTAATACATAATGGAATTGTTCCAATGTATTCACTCGACACTTAACATAACCCATATAGACGTACAGTTCTTTATTCTGAAAATCAAATATAATTAATATGTAAATACATACTGAACTTGTAAATTCGTCCTGCACTTCACTATCGCTTCATTATCCATACTCGATGTCCTGTGATCCTACTCCCGGCAGCTCTACAGGTCTCGAACAACTCCCAGCTGCTTTGCTCTCTAATTCACACTATTTTAATGTTATTCGATATCGCTGGAACCGGTTGCTTGCATCTTTATTTGTGTCCTCAATGTTCTTAGTTGCACCATTTTTTCAATATGTCGATTGTAGAATAATTTGCATATAAAGAATGCACCAGAGATGAGAATGATGATTAGTACCAATAAAATTGTTATTAAAAGGTACTCGTTGTTAGTACTTATAGTAATTTCAATTTTCAAATCATTTTTTATCTCTGCATTCAGGTTATCTGTATCTGCGTTTACCTCAAGTACAGCCATTTTACTTAATACCGATGTCGATCTTCAAAGTCATCACTAATTCACCAACGCAATATTTGTTCATACACCCATTGTTTATTTTAATTTTATTTATATTATTATTATTTTATTTTAAGTCTTTATCACAATGTCTATTATTCGCCATTTTCACTATAGAGTTTATTATATTCATTTAACGCGAGTGGCGCGCGGCGCACAGCGCGCAGCGCGCAGCCGTGCGCACGCCGTTCGTATCTTATACGCTCTACATTGTGCCAGTAGCAGACGTAGCAGTAGGCCCGCTCCGCAGGGTCGCCATCTGATGTTACCGGCTGGGGGGCGTAGGGCTTAGTGAGACACGTCCAGTTTATATGAATGCCGTTTATTCACTGCGCTCTTATAATTAACACACATCACAAGTTGTCTTAGAAGTATGATTTTTCCACTGCTCGAAGGGAATGCAGACTTGAGTATTTGATATTAATTTCGGTTTGATAGCTCCACCCGCCCTGAGAAAAGGCGTCTTGATGGGCAAACAGACGGACGACAAAGTGATCCTGTTGGGACAGTTGCTTGTGTCTTTATTGTCCCAATGTTACGGAGTGTGGTGGGCGTTGAATGATATTTATTTATTTATTTATTTATTAGTTACATCAACAAAGCGAACACTAACACTTACAATTAAAAATTATACATTTTTATAATAGATACATTATAAAGTGCCACCTCAATTACAGATGTAAACAACATGTCAGAAATGCACAGTAGAAATGAATAAAATTAACAATAACACAACATATGGTAGCTAAGATAAATATTGCAATTCTTTGGGATATATATAGTTGATAAAATAGACATAAAATTAAATTACAATATTAGAAAAGAGAATGGAATTACATGATTGAATGTCAACTTGAGAATAATTTATTTACCTACGCATAAATTATAAGCTTAAGATTTCTTTTAAAACGACAAGTGCCGCGCGAGAAAACATCGATCTCACGTTGCTCCCTCGCACCGCGCTCGCCGACCACTTCCACCTTAACATCATGAACAACATTGTAATTTTTAGACATTCTGTTTAGAGGGGAGTACTGGCCTAGGTTTGTTCTGGCGCCATTTGCTATAAAGGGATTATACCTTTTACACTGTCTAGGCCGACTTCTCGGGACGCTTATGTTTAATTGTGATAAAAGATAAGGAGCATCAGACACACCATTCAACAATTTAAAAAGAAACAGGCTGTCCAGCAACTCTCGCCTATTCTGAAGCGAATCCAAACGAAAATGTCGAAGACGATCGGTATAAGACGGTAGCTTTTTTGCTAAGTTACAGCTGTAAGATAAGTGCCAGAGAAATCGTTTTTGAACTCTTTCTAAGCGCTTTTTGTAAATATCATAAAACGGATTCCACACGACGCTGCAGTATTCCAAGGAGCTGCGAACGAGAGCGTTGTAAATTGCGATCTTAGTATTAGGGTTCTTGAAATCTTTGCAGTTGCGCAACACGAAACCCAAAGTCTTGAAGCTTTTCTTAGCGATATGATCAATGTGCAAGTTGAATCGCAATTTGCTGTCAAGGATAACCCCCAGATCGCGGATGTGGTATACTTCGGCTAAAGGCACTGAATTTATTCGATAGGACCTAGTGAGTGTTAACTTTTTTCTTGTGAAACGAATCACGTGACATTTTTCCGAATTAAGTATCATGCCATTGAGTTGACACCATGACACCAAGTTATCCAAGTCGTTTTGAAGCAAGCAAGTATCATCGTCTGAATCAACTTTTCTGAAAAACTTTAAATCGTCTGCGAACATGTAAAACTTAGAATTAGCAAAACATTTGCCTATGTCGTTAATGAAAAGGTTGAAGAATAAAGGCCCCAGATGAGATCCCTGAGGGACTCCAGAAAGAGTAGTAAAAGGATTGGAGGAATGGCCGCCTAATACTACGGTAGATTTTCTATTTGTCAAGTAAGACCTGCACCAGCTCAAGAATGCACCATCTATACCAGACAGTTGAAGTTTGTGGATAAGTAATTTATGGTGAACCCTGTCGAAGGCCTTGCTGAAGTCTGTATATATTGCGTCTAATGCATGTCCATGATCCACTTCCTCAGCAAGATCTCCGACAAAGGACACCAAATTGGTGGCAGATGATCTCGCTTTGACAAAACCGTGTTGTTCAAGTAAAATAGTTTGTTTTAGGTGCCACGACAAAATAGGACAAATCAACATCTCGAAAACCTTAGCGAAGACAGGTAACAGTGAAATTGGCCTATAGTTAGTGACAATGCTGGCGTCTCCACTCTTGAACAGAGGCAAGACCAGAGACATCTTCCAAATATCCGGAAAAATTCCAGAATGCAATGATTTGTTAAAAATCAGGGATAAGGGCACTGCCAGACCACTGGCACAATTAACAACAAAGACGGCCGGAATCCCATCTGAGCCGGCTCTCTTAGAATAGTCAAGTCTCTTTAAAACCCTATAAACTTCAGTAGTTGTTACAGAGATCGATGATAAAACATTTGTAGCTGTGGGCTCTTGAGACACATTGAGAATAGACATATTTTCGGTGTTGTATACGGAAGAAAACTGGGCAGCGAATAACTCGCAAATATCAGGTCCACTAGTGGCAACTTTGTCAACGGATGACATGTGGGCAGGGTAATTGCAGCTACTTCCCCGCTTTTGTTTTACATATGACCACAAAAGTTTAGGATTAGTCTTTAAAGACGCCTCCAAAGATACCAAGTATTTACGATAATTAATATCTCGAAGGAGTGCACAACGATCTCTAAGAGTTTCAAACGTGATTTGGTCGCGAGTGTTTCTATATTTCTGGAATTTTTTTCTGTATTTAAATTTTTCTCTGAGAGCTTTAATTAGGGCTGACGAAAACCACACAGGGTATTTCTTTTTGTTATTAGAATTATATTTGGGTACATACTCAGCAATTAACGACTTCAAAATGTCATAAAAAGCTAATATCATTTCATCAACAGTCTGACAAGCTGAAAACACATTACTCCATTGTACTTTACCTAATGCGCGTGTAATTTTCTCATAATCCGCTTTAAAGAAGTGAAATCTAGCGAGATTAGATGATTTTAATTTGGGATGTTCTGTTTCGAGAGCCATGAGCAATTCCAGAGGAGGATGAAGGGGATCGATTGTGCTAAGGGGAGTTAAACAAGTGGAAATCAGCGAGATAGGAGATGTGCAGAGTACAAGATCTAGGATCCTTTTTTTTGAATTCACATAACAATTGTATTGAGCCATGTTATTAAGTGACATAAAGTCAATCAACATACTATGCAACAAACTATATGACGTGATGGGTGAGAGTTTCAGACTTAGTGTTTTTTCCCAGATTAAGCTGCTCAAATTAAAATCGCCAAGAATAATGGTCCTGCCACTGTGGTTTTCCAGAACACTATTAGAATTATTGATATAGTGCTCAAGAACGTGCAGTTGAACAGGAGGGGGCAAATAAACACCGCAAACGTATAAGTATTCAACCTTGTTCATCGTGTCACGCAACTCCAGCCTAACCCAGAGGTCTTCGCAATCTGAATCTTGACCATAAAGACGACACGAATTAAAATGTTTTGATACCGCAATTAACACGCCGCCTCCATCTTTTTTATTGTGGAAACCGCAACTTTCACGATCGCGCCTGTATACCACGTATCGATCATCAAACAATTCATTATCCGAGACACTGCTGTTCAGCCATGTTTCCGTAAAGACTAACACATCAAAATCACAACAAACTATGTTATTGAAGAGCTCGATTGTTTTAGTTCTCAACCCTCTAACGTTTTGATAGTAAAAGCTTATATTATTTGAAACACCCTTTAGTAAAGTTAAACAACCTTAGCGCTATTATGATAACCGATTTAACATATCTATGCTCTTAATATGTACGTAGTTGGACTCATCATTCCTGCGCATAAAAATCCGGCCGTCGCGCACCCACACGTATCTGTATTTCAGATCCTTGGCTTTACTGCGGGCTGCCGTATGAAGAGCTTTATTTTCCGGGGTGAGATGTTCCGCGATGTAAACCGGCGACTTTTTGCTCCCGCCGATACCCAAGTGGCTGGTGTTTAATTTGTCGTCTTTGTTGTTCCTGTTAAATTTAACAGTGGCAGCGAGGAATTCGTCTCTGAGGCGCGGGCTGCTGAATTTTACCAAGATGGAGCGGGGACGGGGACTCGCGTTGTTCATCTTAGCAAGTCTGGAGCAGTAGTGAATATCCTTATCATTGATTGGGCACTTTATTATTTTGCCAAGTTGTTGAACAGTGTTGATCAGATTTTCGCCCCCATTCTCGGGAACGCACTGGAGTTCAATGTTGGCTGAGCGAAAGCACTGATCCAACTGTGCAAGCCGATTTGAAAGTGATAGGTTGTCTGCACGTAACGCTTCATTTTCAATCTGAATGCTTTTTATTATAGTGGACTGAGCGGATTGCTCAAATTTGATTCGCTCCACTTCTTCATTAAAGAATGACATGGATGATTCCAGGGTTTGCACTGCGTTACGGAGCTCATGTAGTTGAGGGCTAAATTGCTGTGTGAATATAGTATGAAGTTCATCTCGAATAATATCTCGTATGCTATTGGCTGAGAGGCAAGTACAAGTACTGTCGACGGCTGTACGGTTTTTAGAAGGACGTACTGTGACGTACTCGTGATGTGGGGACGGTACAGCGCGTACTGGGGTGTTAGAGTTGTCACCGCCTTTCCGTTCCTTACTACGACAAAGTGGACAGACCCAGCTGGTTTTTACTTCGCAGTCCATAGAATCCACTTCCTCTTTTGTAAGATTTAGGCAAGAGAGATGATAATTTGCCACACAACGCGAGCAACTCAGTGCCGGCAATACACCCACTTTGTTTAAGCAACCGGCGCATTGCATACGACTAGCCATCTTATCAGAGCAAGTAATGATCGTGTTCAAAACACTGTCACAGGTTGCAAGTATGAAATAAAAACTAACTCGAAGGTAGGCCTCTGGTCAGTTGATACAAGAATGATACGATGCACTGGTCACTATTGCGAACACTGTTGAACCTCGCGACCAAAATGTTCTAAGCGCCGTAGATTGCGAAGCGGTTACGCGTTATCTTCAACGACACCCACGTAAAGTGAATGATTGTTCGTTTTATAAATTTCGTATTTTATTATCACTTTTATTATTATGAATGCACTGAGTAATCACTTCAATTGATATTGTGATAAGAACATAGAAGAGTTTTACACTGATTTACACTATTTTTATGCCGTAAAATTAATTTTGTTATGAATTATATATATAGCATTATATATATATATATAGCTCTTGTATAAGAATAGCTTTATTGATTGAACACAGTACACGTTAGAGAAGGTTGTAGAGAGAAGTGATCGCGCGGTCACTTTCAGTTCATCAAGTTGCGAATTGATGATACAACAGTATAATATAGGGTCGCTACAATCCTATAGACGTTCCGTTTTTCCTTTTGAGATACGGAACCCTGCAAATCTTGAAAATTTGATCTACTTTCCAGTTTCCGATTGAGCTGAAACATGTACGTTTAGTTTGACAATCGGATTTGAGAAAAGGCGGACTCCCAAAGATGGCCGACTAGGCGTTATTTTGTGAAAGCTAAATTTACTCATAATTTGATACCTTGATATATTGATATCATACGAGGGCTTACTGAGAATAATAATAATTTGACGAGCTCGGTGGCTCAGTCGTGATTGACGCGACTTTGACACCGACGCTCGTGGGTTCGATTCCCACACAATGCAAACATTTGTGTGCATGGACATGTCTGTTTGTCTTGGTCTGGATGTTTTAAGAGAGGTAGGGCGCATCAAAGCCCGTCTGGTCAAGTACCTCCATCTCAGAAAACCACAGCCAAATAACAACTAAAGGGTTGTTGTGTTCCTGCGTGGAAGTGAGGTCACCGTTAAACTCCTAAGAAAATGCTGTGTTAGCATCAGAGGTGGTACTAATAATGTATTACAAGCGTTGATAGGCTACGGTAACCGCTTTACATAAGGTGGGCCGTATGCTTGAATGTCGCCTGACCTATAAATAAAAAAGATATTTTTAGTCACATCTGCAACATAACTTTTTTTTTAATATTCCTCAAAGAAATGAAAACTTTATGCAAATTTAGCTAAAGGAGATCTCGAGATAAGTCCGCCTTTGTACATACTAAAGATTTTTTTTCAATAATCCCCCATCTACTTCGACCCAATTTGTTTAGATACCCACAATTTTGGTGATGATAATTATAGTGCAATTTATCTACTACACAAAAACCTAAAAAAAATTAGAGGCTTCGGTTAGAATATAAAGCAAAAAAAAAAAGCGGCCAAGTGCGAGTCGGACTAGCGCACGAAGGGTTCCGTACCATTATCTATAAAAAAGGCAAAAAAATCACGTTTGTTGTATGGGAGCCCCCCTTAAATATTTGTTTTATTTTAATTTAATGATTTATTTTTAAAGTAAATATATAATTAAATATTCTGTGAATATTTCAAGCGTCTACCTGCTGCCGTTATCAATATCGAGCAAAAAAAACACGTTTGTTGTATTGGAGCCCCCTTAAATATTTATTTTATTCTGTTTTTTAGTATTTGTTGTTATAGCGCCAATAGAAACACATCATGTGTGAAAATTTCAACTGTCTTAACTATCACGGTTCATGAGATACAGCCTGGTGACAGACGGACGGACGAACGGACGGACAGCGGAGTCTCAGTAATAGGGTCCCGTTTTAACCTTTGGGTACGGAATCCTAAAAAGATTCCCTGCGCAGTCAAGTGTTTTATTAGTTTACTCTCCTGTCGTTTTATAAAGAACATTTCATGTTTCTCATAGTTTATTTATATATTTCAGCTGCTTACGTATCTGGGAGTAGTACTGATGAATTGCATAATAGGTGAGTTATTAAATCTATGTATATGTACCCCGAGGATGTTGTGTTTGAGCGAGTAAATGAGTCTCTACCTTGGAAGCGCTTTTAGCTAGATGTTTTTTTTTATATATACGGTGTCAAACAAGCATACGGCCTTCGTCATCGTCATATCAGCCGAAGTACGTCCACTGCTGATCATAGCCCTCCTCCCCCTTAGACTTCCACAGCGATCGGTCTTGTGCTGCTTGCATCCAACGGCTCCCCGCGATCTTTACAAGATCGTCTGTCCATCGTGTGGGGGCCGTCCTACGCTGCGTTTTCCGGTTCGTGGTCGCCATTCGAGAACCATTCTGCCCCAACGGCCATCGGTTCTCCGAGCTATGTGGCCAGCCCACTGCCACTTCAGCTTGCTGATCCTTAGAGCCACGTCGGTAACTCTAGTTCTGCTACGAATGTGCTCATCTCTGAATCTACCTCGTAGACAAACCCATGCATGACTCTCTCCATCGCACGCTGTGCAACCTTGAGCTTAGTATGAGGCCCATAGTAAGCGACCACGTTTAAGCATACGGCCTGCCTGATGGTAAACAGTCAACGTAGCATACGGATATTTGGTGTCACTCATACGTTGCCGAACCTGTAAAAGCATCTTCACGCCTTTCTTTAAGAACCCCAAGGTGTAGTCCCTTGGGAAAACCTCGGCAGGGAGCTCATTCCACAGCTTAACTTAAGGGTTCTCTTTAAACTTAATGGTTCAATACCATGTGTAAGCTTTGGATGCCGTCGACAATTCTCACAGCTCGTCTCTGAACGGAATCACACGGTCCAAGCTGGTAACCAGGTGCTCCCGCCCAAAGGTGACTGCAGTACTCCCAAGTGCGGAGACTTGTATAACATAAGTCTCAGCGCTGAGGTAGTGCTTTGCTTTGTTGAGCACATCAAATTTGGACGCCAGCCTGACGATGTGGAGAGACGAGTGAGTGCAGGGAATAGCGTGAATGGAACGTTGGTTAAACTGTTAGGCAGCCGAAATCTAAGCCAGAAGGCACAGCTCGCTGTACACAACGCGGTGTTAATCCCAACGCTAACTTATGGAAGTGAGAGCTGGGTGTGGCAGAGAGAGCATGAAAGTAGAATAAATACGGTCGAGATGCAAGCGTTACGCAAAATTTGTGACATAGCGTTTGCTAACGGCGTTCGTAATGAAGACGTGAGAGAAAGAGTTGGTCTGAAAGAGAGCGTCGGTATTAAGATAAGAAAAGGCATGCTCCGTTGGTTCGGACATGTAGAAGGAATGCGGGACGAAATAATGACGAAACAGACATACAATGCAAAAGTGGAAGGATGTAGGAGCCGAGGAAGGCCGAGACTAACCTACCATGACCAAATTGGTCGTGTTTTATCAGAAGGTGATGTCAGAAGCCCCAGGAACCGGCGAGCGTGCATGAAAAGAGCTATGAATATAAAAGAAGCGAGTGAGGAGGTTTTTTATACAACGTCGGGAGGCATGCAAGTGTACGGCTCACCTGATGTAAAGCAGTTACCGTAGCCCATAAACGCTTGCAATACATTGAGTATCACTCGCGCGATGCCTCCTCTGCCGTTAACACAGCGACTCCTTGGGAGCTTACCGGTGACCTCACTCACACGCAGGGACACAACAACCCTCTAGGGAGTTGTTATTTGGCTGCGGTTTTCTGTGAGGTGGAGGTACTTCCACAGACGGGCTGCTTCGATGCGCCCTACCTATCTTAAAAAGGTCTTAGGTGTGTAAGGATCGCGTCTTGAGGCTCTCGGTTCTCTCTGTCTACCCCGCTAGGGCCCTGCCGTGAAGTTATAGTGTAGCATTTTTTAAATTAGATGTTATTTGACTTTAATTACTACTCGTGATTTTAACTTAACCTTGGTGTACCTGACCAACGCTCGTGGGTTCGATTCCCACACAGAACAAACATTTGTGTGCATGAACGTGTCTGTTTGTCTTTGTCTGAGTGTTTTTAAGAGAGGTAGGGCGCGTTAAAGTAAAGCAAGTCTGGGGAAATACTTCCACCTCACAAAAAACCGCAGCCAAATAACAACTCCCTAGAGGGTTGTTGTGTCCCTGCGTGTGAGTGAGGTCACCAGTAAGCTCCCAAGGAGTCGCTGTGTTAACGGCAGAGATGGCATCGCGCGAGTGATACTCAATGTATTGCAAGCGTTTATGGGCTACGGTAACTGCTTTACATCAGGTGAGCCGTATGCTTGTATGCCTTCCGACGTTGTATAAAAAAAATGTACATACCGGTTAGTTAATACGCCGATTTTCTCTCCACTATAGGCTGCTGCGTTAGCAGTAAAGGTTTCCTTGACATGTAGATTCAGATAGATACTTTTTATTAAACCTTACAGATTAGATTGTATTCTTTCTAAATGTCCGAACCAACGGTGCACGCCTCTTCTTATCTTGATATGTATATTGAGATAGATCTTTTTTTTTTGCAGATTAGAACAAGCATCGGAGGCTCTCCGTTCGGAATTATCAGATTGGATACCAAAAACACGTTCGGAAATCAAATCGATACTGCTAGAGCTAGCCGACAAGCAAGTGAACACGCACACCCAGACACTGATGGGGTGGGAGCACGCGCTGAAGATGTCCACGGAGGCGAACTGCACGGACATATTCAAGACTGTCTCCAAGGCCGCCGTGCAGAACCTGTCCCCGTCCAAATGCAGAGCCGACACCACCCCCACGGAGACCGAGTTCGACGACTTGAGCAACGGGTCGGATGAAGTGGCGGAGCCGTTCAGCGAAGGCGTGGAGAAGAACGGCCAGGATCCATTGACGGACTTCCTAGAAGTGGACCTCTCGTCATGATTCTACGATTCCTTGTTTTTTAATATCCTCAAAGAGTTTTGAATGTATATTTAGTTCGAAAACCCATGCAATAAGTAGATTTAATCTGTACATATTCTTCTATCTGTAACTTCACCAGTTCAGCAGATAGAACCGAGCGCCACGTGACTCGATCCTTCGATTTGAAGCAGCCCGTCTGGGGAAGTACCTCCACCTCACAGAAAACCGCAGCCAAATAACAACTCCCTAGAGGGTTGTTGTCACCAGTAAGCTCCCAAGGAGGCGCGAGTGATACTTAATATATCGCAAGCGTTAATAGGCTACGGTACATGCTTTACATCAGGTGGGCCGTATGCTTGTATGCCTCCCGACGTAGTATAAAAAAAATCCTTATACATATCACTCTGTTCTTTAACATTCATAGCTCTTTTCATGCACGCTCGTCGGTGTCTGGGGCTCCTGACATCACCTTCTGATAAAACACGACCAATTTGGTCATGGTAGGTTAGTCTTGGCCTTCCTCGGCTCCTACATTCTACTTTCGCATTGTGTATCTGTTTCGTCATTCTTTCTTCCTGAATTCTTTTCTGCGAACGTGGAAGGATGTAGGAGACAAGGAACTAACCTACCATGAGCAAATTGGTCGTGTTCTATCAGAAGGTGATGTCAGGAGACATAGGAACCGGCGAGCGTGCATGAGAAGAACAATGAATGTTATTGAAGCGAGTGAGGTATATAAGGATCGAGTCACGCGGCGCTCGGTTCTCTCTGCCTACCCCGCAAGGAATCTGGCGTGAAGATATACATGTTTGTAGTACTCATCATTACCCACGAAATAGTCAGCTAAACTATATGTTTATCTATTACAGTTAAGTCACAATAACCGTTATTTGTTCAAATCAGTCGATCAAAACACGGGTCAATCAAAAGATGATGCCATTCATATAACGACATTAATACTTATCCAAGTAAATAGTTTTATAAAAGTACTAATGTATATTTTTGTCACTTAGCGCTCCTATTTCTAAGTGTGGGGTCTAAAGAAACCTAACTAAGAGTGTGAGTGAAGGTTTGGTCAGCCAGCGGACGGGACCGGACGGGACCGGACGGTACCGGACGGCGGCGCGACGTGCGTGACAGTGCGTGGCCCATCCCATCTCACCCTTCCAATTGATTCCCAAATCGCTGATTTCAAACTAACATTATTATATAGTGGATGACTCGAGTCATACAAAAAAAACGTGGCCGCGAACGATTTCTACAAGCTTTTCCACAGTTTCGTTGTCCATGTAGTTGTAATTTTGACGAGCTCGATGGCGCAGTGGTGAAACGCGCTGTTACCTACTTTGACACCGACGCTCGTGGGTTCGATTCCCACACAGTGCAAACATTTGTGTGCATGAGCATGTCTGTTTGTATTGCTCTGGGCATTTTCTATGTATAAGTATGTATTTACATATGTTTATTAGTTGTCTAGTAGCCATAACACAAGCTTCGCTTATTTTGGGGCTAGATGGCGCTGTGTAATTTGTCCGACAACATTTATTTTAATTAATTACAAAGCCGGCGCCGGCGTCCCGTCAGTCGCGACGTGTGCAGTCCCGCCGTCTGTTTGACTACTGATATGAATACTCATAGAATACAACGAGATGCGCCCCGTTCCGCCGCGCTCCTGTTGCGCCTGTGACGGCGCGGTGTGACATCTTCTATATAAATTAGTACATTACAAGTGCTCACGTCCCGTCAGCGACCCGAGCCGTCCGCTGTCGGTCCAAATCTTTAGTTGGGTTTCTTTAGACCGTGTCTGACCAAACCTTTACACTCTGAAGGTCCGATCCCGTCCGCTGTCTAACCAAACCTGTGAATATGACAACTTAATAGCATTTCTTTGCCTAGTGCTCTCTCCGACGGTTGAAATTTGACCATACACATTATTAAAAAAGCATACGGATATGCAAGTTTCAAACTTACATTTTCCACTGTTTTCAAATTTTATTGAAATCGCTAAAACTATATTAACCACTAAACAAAATAGGAAGAAAATCGGTTTACAAACAGACAAGAAAAAGGTGCTGACCTGTTTTGTGTTTGCCTAATTATGTATAGATACTTGGTGTTGAAAAAAGATCTAGATAGTCTAGTGGAAAGAGTCAGCCTAATGACCGATTGAGACTGGTTCGAATCCCAGCGAGGTCATGTACCACTAAATTCGTATTCTCGGACTTACGTACATGTTTGTAATTATCACTCGCTCGGTGGTGATGGAAAACATCGTGAGGAATCCAGCACGTCCAAGAAACTATTTCGGGATACGTATAAGAAAGATCTGGTTTTTCCTCTGTATTGTGGGGGTCTGACGGCAATCGCTCCAGTCTGCCGATTCTACAAAAAAACTGCAACTGCACTGTTATTATTTCTTCTTTGTGGCGTTCTTGGTGTTCTCGCCAATGACAACGCTTTTATTATTTTAGCTCAGCGTGTTCTCAAGTCAGGCCCGAGCTTAGTACGTGGGCAGGCTTAGTATGTGACTCTGCATTATAACAACTGCACTGCAGCGCGGCGTGTGTCATTTTGACGTTTCGTTAAACGTCGCTGTTGACAGATCGTTTAACGAAACGTCGGACTTCTTCCCGCGCTTTTTACGAGTGACATTGTTGTTTTACTTGAAATTTTTACAATTCAGTATAAAATTAGTTTTGTGTGACAATTTCGATAGTATTTTGTACCACTAGTGCTAGTGAATTTATACAGTAATGAGAAAACTCAAATATAACACGTTTATGCACTTTTTGGAAGACGTGAAATTTGACGTTCATCAAGAAAACCTTGTAAAATCACTATCGTTTTATGAGTGGTATTTAAACTGGGTTGATTGGGTCTAGATACCCTTCCCAAGTATTTTTTCAGCAGAGTTCCTGAAGCTGGAACATAGAATTAAGATTTTCAAATGGTTCTAAACTGATGACTTGGCTGTATGGGCTAGATCCCTTTGCCTTTCCCCTCGGGGATAAAAAGAACCAAATAAAAAATTTACGAAACGTCAAAATGTACGTATTTTGACACACGCAGCGCTGCAGTGCAGTTGCAGTTTTTCAGTAGAATCGGCCTACTGGTCAAAACAATGTCTTTATTCTTAGTCTTAAGTCGCGGGCTCCGCTGATCGCAATAATAGAATAATAATAAGAATTGAACATACATATCATCACGCCTGTCTCCCATCGGGGTGTGCAGAGGCTATGGAACGCCAGGTGAACATACCTCTCGCCTCTTCCACACTCATCAACCTCTTCTGGCATGCTCTTCGGTTTCGGGGTTTGATTTGGCCCTTTATCACCACCATCAGCTATTTGTTCCGTACGTGTGTCTAGGACGACCCAGCCTATATCTCCACTCATTCTTGCTCGATATAATTCTTTCGAAAGTTCGATGGTGTCGTTGCGCGTGTCATCCTGTCCAAACACGCAGGTTAAGCAACGTCGGCTGCAGGAGAGTTTCTCCGTGCTTCGGAGGGCACGTTAAGCCGTCGGTCCCAGCTTTTGTCGACAGATGACAGTCGTTAAGTTAAGTCAGTGGCCCTCGTGGCGGCTTGAAAACACTGGCCTCCGCCAATCCGCATTTGAGCAACGTGGTGGAGTATGCTCTAAACCCGTTCGGTTGAAGGGAGACCCCGTATCCCAGCAGTGGGATGAGTAAGGGTCGATGTGGTTATATTTCTTTCGTATCTCATTTGTCATTCATTTTTCAAAATGTCCAAACCATATCAGAATTTTTAATTTTTCTGTCTGTGCATCATCTTTCTTTCCACATTGTAGTATAGATAAAATAAACATCGTGTTCGAAACAGAAAAAGACATAGCATAGAAGAGTGTACGCAATTTTTAACGTTATTACACTGTCATAAGAGCGTACACCTATCTTGTACGCGATGTGTACACGAAATTGAATTTAGCTTTTCGATGTTTTTTCGATTCACTTTATGTTAAGCAGTCACTCGCGCGATTCCCTCTCTACTGTTAATACCTCACTCGCAGGAACACAACAACCCTCCAGGGAGTATGTGGCTGCGGTTATCCGTGAGGTGGAGGTAGTTCCTCAAGCGGGATGCTTTGATGATACCTCTCTTGAGGTTAAAAACGAGTGGGAAGTTGACATAAAATTGATAACTAGTAGATTTTTTTTTCTGACTCATTCCACAGCGCCATCTAGCCCCGAAGTAATAGTAGAACAAGTTGAGGCATTACAGCCCCGTTTTTTTGTGATCCTAGGACTACCAGAAAACATTTCGTATATGGCACGTCATGACAAGAAATAAAGCTCCTTGACCCAGGACCCAGTAGATCCAGGATTATGATCCACCAATGGGAGCTCCATTAGTAGATCATAATCCTGGGCCCACAGAAACAGCAATCCCTATGACACGTCTAGGGGAATAAGTAATCCCTTGGCACAACCCTAGTGACGTCACTTTACAGTATTCTTAATATGTATTACATATTCAATTCTAGTAATATATACTTAGAAACTATGTAATCTATAATAGATTTAGAGCATGCTCAACAATATATATATATATGTATGTTTTTGTCAAAAAATATGTAATTGTGTACTCAGTTCTTGATAAGAGTAAATAGGGATGGTACAACTTTTCAAAAAGTGATCCAAATAAAAATCTTAATATATAAAACACAAAAATGTATGTACCTATGTCCGTTTAGACTTTTAAACTATTCATCCGATTGTGATGAAACTTCTGGGTTATATTCAACACATTATCGAGACTCTTTAGAGCCCAGCGAATAGCGGTGCCGCGCAGTTAGTAATAGGTATTTATCACCAAAAAAAAATATCATTTTAAATGAATAAATATTTAAATGACCCAAATCTATATACGTAAAGATTATTTACTTAAAAATGCAGCGTAAAAATCACGTGATGTCATTTGTTTGTAACAAAACTACAAGCCGTAAAAACTATTGTTTTTCTCCTGAAATTAATTAAACCTATTTGAAAGTTTGTACCACTTAACTAACTTGTTTGTAACTTATTTCGTTTGTTATTAGTCAATAAATATGATACGCCGAGTTGTAGTGCGCCGTACACGCAGCATTTATAAATAAATAATCTTCAAACATAGTTTTGTGTCATTTAAATGTTTATTTATTAAAATAATAGTATTTGCCACCATTTTTATGGTTGTAAATATCCATTTCCATTCATTTGATAACCAATCGTTTCACTTTTTGAAATGTCCCCTTTTATTCAACTGTTAAGCCTACAAATATTGTTACGGGCTTAAATATGCTAAAGATTTCTTTGTTTATCTATAGCTTCGCGCCAGGCCCCTTGCGGGGTAGGCAGAAACAACCGAGCGCCACGTGACTCTGCCCTTACACACCTCGCTAGCTTCTTAAAATTCATAGCCCTTTTTTTATGCACGCGCAATGCTAGTGCATCTGATAAAACAACCAATTTAAGCGTCAGGTCAGATTTGGTCTTCCTCGGCTCCTGCATCCTTCCACTTTCGCGTTGTTTCGTAATTCTTCCCGAATTTCTGATATTTGTAGCATTCTCTACATTTTACAGAACAATATCTTCATTTGTTCATTAGTTTTCTATATGTATATATATATATATATATATATATATATATATAAGCATTGTGCTATATATTATAATTTACCGTTAATATTTTAGATGAACGTACGAAGTCGCGGGGAAAAGCTAGTACATATATATATATATACACATACCACTAAGGTGGAAATTAAGCGTACGGCCTGCCTGATGGTAAACAGTCACCGTAGCCTATGGACATTTGCAACACCAGGGGCGTCACTCATGCGTTGCCGACCCTCTAAAAACCTCTTCACGCATTTCTTGAAGAACTCCATGCTGTAGTCCCTTGGAAAAACCTCGGCTGCGAGCTCATTTCACAGCTTGAGAGTTCTGATATATAATATAGTACTATCATTTTTGGAAGACCATCTTAAGTGTTCGATTTTGTCTCTGGGAATACTTCTAGGAAATTGTTCCCCGTGATTATGAAGGAAATAAGCTGTGGAGAACTAACGAGATCGACTCACCGCTACGGGTCGGGGGAAGTGGAACGCGCAGCTCTCGTTGGCTGGCTCACGGATTGATATTCCATAACTTATCTATCATAACGAGCCGATATGGAATGAGCCGAGTGGTCGTGACTCGTGCCCACTGACCAATACGAGGACTTGTTGATCAGCGGGCACGAAACGCTCAGATATCAGGCGTTGAAACCAGCGACATGTCAAAAGGTAGATACGTTATACACCAACATTATTGTACAGTAGAAACTCGATTAATCGGATTAATTGTTGTCATAGGCATTCGGATAATCGAAAATCCGGACAATCGAATGTATGAAGAATAGCGGTTTTGTGCATATGTAGTACATAATGTTATGTGTTTATTAAAAACAACAAATACATATCAACGAAAATCAATGTTTATTAAGAATCTTAGATTACATACATAATACTAACACTGCAGCATTAATCATGAAATAAAGTATTTAGATACGTATACAGAGCTTCTTCTAAATAGTTAATAGATTCAGGCGTTATTTTGCGAAAGTCAAATTTACATGCAGTTTGATCTAACCTGCTTTGTGGTTTTTTTGGTGGCGGAAGCACACAAAGTAGGTTAGATCATATTACTTCTTCTAAATGTTCATTTTTCGGTTTCTTCATCATTTTCCGATGTTTACTTCCGTCTTCACTGTGTAATTTGCAGGTGTACAACAAAATTGAATCGGTATTCTTAATATCACTTATCGTGATGTACCTACACCATACTTATCACTTACGATCGGTTTCTCCTTTTTTTAATGAACCAATAATATTTATTACGTCTTTAAGCGATAACCCCATTCTCTTACGCTTTGACATTTTTTATAATGTAGACGTGACACGCACTTTACCTAGAGCGGATTCACAAATTGCCAACTAACTAAAACAATAACGAAACGCGTGGGGCAGCGATCCCACGGGGCGCGGGCGGGATATGCCAGTTCCGACACGTTCATGCTTGCATAAATTCGACTAGGTACATATAAATTGGTCGCGGTTGGTAGTCCGTATAATCACGAATCTGTATAACTGAGGGCCGGATAATAGAGTTTCTACTTTTAAAATGGCGCAACTAGTACTATATCTACGTACAGTTATTTATTACTACACTTTGCTCTAACAAAGAGACAAATGATAGGCCATACCTGTCGTTAGAAAGGGATGATTATATATCTAAAGACATTTATGCTTTGTGCCGAAGTACGCATAGCCGCGACGCGAGAGCGTGCCCGACTGAATGCGAGTTGGGCAATTACCTTACTTTCGTGTTGTCATTGTAGAGCGTGTACGACGTATCTATAAAAACATCTTAGGTTGAAACAACGTTTTCGTGAGCGAGAATAACTTCATGCGTTTATTGGTTTGTGCATGGTACATAAGAAGGCGTATTCACATCGCCTGGCAACACCGTATTCGATTCTGAATCAAAATCACGCAGCATCCGTACATTTTGAATGAAATCTTTTTGTTTCCGATTCAAGTGAATGAATGTGTGAAGCATTGGGCAAGTGACAACGCGGCCGCATTTCTTCATACAATTTCCAAGTGTGTATGTAAATATTGGATGTAAGATAATAATTAGTGTACAGTAGAGTATTTATTTGAATATAGTAAAGTTTACAAACAAATTTGTTTTTTTTTAATCTAGCTACCGCCCCGGGTTTGCACGGGGGATCTAATCGTTACCAAACTTTATAGAATCACTCGCTGGGCTAATCTAAAAATTTCATCAAAATCTGCCCAGCCGTTTTTGAGCCTATAGAGGACAAACATACATACACTGATTTTTATTTATATAGATATAAATGTTTAAGTGAGTCAATTACATTTTTAGAGTCAAAATACACTGACGAGCACTGTGGCGGAGTAGTTAGCACGTTAAGACGGTAGCGTATCAAGCAGCCAGTCTGTGGAAGTGTTTTCTTTTTTAAATAACGTCGGGACTACGTACGGGTTAACACCCAGGCCAAGACAAACACACATGTTCCTGCACACAAATCTTTGTCCTGCGTGGGAATCGAACCCACGAGCGTCGGTATCAAAGTCGCGTCTTTAACTGCCGCACCACCGAGCTCGTCAAAAGCTGCCGTGTTAGCAGCAGAGGTATAGTATACTCAATGTATTAGAAGCGTTCATAAGCTACGGAAACCGCTTTACATCAGGTAGGTCGTATGCTTGTATGCCTCCCGACGTAGTATACAAAAAAAGAACTCCATGGAGGGTTGTGTTCCTGCGTGTGTGTGTAACCCTCAGAGCAAGGGGGGGGGGGCAATGTCTTCATTAGATATCTGACGTTAAGCAAAGGATCATGCAGGGCGCAGCCAGTGATTGAAACTGTGCGAGAGAGAACAGTAAGCTGTGGATCGCGGTGTTAGCAGCGGCGGTGTATTGCTAGATTGCAATCTACTAAAGTAACAACTCTACGTCAGATGGTCCGTATACTCCTGAATTCGTATAAAAACGTTGGTCAAATTTGTGTGCGGATGAGGCAGTGCTATTTTCAAGAGGTTAAAAAGTCGTGCCTACACGTAGTGCACCGGTTAGCAAACGGCCACAGCAATTTTGAATAAGCATCCCGTCTGAAGCAAAATACCACATCAGAGAATTCACAGATAAACTCCTTGTTGTATTCCTGCGAGTCAGTGAGGTCACCAGAGCGCCTCGGCGAAGTCTGCAGAGGCACTGACAAACCATACCGTTATATATCAAGTATTAACGGGCTACGGTAAGCGTATAACATCAGGTGGTTTGTTTGTTAGTCAAAATCTTTTTATTCCGTAAAAATGGCTACATTTGTTTGGAATCGTCACAATTTTTTTCCCTACCGTGCAGTTCATGACTAGGTGAGCACTGATAAAAATACTGCCAAAAAACTCAGGCATCCCTCTTTTGGTATCCAAACAAATTTACATATTTTATTAATTACATTATAATTGGATCGACTCGACATAGTTACTCGACATAGTATAAAAAAGGGGGGGAAAAAAATTACTTGGACTTATCGAATAGTTTTATTTCATCACAATAGTACTTTCCGGAGCTTGCCACTTACAAAAATAAACATACAAACAATATAAATAAATAACGCATACATCGACACAATAATTATTAAAAACTTTAATAACAAAGATAAAACATTACCCTCCTGTTCGCACACAGTTGGATTACAACACACGTAAAAAAACTGAATACCAATTTTATTTTTTTAAGAGTGTTGTATCCGAACACGCAGAGAAGAGTCCAAGACTCTGTTCCATGTAGCATGAAGGGAATATCCAATGGAGAACTGATAGCACGATTTTGCATAGTATTTAGTAGATTTTACATTGAAAATTTAATTACACCACTTGATAGTTAAAGAATCAAAGAATTCATTGAGTGAGGACTGTGACGCGTCGCGCGCGGCGAAAGGCGTGAGCGCCGCCATTTGAGGTCATTTCGCTGTATCATATAATTTAGTATAACTTACTGAGACCTCGTTGTCGTCGTTGCGCGTGTCATTCTAATCGAACACGCAGGTTAAGCAACGTCGACAGCAGCCTATCTATGAATGGGTTTACCTCGAGTTTCTCCGTGCTTCGGAGGGCACGTTAAGCTGTCGGTCCCGGCTGTTGTCGATAGATGACAGTCGTTAAGCTAAGTCAGTGGCCCTCGGGCGGCTTGAAAACACCGGCCTCCGCCAATCCGCATTTGAGCAGCGTGGCGGAGTATGGTCTAAACCCCATCGGTTGAAGAGAGACCCGTGTCCCTGCAGTGGGATAAGTAAGGGTTGTCAATCTGTCCAAACATTGGCACTCACTCAATTTCTGCTTACATATTTATAGACGAATAAGATACAAAAGTTTTTTTTATCAGAACCGGCGAGCGTGCATGAAAAGAGCTATGAATGTGAAAGAAGCGAGTGAAGCATGCAAGGACCGCGTCTTATGGCGCTCGGTTCTCTGCCTGCCCGCGACGGACCTGGCGTAAAGACTTACATACAAAATTACAAAAACATGTGAACACTTTAATTATTTTTATTATACAACGTCAGGAGGCACACAAGGATACGGCCCGCCTGATGTAAAGCGGTTACCGTAGCCTATAAATACTTGAAATATATTAAGTATTACTCGCGCGATGCCACCTCTGCCGCTAACACAGCAACTCCTTTGGAGCTTTACTGCAGACCCCACTCACACGCAGGAACACAACAATCCTCTAGGGTTTTGTTATTTGGCTGCGGTTTTCTGTGAGGTGGAGGTACTTCCCCAGACGGGCTACTTTGATGCGCCCTACCTCTCTTAAATCATTTTTTTATATTAACTAAGTTTTCAGACTGAAAGTAATGTATTGAAAAAAAGTTTGAATATTGTTCACATTCATTATAAGTCATTTTAATGTGTTCCAGTGAGTGAATTAGTTTACCACTAAGCTCTCAAGGAGTTCCTACGTTAGAAGCAGGAGTGGAATCGCGCCAGTAATACTACATGTATTAAAGGAGTTCCTCGACTACGGTAACCGATTCGCATCGGGTAGTAGGTATGTTTATTTGCTTCCTGAAATTGTGTTACAAGCAGGTACTGATTAAAGCCAGATTTCTCAATCTTTACACAAAAATAAACACATCTATCACTCTCAGAAGAGAGAGCTTCTTACAAACTTAAATGTAATATATAAATATATATTTTGCGGACGATATTAGACGTTAGTAGAAGGTTCTAAAATAATGACCAAAGATGTCCAACACGAGGTACAGATAGGTTACACGCGCTTATATAGTGACATATTCAAATTAGACAAGTCATTTTGAGCTTGTTCTAAAATCATTATTAGACATGTCTGGTATTACAATCGACGACCCAATTGTATTTCGAACCACAGTCTAGTTCGCTCGTTAAGAGCGAGAGATTGTAATAAGTATTTACATGATTGTTTAACAGGGAATCCATGTCGGAACACGCAAGTACAGTAACGTAGCCTGGCGATTTATTGATCTCGAGTTGCTTCATGCGCACCGAGCTGGGGAACGCGTAGCCAGTCCCGGCTCGATAGATAAAACTTGTTAAGTCAAAGATCTTTGGACGGATTGTTATCACCGGCGTCCGCTAAGTGGAACAGTGTATTGGGTAAGTTCTAAGCCTCTTCAATTAAAAGGGAGACCCAGTCGTATCCTAGCAGTGAAAATTAAAATAAGCTGATGATATGAAGACAGTAGAGGACCAATAAATGAAGCGTTAATATTTCTTTGCATTCAGTAATCTCAATGAAAATATCTTTCTCTCATTCTACCGCCATGTTCATACAACAAACAATACGGACAAAAAACTGTATTTGCTTTTCATGTGATAAGCAATCGTAAGACGCGTTTAGATGTAAAGCGGCTACATTTTTACCCAATAACACAATATTACGGTTAAGTAGGTTGTTGTACTTGGTACTTAGCATTTAAAAACCGTTGTTAAAATTTCTGGATAGTATAAACACTATAGCCATTCTCGCATTTTCTTATCATCGCCAATAATAAAAACATACAATCTTCATAAATTGAAAGTACGCATTTACCATATCAACCCATACTCATCCCACTACTGGAATATGGGGCTCCCTTCAAATGAAAAGGTGCTTAGAGCATACTCCAACACGCTGTTCATCTACGAATTGACAGAAGAAACTGTTTTCAAACCACCACTCAGCTTAACGACAGTCAATATATCGACAACGATATCATACCTACTTACGTGTCAAGATAATGGATATTTAGTTTATCAATACATACTCAAAACACATAACCTATCTACGTCTCGTTTGTTGACATCTTTGCAATGAACTATATCAATTCTAGGATATATTAAGTTTATGATGCTATAAGAACAGGCTTGTGAGGGAACAGCTCTTTCCTGATGATGTAGCAGTCGTCCCAGGGAACCACTCTAGCCTGGACGAGGGGTGAGGGCGTCGCGAGGGTCTTCTTGATGAGGTCGTCGAGAGGGTACCCTCGCCGGGGAAATACTATAGCCTGCGGACAAAAGTTTTTCTCGTCAGTTATTTTTTTTTATATAACGTCAGCAGGCATACAAGCATATGGCCCACCTAACACCGTAGCCTATGAAAGCTTGTAATACATTAAGTATCGCTCGCGCGATGCCTCCCCTATTGCTAACACAGCAACTCCTTTGGAACTTACTGTACTTTAACACAATAACCCTCTAGGGAGTTGTTATTTGGCCGCGGTTTTCTGTGAGGGTGGGTACTTCCCCAGACGGGCTGCTTTGATGCGCCCTACCTCTCTTACCCAGGTCAAGACAAACACACATATTGTCATGCACACAAATGTTTGTCCTGTGCGGGAATTGAACCCACGAGCGATGAAGTTACATAACAGCGCGTTCCGCCACTGCGCCACCGAGCTCGTCAAATCTTTATCTTCCACTAGAAGTATTAAATGAGGGTAGTAGAATGGACACTGACGTGATCTGGGAGGTTGGTGGCGGGGCAGAAGTCGTTCCTGCCGTCGCCGGCGTACACGACGCGGGAGTACGGCGCCCGCTGCGCCACCCACTGCGCCAGCGCGATGGACTTGCACAGGTTGGAGGGGCAGCGCGGGCACGCCCCCTGGCGCATGCACGGCTCGATGTACAGCCGGCCGCTCTGCCAGAACGCGCGGTTGGTCACCACGGCGGAGACCGCGCCCTGCAACATACAATCATCACTCGCATGTTTATGTCCTTCATGCTCGCGTTATCCCTAATCCTTATAACGCGAGAGTGACACATAGGCTAAGGTAACTGCTTACCATCAGGCAGGCCGTACGCTTGTTTTCTACCTTAGTGATATAAAAATACCTAAGTCTAAAGATTTGGCGAAGATACTGATTTTGACATGACTGCCGTCAGATCTCCAGAACCCAGAGGAAAACCAGACCTTTCCTAGGTTAGGCGGAGCCCATAGGCAGGGTCGCCATGTAAGGAGCGACGTAGTCAGGTAAATAAAACAGTCACTAGTTTTCTCAAATAATACTGTCTATATTTGACGGAATAACACACTACATAACTGGTACAATATGATATAAAGATTAATAATAACTAATACTTTAGCCTCCCCGAGACAGTCTCGACCTAGTGTGGAGACCCAAAGTATAACTACTTCTTGTCTGTATAACATTACTTACTAACTTAATTTAAGTTTTTATGTATGTACTAACACGTTTTATGTATTGTCTAAATTGGGTAATAAATTATTATTTATTTTTATTCACGGGTATTATCCCGGTCATTTGATAGGCGTGCGCGGGGATATGGATTATTATAATTATAAAATAGGTAATAATCTAACCCTCACAGTCTTCCGAACTACAATTTCTTGGACGAGCGGGTTTCCTCACGATGTTTTCCTCCACCGCCGAGGAAATGATAATTACAAACATGTACAAATATAAGTGATAAGTACAATATATCCGAAAACAAGAATTTAGTGGTACATACGTCCGCCAGGATTCAAAGCGAGGACCAGTTGGCCGACAGGCCGGTTCCTTATCCACTGGGCTACCACTGTTCATTCGCATGTTCATTTTCAGGAACACCGTTTCTATATGAAGTCTATATGTTTGTCTGTGTGTGTTTTTTTTTCGAATATTCGAATTTTGACTTCAGATTCGGATTCAGCATAAAAAGTAGAATAGGAATGTTCAGGAACACCGTTCCTATCTCTTAAGGAACATGGTCAAAATGGCCGACAAATTAAAAAAAAAATTGTATTGTTATATAATTGACGAGCCAGGTGTTCCTCTGGCAATGCGAGCTTGCGTATTCTCAACTGGTTATAATTAATTTCGGAGCTCAGTGGCACAGTGGTTAATAACTAACGCCTTTGACACCAAGGCTCGTGAGTTCGATTCCCACACAGAACAAACATTATGCGAGTGCTTATAGATTAAAATATCCTACAATTGTGTCAGTATGGACGAAGCTAGACAATATTTAGGCGCTAAAACACAACATTTTGATGAGTGAGGGGCCTCTATGCGCGGTCAACTGATTTATTTGTATTGTGGTTTGCATGCCTCCCAACGTTGCATATAAATAAAAGACATGAAGCGATTCAAACACGAAAGTTAAACATCGTAGACCACATCTAACCTGCAGATGGGAGTAATCGAAATCCTGAATTTATTATACTAATGTACTCTGTGTCCTGAATCATGGAAACTGACAACCGTTCGTTATATCACACTTGCCTCACGTGCGAGTGATGTTCACGGAAGCAGTGGGGAGGGGGAGTGTCTGTGTGTGGTGGGGGGGATACAATAAGACAAAGACGTTTAACACAATTAGAAGCGGAATACAAATAATAGTCTCATTACTGCTCGTTGGCGAGTTTGCGATAATTGATTGTAACCCGTCTGCGGTGAAGGTTATGAGTAACAGCCCCACCACTCATTCCCACCACTGTGTCTCCTGTGTAGCCAGAGTTAACAGCGGCGACCACCAAAAAGGCAATGAACGGTGAAGTTCACTGCTGTCCCGGGGGTTAAACTACAGCTGCCTTGAAACTCACAACGAATTTAATCAGAAGATTTGTAGGAGTAGGAAGTTTTGGAATTCAGAGTTCGAAGGTTATGAGTAATGGAGTTATGAGCCTACAAACGCTTGCAAAACATTAAGTATCACTCGCGCGATGCCTCCTCTGCTGCTTACACAGCAACTACTTGCGAGCTTACTGTTGACCTCACTCACACACAGGAACACAACAACCCTCTAGGCAGTTGTTATTTGGCTGCGGTTTTCGCTAGATGGAGGTACTTCCCCAGACGCGGGCTGCTTTTATGCGCCCTACCTCTCTTAAAAGCACCCAGACCAAGACAAAACAGGCATGTTCATACACATAAATGTTTGCCTTGTGTGGGAATTGAACCCACGAGCGTTGCCCTAAACGTAACAACGCGTTTCACCACTGCGCTACCGAGCTCGTCAATATATCGAAAAATTGCCTAGAGACGTGAACATCAAAGTAACATCAACACATTTTCTCTCTAACGTCGATATTTTATAATTCCGTGCCAATAAGTCGACTCTACGTTCTTTTTTATAAAACTAGATTGGCAAACAGACACGCGGCCCGCATCAGATGGTAAGTGGTCACCCCAGCCTATTGAAGCTCGCAACACCACGGGGATGTTACTCACGCGCTGCCATTCTTGTGACCTAAGGCTGTTTCGTCACAATACACAGTAATTTCTCTGCCATATCTCACCCTTCAAACGGGAACACAGCTATATAACTATATCTGCTTGGCGGTAGAAATAGGTGAGACAGAGGTACCCACGCAGACGACTTCTGTACAAAGTCTACCTCTAGTCTACGTGCCATTAGTTTAGATTAAGATTGTGTGTATATCTTCACACCAAGTCCCTTGCGGGGCAGGCAGAGAGTACCGAGCGCCATGAGATGCGGTCATTACACACCTCACTCGCTTCTCTAACATTCATAGCTCTTCTCATGCACGCTCGCCGAATCCTAGGGCTCCTGACATCACTGTCTGATAAAATCTGGTGAAGTGCCTCCACCTAAAAAACTACAGCGATATAACAATTCACTAGAGGGTTGTTACTGCGTGTGAGTGAGGTCGCCAGTAAGCTCCTAAGGAGTTGCTGTTTTAGCAGCGGAGGTGACATCGCGCGAGTGATACTTAATGTACTGCGTTCATAGGATACGGTAACCTACGTTATCTATTTTTACTGTCGCTTTTTCGTTTCATCGAGTTTCGAATCACAACGATGCCAAGGAAGTTTTCATAACATCATAAGTATTTGTTCAAACAACCGTCTCATAATGAGGTTCCATTAGACAATCACACGTCTCATTAGGTCACACAAAGCGTAGCCTATGGACGTCGTTGTATACTCGACAATGGAATAATATACCTTTGGAGTCCGTGACATCACTTTTGATCATTATATATAATTCCTCGGTACGTATGTATGTCTTTGAACTCCTCCTAAACCGCTTTTGATGAAGTTTAAACTAGTAAATAACAGCAAGCTGTGTAGGCAGAGCTGATATTTTTTAAATTTAAAAAATATTTAAATATTTAAATATTTTTTTATTTTTTTTTATTTTTTTTAAAATATATGGAACCCTGTACGACATCTAGAGGCGAGTGCTGTTACTTTTTCTGTTGATGGGAGTGCAGTGCAGACTCTGCACTGCAGAGTGGCCGGCCATACGTTTTCCCATATGTTTTTTTTTCTAATTGGAACGATTTTGGACCGTTCTTCCTCACCAACGAACATTTAAATTTCAAATTAAAGGATACAAAACTACAATATGTTAGCTATTAGTGTGTCGATTTTGGAGTTTCTCACTATTACCGTCTAAACGCTAGCTGGATGACATCAGTCTACCCCAAACGACAATTTTGAGGGTAATGTGGCTCCGCTGGCTATCGCAGCTCTGCCAATTAGGTAGCGCTGCGATCGGCTTGAGGAGTTGATTGATTTTTATTTTCGAACAGGGCAACGTCTGTTGCCTCCGCTAGTTTTAGTAGCTAGTAGCTTTTCTTTTTTTCAACTATTCAATTATTTTGAATTTAGGACGTGTTTATTATGTTAAAAACTTCTTTCGATTTCTCGCCGTTTTACATATTTTCTTCGTGTTTATTATCAAATAACAATATGGAATGGGTGTTAAAAGACACCCCATTCCATATTGCGTGACAAAGTGCACGCGCACCTTCGAAGCTCGTCAATGTCTGTACGTCTGTGTGTCTTCATTTGGATGTTTATAAGTTTCAGAGCTCGACGACATCGTCGGGCGTCATTCTAACCGAACACGGAGGTTAAACAACTTTTTTTTATACAAAGTCGAGAACCAATCAAGGATAGCATGACGAGCTCGGTGGCGCAGTGGTGAAACGCGTTGTTACGCTACTTTGTCACCGACGCTCGTGGATTCGATTCCCACACAGTACAAACATTTGTGTGCATGAACATGTCTGTCTTGATCTGGATATTTTCTATATATAATAAGTATGTATTTACAAAAAAAAAAGTATTTACGTATGTTTATCAGTTGTCTAGTACCCATAACACAAGCTTCGCTTACTTTGGGGCTAGGTGGCGCTGTGTAATTTATCCGACAATATTTATTTATATTTATATGGTCCACCTGATGTAAAGTGGTTACCGTAGCATACAAATTGCAATTATTGTAACCGTCGCTAATACTCTGCGTTATAGTAATCCCGGCAGTGACAAACAGACAAAGTACAATGAGGTCAGCAAGTCCCTCGTGTGTATTAAACATATAACAATAAATTGCCATGGGATTGAGTGACAAGACAACTTTATATAGAGACGGGAGGCAATCAAGGATACGCTCCACCTAATGTAAAGTGATTACCGTAGCCTATCTATCTATGCGAGCGCTGCGCAAAATTTGTGGCGTAAGGCTTGTAGACCGTATTCGCAATTCGGTGTTAAAATAAGAAGAGGCATGCTCCGTTGGTTCGGACATGTACAAAGAATGCAAGATGAAAGAATGACGAAGCAGATATACAATGCAAAAGTGGAAGAATGTAGGAGCCGGGGAAGGCCAAGACTTACCTACCATGACCAAATTGGTAGTGTTCTATCAGAAGGTGATGTCAGGAGCCCTAGAAACCGGCAAGCGTGCATGAGAAGAGCAATGAATGTTAAAGAAGTGAGTGAGATATGTAGATCTCTGCCTACCGCGCAAGGGATTTGGCGTGAAGTTATAGATAGATAGTCTATCTATCTGTAACTTCACGCCAAATCCCTTGCGGGGTAGGCAGAGAGAACCGAGCGCCACGTGACTCGATCCTTACATACCTCCGCACCCCGACTGTCCTCATACACATCCGCTGTAAGGGATCTGAGAGGTTTCCGTGACATGGTTTTCAGCACTGATCTTTGAGCCCATTCTACCGGTAGCAAAGCTGATTTGGCGGCACTGCCCCAGACAAGGATACAATAACAATATGTAAGCAGAGATTGGCAAAGGGCGAAATAGATGGTCCTCAGTGTTTGTAGTGAAGCTAAGATTTCGTAGTTTCCTCATTATATAGGAGGTTAACAGTTCTGTCCTTGTCTGACAATATGTTCAAAAGGTACATCAAAAATACTCTGTGCAGGAAGGGTTATAACAGAATCGATGAATATCTAACGACAGAGATGTATGGAAATGATTCAGCACACGTATTAACATATCTTTAATTGTACCACTTGATATATGTACACTCACATATATTATTGTAATATATATTGATGATTTGAAAAATAACCCATATTGTCAAGTTTCTTTTGGCATTTCTTCTTCGCCAATGGTCATTTTCGAAATGCTTGTAGATAAAAAAAAAGAGATTAAAGCTATGAAAAATTAGTAAAATATAATATGATCTGATTTAAAGAATGCAAGACGTGTCTAAGTGCCCGTGAGGGCCTAATGGCAAATAAATTATTTTTATATTCTTTAATAGATGGTTACCTCAAGTCCGTGGACCTTCAGCCAATGGTGGACGAAGACTGAGTTGGCGTCGGTCAGGATCAGGATGTCCCAGCCCTCCTCTGCCAGCGTGGTGAGCAGGTCGACAGCGCCAGGAGTTGACCGCATGGAGCCGATGCACGACAGGATGTCCTCCTGCGTCAGCCCTGATGTATACGCGTGCTCGAATACCTGATGGAAGAAACACAGGAATCTTTTTTAGGGTTAATAGATTCAGGTGTTATTTTGCGGAAGTCAAATATACAAGGATTTTGAACTACCTAACTAACCCACCATCAATTAGTTCATACGGACAAGCGCCGGCCTGCACCCACCCACTACCGTCAGTAGATGCAACATGCCGTCGCTGCCATGGCTGCTCCGGTCGTCTCTGCGACACGTGTTTCGCCACTCCACGAGGCATCATCAGGCGCCGTAGACGTTAATCGTTAGAATAACGTGCTACAAGCGACAACCAGGGCAACCATGACAGCAACAGTGGCGGTTGCATGCGGTTTCTGTTCCACGACGACCGCAGCAGCCGAGGCAGAGATTACCGGAGCAGCCGTGCCAGCGACGGCATGTTGGATCTACTAACGGTAGTGGGCGGGTATCGGCAACAGCAAGTCCTTGGAAGCTTAGGTACTGGTAACCCACTCACTCACTCGCAAGAACACAACACCCCCTCAGAGAGTTGTTATTTGACGGCGGTTCGCTGTGAGGTGGAGGACTTCCCCAGACGGGCTGCTTTGATGCGCCCTACTTCTCTTAAAAACACTCAGACCAACACAAATAGACATGTTCATGCACACAAATGTTTGCCTTGCACAAATGTTATAGTATAGCCGAGGTATACTACATTAGTCCTTGGTGGGGCTGCTCTGCTTATTACAATCTGTGACAGCCATGGCTAGACTGACGCAGTATTTTAAAAATTTCGATCTATTTTTCCCTATCAGTATTTCGGAGACTGTAGTTTCGGTGACCCGCATTTCCAACTCCTGCTCCAAATCGTACCTCTGCTTGGAGAATGCGGGACACCGAAACAATATGTGCTGCACTGTCTGGTCCACGCCGGGCTCGCAGTTAAAAGTTGTCAACATACATTTACCCCACCCTATTTTTATTTTATTTTTTTATACAAAGTCGGGAGTCATGCAAGCATACGGTATACCTGATGTAAAGCAGTTACCGTAGCCTATTAACGCGTGTAATATATTGAGTATCACTCGCGCGATGCCTCCTCTGCTGCTTACACAGCAAGTGAGCTTACCGGTGACCTCACTCACACGCAGGAACACAACAACCCTCTAGGGAGTTGTTATTTGGCTGCGGGATTCTGTGAGGTAGAGGTACATCCGCAGACGGGCTGCTTTGATGCGCCCTACCTCTCTTAAAACATCCAGGCCGACACAAACAGACATGTTCATGCACACAAATGTTTGTCTTGTGTGGGAATCGAACCCACGAGCGTCGGTGTCAAAGTCGCGTCTTTCACGACTGAGCCACCGAGCTCGTCTAATACAGAGTGGTGCAGTTCCGTCTGCTAAACGTCACCGTCAAGCTGTCAAGGGAACCCTTAGCTATTTATATACCAGTTGCTATTCTTTATATGACGTAAATAACATGACAGTAGTCACGGACCAGTGGTTCTGATTCGGACGTCATCCGCTGCTAAAATAGAACTCCTGATATAGACGAATACTCCACAAATAGATATGGTGTTCATCACAATATTCGCTTTTAGATCGAGAATGTTTTCTAACAAAAAATACATAACTGATTCTTCACCATGAGAGTTATCCCTTGTCCTAATCCAATAGGATTGGCGGGGTCCACTACACAAGCCTAAGGATTTAACGAAGATACAGACTTTGACGAGCTCGGTGACGCAGTGGCGAAACGCGCTGTTGCGTTACATTGACACCAGCGCTCGTAGGTTCGATTCACACACAGGGCAAACATTTGTGTGCATGAACATGTCTGTTTGTCTTGGTCTGGGTATTTTTAAGAGAGGTAGGGCGCATCAAAGCAGCCCGTCTGGGAAAGTACCGCCACCTCACAGAAAACAGCAGCCAAATAACAACTCCCTAGAGGATTGTTGTGTTCCTGCGTGTGAGTGAGGTCACCAGTAAGCTCCAATGGAGTTGCTGTGTTAGCATTAGAGGTGGCATCGCGCGAGTCATACTTAATGTATTGCAATCGTTCATAGGCTACGGTAACCGCTTTACATCAGGTGGGCCGTACGCTTGTATGCCTCCCGACGTTGTATAAAAAAAAATACAGATTTTTACATGGAGCGACTGCCGTCAGACATATGCAGCCCAGAGGGAAATTCAGATCATTCTTAGGTCACACGTGTTTCGAAATATAATTTCTTGGACGCGCTGGTTTCCTCACGATGTTTTCTTCACCGCCGAGCGAGTGATAGATATGTACATAAACTCGAAAATACTAATTTAGTGGTACAGCTTGGCAAAAAAGAGTTTGCCGTGGTGACAGCTGGAACTAATATTTTTTTTTTATGGTAACACTACTATCCTGTCGGATTTATGATCGTTTCGTTATACTTTTTGTTTTTATTACCTATTTATTATTATACACACCTACCTAATGTCATAAATATTATGATCTTTATCAAAAATTGTAAAAGTAATAAAAGTATCACTATCGTTTTGGTCGTCGTCTAAAGGGTGACCATATGTATGACAGTAGCGCCATCTTTTTTGCCAAGCTGTACATGCCTGGATTCCATGATTCAAACCGGGGACCTGTTGTGCACTAGGCAATACTTTGCCCACTATTATGTCAGGAGCTAGGAACTGGCGAGCATGCACGAAGAAAGATATAATTATTAAAGAAATGGACAACTTGTGTAAGTAGGTACCGCGTATTGTGGCACTCGGTTTTGTCTGCCTAGAAAATTATTATAAAAATTATTATAAAAAACAATACTATAAAAATATAAATAATACACATTCTAAAATGTCTAATTGTCAAGATAATAAGCACATAGTTAGGTACCTATCTAAAATATTAATTGTGGCGTGGGTCATTAGATCGCGAATTCCAAGAGCTAGAAATAATATGTCCACAGGCAAATAATATTTCACAGAATATCACAATCATAGATGTAGTTTTTACGCACATTGATTATTAATTTATTGTCGTGCGCCATAAACATCAATAAACATTCAAACGTTAATTGTTAATGGACTAATACAAATGGTGCAGAACAATTTACAGAATTTTTGAGGGTTCTGGTATTTAATTACTAAAAAAAATACTAAATATCCATAGACCAGTGGAACAGACCTTCCTTAGGTTAGGTCGCACCAAATATAACCTTTCCCTTCACCTCCGAGCAAGTGAGTTAGTGAGTTTAAGAGAGGTAGGGCGCATCAAAGCAGCCCGTCTGGGGAAGTACCTCCACCTCACAGAAACCGCAGCCAAATAACAACTGCCTAGAGGGTTGTTGTGTTCCTGCGTGTGAGTGAGGTCACCGGTAAGCTCCCAAGGAGTTGATGTGTAAGCAGCAGAGGAGGCTTCGCGCGAGTGATACTTAATATATCGCAAGTGTTAATAGCCTACGGTATCCGCTTTACATCAGGTGGGCCGTATGATTGTATGCCTCCCGACGTAGTATAAAAAAAAAGTTATAATTACAAAAATGTACATAAATCAGAAAATACAAATTATTAGTGGTACCTGCCAGGGTTAATCAATGTAAGGATTACAGTTGATGATGAAGTGTTGAAACAAGTGTATGAGATTGTATATCTTGGATGCGTTTTCAGCAAGGATGGAAGGTACACCACTGATGTGGAGAGACGAGTGAGTGCTGGGAATAGTTTGAATGGAGCGTTGGTGAAACTTCTTGGCAGTAAAACTTGTGCCAAAAAGCACAGCTCGCTATAGGTACACAATGCAGTGCTGGTCCCAACGCTTACTAATAGAAGCGAGAGCTGGGTGTGGAAAAAATGAAACTAGGATAACCGCGGTCGGAACGCGAGCGTTGCGCACAATTTGTGGCTTAACACTTGTAAACCGAAGTGATGATGATGATGTAAGAAACAGAGTTGGTTTGAAAGATAATCACCGTGTTAATGTAATAAGAAGAGGCATGCTCTGTTGGTTTGGGCGCAAAGATAAAATGCAGGAGGACAGAAATACGATATACAATGCGAAAGTAAAGGGTTTAGGAGCCGAGGAAGGCCAAAACTCATCTACCATGACATGACCAAATTAATCGTGTTTAATTGGAAGGTGATATCAGGAAAGTTATAAATGTTAAAGAAGCGAGTGAGATGCATAAAGACCAAATCATGTGTCGCTCAGTTCTCCCTGCCTAGCCCCTTGCGAGGTAGGTCTACGCCAGGGATCCAAATTCGTCGCAAGCTACTATGCACCAGAAAGGTTTTCTTTCCCGGACCCTAAAGTTATAAAATGAACTCGTATCGAGGAGGTACTTTTCAAATGACATGCGTCCAAATCTTTGTAAAATTTAATTGGCGAATCGATTGGAGTATTAAATGCCTCCATTTTATTTTTCAAATCAATTCGCCATTCGACGTGCAGCAGCGATGATTGCGTCATGCGTTGCGCGTTTTGTTATGTTCTATATAAACGAATAATGCACGTGCATTTAATATACAAATGTTCTGATACTATGGCGTTATTTTTAATTATTTATGATTTTTTTAACAATTACGTCATCATTATTCAATTTGAAAATGCAAAATTTGTAATTTATTGAATTAATTACTTTTCATATATTTATGTTTTTAATTTTTACTCTATATTAGACTAGATTCTGAATAATCTCTTAAATTATGGCTGATATTTTTATGAAAGCTTATATCTACCTACGTCTTCATCTTAATTCGTTTGGCATTCTATCCCTGCTAAAAAGCATCCAAGATATATATACAATCTCATCCACTTGCTCCAACACTACATCATCAACCGTAATCCTCGTGTTCGTTCTGGTTGTCTCTCTTTCAGATGCCATTATCAATTGTAAGCTCTTATTTTTAAAAATAAATTTAATAATTAATTAATAAAGGTCTGGTTTTCTCTCCGAGTTATGGAGCACTGACGGCAGGCAGTCGCTCAATATAAAAATACGTATCTTTGCCAATTCTTAAATGACGGACCCCATCAATCCTAATTAATTAGAAATCGAGGGTTAAAAAAGGTCAATTTTTTACATTATAATAAATCGAAAATATTATTTAGTTGATATTTCCAAGACTTATTAAAAAAATGCCTACAATATCGTTACATTTATCGCTGATTACTAAGGCAAGTGCAAAAGTTTTATTTTGGCTTTTCGAAGATATTTCTATTATTTTTTTATAATTAATTTACATAAAGTTTTTTTATAAAATGAAATTCACATTGATTAGCAATGGTTATTTGACATAAAAGCTCGTGAGTCATTTTAGAGTTTCTACGAAACTATCGCACGATAATGGTTTTTTATGTACGGGGGTCATTTGAAAAGTTCTTAGCCTAACATACTTAATGAAACCACACGATTTTGAGTTTATTTTTATTTTTCAACATACTCTCCTCCGAGCTCAAACACTTTTTCCATCGACCCGGTAAGGCTTCGATACCCGTTTTAAAAAAATCTTCGTCTTTTTCAGCTTTGGGAATAGATAAAAGTCGGACGGTGCTAAATCCGGTGAATATGGGGGATGAGGTAACAATTCGAAGCTACATTGATGGATTTCTGCCATGGATTGCACAGAGGTGTGAACGCGCGCATTGTCCTGATGAAACAAGACTTTTCTTCTCAATAAACCTGGACGTTTTTCTTTGATTTCTTCTCTCAAACGACGCAACAGGTTGCAATAGTAATCGGAGTTTATTGTTTCACCCTTTTTTAAATAATCCACGAGAATTATACCCTTTGCATCCCAAAAAACGGATGCCATGACTTTGCCCGCCGATAAAACCACCTTTGCCTTCTTTGGGGTGGGCGATCCTGCTCTTTTCCATTGTTTCGACTGTTCTTTTGTCTCGGGTGTATTGTGGTGAACCCAGGTTTCATCCATGGTTATAAATCTTTCAACAAATTCTATTGGGTCAGCTTCATATAACTCTAAACAGTCGCGAGAAGTTGTGAGTCGGTTGCGTTTTTGTTCCACTGAAAGCAGTCGCGGTACCCACCGCGCAGACACCTTAGAGAATCCAAGTTCAGTAGTAATTATATGATGTGTTCGCTCAGATGAGATGCCTACAGTCTTAGCTATCTCCTCGACAGTCAATCTTCGATCAGATAAAATTAAATCACAGATTTTTTCTTTGTTTTGATCAGTGGAAGCAGTCGAAGGCCGGCCACTACGGGGCTCATCTTGAATGGTCTCCCGACCACGTTTAAACTCTGCCACCCAGTTTTTAACAGTCGCATACGAAGGAGCGGACTCACCCAAAGTAGCAGACATGTCTTCATGTATAGCTTTTGGAGTTAAACCTTTCAAATTCAGGTATTTTATCACTGCACGATGTTCAATTTTATCCATTTTCAAAAATACTCGTAGCTCTGACTTGACTTACGGTATCACGTGTAAACGAACAATGAGTTATTGTGAATAAACTAAACTGTGCATACTTGTTGCTAAATAATGTAACTACAAAATGAGGGTAGTTATAAAAAAAACCAATGACTTTAACCATGTTAGGCTAAGAACTTTTCAAATGACCCTCGTATATAGATTCTCTCTGACCCTTTTAGTTTATAAAGTCTCAAGTGCTATGGTTATTTACATTTATTTATATACAATTATTTTTCATCATTTTATTACATTTATTTTACTACATTTTATATTTTATGGTAATTTTGATATATGGGCGTTTCAAACTGGTCATTTTCAATAAATAGACATTTTGATAATATGGACATTTTAGACCGTGAGAACCGAAAAGCTTTACTTACCCCGCAAGGGAATTGACGTGAAGTTATATATATATGTTGGAACAGTTATAGCTGCCGGTAATCGAAACCTAAAAGGAATTTGAACTCTATTCATTATTGCGGCTATAATAATTATACATTCAATAATTATTACCCATTCGGTTCATGAAGTCTAAGTAATAAAATGTCAATATTATTAAAATGACAATATTAATTAAATGTCCAAATAATTAGGTCCAAAGTATTAATTTAATATTATAATAATTTTAATTTATTTTACTATTTACTTACATTATTGTTATTTTCACATTTATTTACTACACTTTAATACTATAGTAATTTTGATACATGGACGTTTTTAACTGGTCATTTTCAATAAATAGACATTTTGACATTTTAATAGGCACTTAGATGTTATGAATCGAAGATTATTATTTCATAATAATTTTATCTAAATATAATTTCAACTTCCATAATTCAATATCCAAGCAATCACTATTACGATTAATTTTAGCTTAATCAGTCATACCAGACTTTGTACAGTCGTCGTCTGCGCGGGTACCTCTGTCTCACCTATTTCTACCGCCAAGCAGCTATATTTATATAGCTGTGTTCCGGTTTGAAGGGTGAGATATGGCAGAGAAATTACTGATTACTGTGACGAAACAGCCTTAGGTCACAAGATTGGCAGCGCGCGAGTAACATCCCCGTGGTATTGCGAGCGTCAATAGGCTGCGGTGACCGCTTACCATCTAATGCGGCCCAAATGCTTGTTTGCCAACAAAAAATATTTTTTTAGGTACAATGAAGATACTGCAGGGTATCCGAAAAAGGTCCGTAGAAACAGTGTGTTTATAAAATGTGGTTACTGTTGATGTATTTGCCGCGCGGGGCGGCACGTGATGGCGAGGCTAGTGTTATATTTGGCCGGGATCGATACGAGAGCGGCGGCCTTGGCGGGTGCCAACAGTCGCGCTTGGCAGTGACTCCTGTGCCGGCCGGGGGGCTCCACGGGACGAGAGAGAGACGCTTTCACATTGTACACCTACTGTTGACTGAACTGATTTACAGAACCGACACGTGGTCCTTCACTGCGGGTCGTACGGAGAAGCTCAAGGTCGCTCGGCTAGAAAGGGCCATGCTCGGCGTGGATAAAATCAGAAATGAGGTTATCCACAATAGAACTAAAGCAACTGACATAGTCCAAAAGATAACAGAGGTGGAGTGGCAGTGGGCCGGTCATATTGCTCGTAGAACCCAAAACCGCTGGCTAAAAAAACGTTCTCAATTTTTTATACTACGTCGGGAGGCATACAAGCATACGGCCCACCTGATATAAAGCGGCCACCGTAGCCTATTAACGCTTGTAATATATTAAGTTTCATCCGCGCGATGCCTCCTCTGCTGCTTACACAGCAACTGCTTGGGAGCATACTGGTGACCTCACTCACACGCAGGAACACAACAACGCTCTAGGGAGTTGTTATTTGGCAGCCGTTTTCTGTGAGGTGGATGTACTTCCCCAGACGGGGGCTGCTTTGGTGCGCCCTACCTCTCTTAAAAATCTCTCAAATGCCGTCCCCGTACTGGTACATGCAGTGGCACGAGCCCAGCTAGGCGAAGCGACGACCTCGAGAGGTTTGTAGACTGCCCAGCAAGTGATTATAACAAATATGTCCTACATAAATTCTTTAAGAGAGGTAGGGCGCATCAAAGCAGCCCGTCTGGGGTAGTTACCTCCACCTCACAGAAAACCGCAGCCAAATAACAACTCCCTAGAGGGTTGTTGTGCTCCCGTGTGTGAGTGAGGTCACCAGTAAGCTCCCAAGGAGTTGCTGTGTAAGCAGCAGAGGCATCGCGCGCGTGATACTTAATATATCGCAAACGTTAATAGGCTACGGTACCCGCTTTACATCAGGTGCGCCGTATGCTCGTATACCTCCCGATCTAGTATTAAAAAAAAAATACTCCGGGAGACGAAATTTGGCTGGGTTTTTTTGTTTATCCCAATACAATCGGCCTCTATCCTCAGACTCAGCTCGGCTAAAAAAAAACACAGCCCCTTGTACAGTCTGTTGAACACAAAGAGAGGCACAGTCTCTCCTCAGACTTTTATCTATCTATCTATAACTTCACGCCTAATCCCTTCCGCGGTAGGCAGAGAGAACCGAGCGTCGCGTGTCACGGTTCTAACATACCTCACTCGCTTCTTTAACATTCATTGCTCTTCTTACATACGCTCGCCGGTTTCTAAAGCTCCTGATATCGCCTTCTGATAAAAGACGATCAATTTGGTCATGGTAGGTAATTCTTAACCTTCCTCGGTTCCTACAACCTACATTCGCGTTGTGTATCTGTTACGTATTTCTTTCTTCCTGCATTCTTTCTACATGTCCGAACCGTAATATCTTTGGAATGGAATGTCCGATTTCATTAATTCAAAGAGTAACCTACAGGCATTGAAACAGTCTTGAATACGAAATGATTTATTTGGATAAGGATTAATACCAAGAATTTTTGAAATCGGTCCATTAGTTTTTGAGTTTATTCATTACATACAAACAAATCCTTCCTCTTTATAATAATAGTGTAGATAAGCGACATCCCTACGTGTTTAGGCTATTATCGTTCGATTGGGCATAGTATAATGGTATCTGTCTGTGGCATCGTAGCTTCGAAATGGATGAACCGATTTTGATTTTTTTTGTTTAAAAGGGGACTTAATCGACAGTGTTTTTGTGTATATCATTATTAATAATTAATGATAATAATTGTGTAAATCATTGTTAATACTACATGTCCGAACCATCAGAGCAAGTCTCTTCTTATTTTAACATCGACACTCTCTTTCATAGATAAAGATACAATAAGATTGTATGTGTCTAAATGCCCGCCATCCGCCGCAAGGGCAAATAAACAATTTTTATTCTTATCTTTATATGTTACCCGCTTCGCTTGTGTCTTGAACCACACACCTCGGTTTGACCTGGAGTTTAACCTCAATGGTGCTCCTTGATTTCTTTATACACGCCGGGTGGCAACACCGCGCACGACCCGATGTGTAACAGTTACGAGGGGAGGTCAAAAAGTTCGCGGAATGGAGAGGAAGGGGCAAGAAATTTAAACCAAATCTATTTTTCCTTTTCGATGGATTCTCCCTTCTTCTCTTCTCAGATCTTTCGTATAGTTTATTTATACCTTCGAAAAAATAAAAAATGTTTTGTCGAGGCCTTCAAAATACGTCGAAATAGCCGACTTCACTTCTTCATCGGTAATTTTTTTTCCTCGAAGCTCTTTTTACATTTTTGGAAATAAATAATAATATGAAGGTGCTAAATCTGGGCTATGGGGGTGGTTCAGTGTTCCGAAGCCGCATCTGTGTAGGGCAGCCATCGCAACATGGTTCTTGTGAACGGGTGCATTGTCCTGCAAAGGGAACACACCTCTAGTCCATTCTCCCCTTCTTTTCTCCTTAATCGCGTCTTTTAATTTTTCCAACAATGTGGCGTAGTATTCTCCGGTAATATTGACACCTTTTTCTTTATAATCGGTCGATATAATACCCTCAGCATCCCAAAAAACTGTAGCCGTAATCTTTCCGGCCGATTGTGACACTTTAAACTTCTTCGGAGTTGCTGCACCTTTTTTGTGCCACTGCATAGACTCCTGCTTTGACTCAGGTTCATAGTGATGTACCCAGGTTTCATCTCCAGTAACAATTTGGTTCATAAATACATCCCTGTTTTCACTATACAGATTCAAAAACTCGCGTGAACACTCGACGCGTTGTTGTTTTTGAAGCGGTGTGAGCATTCTCGGAACCCATCTTGCACTGACCTTAGACATGCCAAGTTGATCATGGAGGATGTTCAAAATGGTTGTAGGTGATACTCCAACTATTTCTGCGATTTGTTTCTTCTTTAAATGAGCATCTTCCCGAACAAGATTTACAACTTTTTCGACAATGTCTGAGGACGTCGCCTCAATCGGTCGGCCTGAGCGTGAATCATTTTCCATAGACTCTCTACCTTGCTTGAAAAGGGTATGCCACTTATAAATCATTGATTTTTCCAGGGCAAGAGTCCCCGTAAACAGATGACATCACTTCCATAATCACTTGTGGGCGTTTTCCTTGCTTAGTAAGGAACTTAATCACGGCACAAAACTCAATTTTCTCCATTGTCGATGTTTTCTTCCGGATTGATGTGTGTATCCAGCGATATCTCAAAGGTTAATGAACCGATTGGACTGAAACTTAGTATTTATAGTTGTATTGAGTCCGCAAGTAGTGCCAGGTAAAAAAAGATACTCCCCTCCCCACTGCAACCTCTCCATTCCGCGAACTTTTTGATTATTTTCTCATAGTCAATGATAAAAAGTAGAGTACCTAACACGTGAAAAAAAACTTCATCTCGGCACTTGTATCCTTTGATCTACTTTAGAATCCTTCGCTCCTCTCAGGACAACTTAGTGCCTCGAAAAGAAGGTGGTGGAGGTACTTCCCCAGACGGGCTGCTTTGATGCGCCCAGGTGTGGGGCCTCTTAACATCCAGACCAAGACAAACAGCCATGTTCATGCACACAAATGTTTGCCTTGTGTGGGTATCGAACCCACCGCGCTCGTCAAAAGAGCGTGTTTTCGGATGTATGTACATATCTATCACTCGCTCGACGGTGTTCCATCGTAGATTAACCCACACGTCCCAGAAATTGTATTTCGAAAGACGCGTCACTAAGAGAGATCTTTCTTACCTTCCTTGCTAACCCTACCTTCTCTGTCCGCCGATTCGTTACCTTAAGGTTGCCTTGAAAAGATTGCTTTTAGCAATAAGGCCGCCTTGTTGCATAATAAGTATTCATGTTTTACAATTTTTAACAAATTTCCTGTAACAATTATTATGTAAATAAAGCTTATTCTATCTATACTATATGCGAAAACAGGAGTCGACTCTAAACAAAGAGCAGTAACACAAGCAGTTGCAACAAGGTTTTATTCTCGACTGATACATCGGTTACCACGCCCCAAGTACCCACATGATATTTATATAAACAATGAGGGTCAGTTCTCTACACTATCTATCTAAACATCTGGTGGGTTACTCTGGAAATCAATTCCGATAACTCGCTATTGGACTTAAGTTGTTGAATCACGACAGGAACCCCAGATTATTATAATATTCATCCCCGATTGTTTCTTTAGGCCATAATAATAAGATGCAAACGCATGTTGACCAAATTACAGTCGGAATTATGAAATACTAGCTGCTGCCTGCGGCTCCGCCTGCGTGGAGTCAAATAACGTAGCCTATGTGTTAATCCAGATCATTATCTACTTGCCAAAATTCATTCAAATCCGTTCAGCCGTTTAAGTGTGAAAGAGCAACAACCATCCATCCATACATACAAACTTTCGCATTTATAATATTATACTAGCTGCTGCCCGCGGCTCCGCCCGCGTGGAGTCAAATAGCGTAGCCTATGTGTTAATCCAAATCATAATCTATCTACGTGCCAAAGTTCATTCAAATCGGGTTCAGCCGTTTAAGCGTGAAAGAGCAACAACCATCCATCCATACATACAAACTTTCGCATTTATAATATTATACTAGCTGCTGCCCGCGGCTCCGCCCGCGTGGAGTCAAATAACGTAGCCTATGTGTTAATCCAGATCATAATCTATCTACGTGCCAAAATTCATTCAAATCCGTTCAGCCGTTTAAGCGTGAAAAAGCAACAACCATCCATCCATACATACAAACTTTCGCATTTATAATATTATACTAGCTGCTGCCCGCGGCTCCGCCCTCGTGGAGTCAAATAACGTAGCCTATGTGTTAATCCAGATCATAATCTATCTACGTGCCAAAATTCATTCAAATCCGTTCAGCCGTTTAAGCGTGAAAGAGCAACAAACCATACATACAAACTTTCGCATTTATAATATTAGTATGATTACCGAAAACTTTGACATTGGAATTGGATGACATTGGAATTAGTGTCAAGAGTAAGCCGGCAGATTTTCGCCCCCTGGGTTGCAGAGGTCAGACGGCAGTTGCTCCATATATAAATCCGTGTCTTCGCCAAATCCTTAGGCTTAGGTAGCGGACCCCGCTAATCCTAATTGAAAAAGGAAACGGGATAACGCTAAGAAAAATCGGCCAAGTGCGAGTCGGACTCGCGCACGAAGGGTTCCGTACCATTATCTATAAAAAAAAACACGTTTGTTGTATGGGAGCCCCACTTAAATATTTGTTTTATTTTAATTTAATTATTTATTCTTAAACTGAATATATAACTAAATATTCTGTGAATATTTCAAGCGTCTACCTGTTGCCGTTATCAATATCGAGCAAAAATGAGCAAAAAAGTCACGTTTATTGTATGAGAGCCCCCTTAAATATTTATTTTATTCTATTTTCCAGTATTTGTTGTTATAGCGGCAACAGAAATACATCATCTGTGAAAATTTCAACTGTCTAACTATTACGGTTCATGAGATACACCCTGGTGACAGACGGACGGACAGCGGAGCCTCAGTAATAGGGTTCCGTTTTACCATTTGGGTACGGAACCCTAAAAAGGAAGTGACATCAAGTGATGTGATATCACTTGATGTCACTTCCTTTTTAGGGTAGGCCCGTCTCCCACTGTGGTAGGCAGAGACTATGGAACGCCAGGTGCACCGATCCAAACATACCTCTCTCGCTTCTTCCACACTCATCAACCTCTTCATGCATGTTCTTCGGTTTTGGGTGCTTTTGATTTGGCCCTTTTTCAACACATCACCAATATAGTACTCGTAGTTTGACGAGCTCGGTGGCTCAGTCGTGAAAGACGCGACTGACACCAACGCTCGTGGGTTCGATTCCCACACATGGCAAACATTTGTGTACATGAACATGTCTGTTTGTATTGGTCTGGGCATTTTCTATGTATAATAAGTATGTATGTACAAAAAAAAAATGTATTTACGTATGTTTATCAGTTGTCTAGTACCCATAACACAAGCTTCGCTTACTTTGGGAATCCGACAATATTTATTTATTCAATATATTACACGCGTGAATAGGCTACGGTAACTGCTTTACATCAGGTGGGCCGTATGCTTGAATGCCTCCAGACGTTATAAAAAAAAGTTACCAATATCAAAAGGGTGTAAGTGCGCCAGTTGGCCGACTGTTATTTCCCCGGGGCGGTATATGGCTCTGTTAGCTGTTGAATCGATTACCGAGTAGATTGCCTTATCTGGTTTATTTTCCTGGCAGGTATATGATTATCATTCCATCACCTACAACAAAGTTTCCGTACTCCTATAAATTCAGTCGTGTTAGACATTGGGGGGGGAGATTTTATTTTCCGATCACATAGTAATCATGGCGCACAAAGAGCTGTTATAGCCTAGCGGATAAAAAATCGGCCAAGTGCGAGTCGGTCTCGCGCACGAAGGGTTCCGTACCATTATCTATAAAAACGGCAATTAATCACGTCTGTTGTATGGGAGCCCCCTTAAATATTTGTTTTATTTTAATTTAATTATTTATTTTTAAAGTGAATATATAACTAAATATTTTGTGAATATTTCAAGCGTCTACCTGTTGCCGTTATCAATATCGAACACAAAAATCACGTTTGTTGTATGGGAGCCCCCTTAAATATTTATGTTATTCTATTTTTTAGTATTTGTTGTTATAGCGGCAACAGAAATACATCTGTGAAAATTTCAACTGTCAAACTATCACGGTTCATGAGATACAGCCTGGTGACAGACGGACGAACGGACGGACAGCGAAGTCTCAGTAATAGGATTCCGTTTTACCCTTTGGGTACGGAACCCTAAAAAGACTTGTTGTAGACAACTTGTCTGCGGTTCGAATCCTGTATTTGTATTTATTACTGTTAGGCGGTGAAGGAAAACATCGAGAGGAAACTCGCGCGTCCAAGAAATGGATATTTAGAAAGACTTGTGACCATACCTAAGAGAGGTGTCGGTTAAAAATACTCAGACCAAGACAAACAGAAATACACACAAATGTTTGTCCAGTGTGAGAATCGAACGCACGAGCGTTGGTGTCAAAGTAACGTTACTAACCACTGCGACACCGAACTCGTCAGAAATTGATCAATGGGAGGATATTATAATCAATCACCTCATAGCTGCCGCGATGTTCCAACTCGGATGGGCAGCATTGGGGAAATTGCGAAAGATTTTCTCGTCCAAAATACCTCAATGTCTCGAGATGAAAGTCTTCGACCAGTGTGTATTTTCAGTGACGACACAGCACTGTTATGCAATTTGATCCAACCTGCTTTGCGTGCTTCCGCCACCAATTAGTTCATGCGGCCTAGCGCCGGCCGGCACCCACCCACTACTGTTAGTACTTGGTACATGCCGACGCTGCCATGGCTGCTCCGGTAGTCTCTGCCTCGGCTGCTGCGGTCGTCCGTCATCTGGAACAGAATCCGCATGCCCCCACCACCACCGTCGTCGCTGCGACATGTGTTTCGCCTCTCCACGAGGCATCATCAGGCGTTGTAGACGTTAATCGTAAGAATAACATGCTACAAGTGACAAATCCATCGCAGTGCCGTCCCTTATATTGAATTGAGGGTGGGGGTGGATGGTGTGAGCGAAAAGATATTTAATAGTGGGGAATGGTTTACGTCAGTCTGTTTGTTCATGAGAGTAATTTTAGAATTTTTATGTTTATTAATTTCTAATTGTTCCCTAATATTTAGTTTTAAACCTTTGTCTATGGTGTGTAAAATTTGATATGTATTAGTGGGGGATAAGTTATGTCCTTTGTCTATAAGATGCTCGGCGAAGTGTGACCTTTCTGGGCGATTGTTTTTATACGCCGATACGTGTTCACTTTGACTTTCGCAAAGTAACGCCTGAATCTATTAACTATTTAACAGCGCTGTTATGTTAAAGAAACGAGTGAGGTGTGTAAGGGCCTCGTCTTATGGCGTTCGGCTCTCTCTGCTCGCCCCGTTATTTTATTTGGCGAGAAGTTATAGATAATTAGATTAAGTTGTACCCACTACGAAACACATAAATAAACGCGTCATGAAAAGTCCAGAGGCCGATGCTGAACGACAACGATCAGTAGTGGGTAGCGTACCCTAGCACGCTCGCCGGTTCCTACAGCTCCTGACGTCACCTTCTGATAACGGCGAATTTGGTCATGGTAGGCGAGTCTCGGTCTTCCTCGGCTCCTTCCACTTTTGCATTGTATATCTGTTTCGTCATACTTTCATCTATTCTTTCTACAAGTGCCTTTCTTATTTTATTACAGACGTTCTCTTTCAGACCAACTCTCTTTCTTACATCGCCATTACGAACGTGGTCAGCAAGCATTATTATCATTGTTTTAAGAAAGGGGTTTAGAAGTATTAGATATGCCAGCCCCATCGTACCCTGACTTAAAGAGACTCGGTGTTAAGATGGTATCAGTTCTTTTTCTTACTCCACTAAAGGTGGGCAAACAAGAGGGAAGCGAGGTTAGAGCAATAGGCCCATAATTGGTGATATATCGCCCTTTTTGGGCACCGGGTGCACATTGGCGGTCTTCCATGAAGACGGGACTTGCCCAGTGGAGTAGGAAAGCACGAAAAGGCGCGTTAGTACATAACACAACTCAGAAGCACACAGCTTCCGCACCACTGCCGGTATACCATCCGGCCCGCTCGATTTATGAATGTCGAGAGAGAGAGTATGCCCGCCGGACATCTCGCTGGGTAATAGAGATTTCCGGCATTGAGCTACCGCACCACGGGATGGTAGGTGGCACTGCTCCCCCGTCATTCATATTCGAGTTAGACGCAAAGAGATTACCGAGTAAATCGGCTTGCTCTTTGCCATCCGGTTGGTTCTTTTTATCCCCGAGGGGAAAGGCAAAGAGATCTAGCCCATACAGCCAAGTCATCAGTTAGAACCATTTGAAAATCTTAATTCTATGTTCCAGCTTCAGGAACTGTGCTGTGTTTAAATACCGCCCGTAAAACGATAGTGATTTTTACAAGGTGTTCTTGATGAACTTATTCACGTCTTCCAAAAAGTGCATAAACGTGTTATATTTGAGTTTATTCATTACTGTATAATTTCACTAGCACTTATTGTTACAAAATACTATCGAAATTGTCACATAAAACTAATTTTATACTGAATTGTAAAAAAATCAAGTAAAACAACAATGTCACTCGTCAAAAGCGCGGGAAGAAGTCTTGCCATCCGGTTTTCGCGGTGGTAGCCAGGACGATTGACAGAAATTTCCCTCGGTAGCTTTAGCAAAGCGACCAGAAAGCTCGGCTCCCAGAGGGAAGGTTCGCAAGCCGCTCGCCAACTCTTTGCTTTAGCAATCACCCTTTTACGGGGCCTCGTGGCAGCATTCAGTTTCCGCTTCAAATCAGAGACATTAAGATCCCTATCAGCACGCGCCGGGAAAAAGATAAAGAGAGGAGATCATAGAGCAATCTTGCAGACACTGACGTGAGAGAAGCGATGGCCAAGTGAAGTGAACCAGTCTATTGAGCAACAGGCATTTTTTTCAGGTTCGAATCCTGGCATGTAACACAAAATTCGTGTTTTCGTATTTATGTACATATTTATAATTATCACCTGTTCGGTGATGAAAAACATCGTGAGCAAACTGGCAAGTCTAAGAAATTATTTCAACAGACGACCTGATCTATGACCTGACCTAAAAAAAACTCGTTTACCCTCGAGGTTGTGGTGATCTGACGGCAGCCGCTCTATATGTAAGGCTTTCCTTACTGTGAAGAAATACAATTATTTTTAGAAACAGAATATATTGATAATAATGTTTAACTGAACATTGGCTAAACAAAAGTGAAATGTTATTTGGGATTAACAATCATAAAATAGTTAGTTGCTTTAACAGAGCGTCTTCGATTAGAGGCGATTCAATGATTATTATAAAATGAAAGCAGCCCGTCTGGGGAAATACCTCCACCACACAGAAGAACCGCAGCCAAATAACAATTTCCTGGAGGGTTGTTGTGTTCCGGTGTGTGAGTGAGGGCCCCAGTAAGCTCTTAAGGAGTTGCCGTGCTAGCAGCAGAGGGGGGTGAGTGATCCGTTGCGTTGCGAGCGTGCTACGGTAACCGCCTTCCATCAGGTAGGCCGTATGCTTCCAGTAGATCAAACTGCATGCAAGTTTGACTTTCGCAAAATAACGCCTGTATGTATTAACTATTTAATGGATTTCCTTCTTAAATTCGAATTTTTCGACGTCGGCAGCCATACAAGCATACGACCCACCTGATGTAAAGCGGGTACCGTAGCCTATTAACGCTTGCGATTTAAGTATTACTCGAGTACGCGATGCCTCCTCTGCTGCTTACACAGCAACTCCTTGGGAGGTTACTGGTGACCTCACTCACACGCAGGAACACAACAACCCTCTAGGGAGTTGTTATTTGGCTGCGGTTTTTTGTGAGGTGGAGGTACTTCCCCAGACGGGCTGCTTTGATGCGCCCTACCTCTCTTAAACAAAAAATATCTGATGATAATCAGATCCAGAAAATAAAAAATAGCTATTACAAAGATTGCAATTGTAAAAGAACTATCATTAAAACTTTTATTATCATAGTACTTACCTATTTATTACAATTACAACAGAAAAGACTATTACAATAAAATTATTTATTGTTCGTGTTAAAATTTCAATAAAAAGACTCCGGTCTTTTTAAGAATCAATCAATCAAAGTCTTTATTTGCGAATGCAGTTACACACGATAGTGTATGTGATAGATACATAGGTATGAGCAGCGACGTATCAAAGGTAGACACGTTATACACGAACATTTTTGTATTTTAAAATGGCGCAAGTACTACTATATCTACGTACAGTTATTTATTATCACACTTTGCTCTAAAAAGAGACAAATGATAGGGAATACCTGTCGTTAGAAAGAGATGAATAAACATCTTTAGTTACGTATTGATTGCTGCTGAGCGCTCATTGGCGCGAGCACTGATTTACCGATATGGAGGAGACTGGGGAAAAAGCTCTGGATTTAATTAGTGTTTAAAATAATAAAACCAATTATGTACAAAACATCTATTTTCGTAATATGAATTGTGAACAATGAAATTATAAAATAATATCGAGTCAGTTTGTGAGTGAATAAAAAAAATACGTAGGTATTTGATAAAATATTATTCCCTCAAATAAACTTAACTTATTCCTTTTTTGTCTTTTTTAATCAGTTTTCTAATCTAGACTATTTTAATGCGCGAAATATATTTTAACTTCACTATAATAGCGCGTATTAGGTGAAGCCTGTGATTATAAGTCGGATATTGCTCTAGGAAATGACAATTTAAAGAGGAAAATACATCAGTGCTATATAGGAAACACTTTAAATGACGACTCGAAATTTGACGAGCTCGGTGGCTCAGTCGTGAATGACGCGACTTTGATACCAACGCTCGTGGGTTCGATTCCCACACAAGGCAAACATTTGTGTGCATGAACATGTCAGTTTGTCTTGGTCTGGATGTTTTAAGAAAGGTAGGGCGCATCAAAGCAGCCCATCTGGGGAAGTACCTCCACCTCACAGAAAACCGCAGCCAAATAACAACTCCCTAGAGGGTTGTTGTGTTCCTACGTGTGAGTTTGGTCACCAGTAAGCTCCCAAGGAGTTGTTGTGTAAGCAGCAGAGGAGGCATCGCGCGAGTGATAATTAATATGTCGCAAGCGTTAATAGGCTACGGTACCCACTTCACATCAGGTGGGCTGTATGCTTATATGCCTCCCGACGTAGAATAAAAAAAATATTTAACCATTTTTTTTTCATCAAACCATCTAGATAATCTAAAATGGAAAGAAATATATGATAAGTAATATTCTATTCCCTTCATTCTTTTCTAGAACGTCTAGTATTACTAGTATCTAATAATTGAAAATAAGGTATTACTTAATATAAAACAAAGTTCTGAACAAATTTAATTCACAATCCTGTGTTCATAACGTGATAGTTAAATTTTCCTCAACTTCCCCTAGCAACGGCTGCCACTAGACCCGCTTTAATATTGCTAAAAACTAAATACATTTACTATGTTTTTAATAAAAAAAACTGTACTTACAAATGAAATGACACGTTTTCCTTGTCTTTAACAGTTGCCGTGTAATTTGTGGCCCATCTAAAAACACAGGAAGGCATTTTTGCCAGAAATAACTTATTTACGCTTTGCGGCGAAGTACGTATAGACGTGACGCGAGAGCGTGCCCAACTGAATGCGAGGTGGGCAATTACCTTACTTTCGTATTGCCATTCTAGAGCGTGTACAACGTATCTATGACTATAAAAACATCTTAGGGTATGAGTAGGTAAACCATATTCAGCCTCTAGGCATGCAAAACTTACAATTTATGTGCTGTTCATCAAAAGTATTCAAATTTACATTTCAATTTTGTCATTAAGAAAATCTTTAATACAATCGCATATTATTTCCAGTATTGATTGAAACAATTTTCAGCTAAGTTTTTTCCACCAACATATCAAATAACCGTTTTTAGGGTTCCGTACCCAAAGGGTAAAACGGAACCCTATTGCTGAGGCTCCGCTGTCCGTCCGTCCGTCCGTCCGTCCGTCCGTCCGTCTGTCACCAGGCTGTATCTCTTGAACCGTGATAGCTAGACAGTTGAAATTTTCACAGATGATGTATTTCTATTGCCGCTATAACAACAAATACTAAAAAATAGAATAAAATAAATATTTAAGGGGGCTCTCATACAACAAACGTGATTTTTTTGCTGTTTTTATAGATAATGGTACGGAACCCTTCGTGCGCGAGTCCGACTCGCACTTGGCCGATTTTTTAAATATAACAGGCCACTCAGAAAGTATTGCGTCAAAAGTTTTTATGTATCTCTCATACATACTGGCCAGTTATAATCTATCTATAACTTCACGCCAAATCCCTTGCGGGGTAGGCAGAGAGAACCGAGCGCCACGTGACTCGATCCTTACATACCTCACTCGCTTCTTTCACATTCATTGCTCTTTTCATGCACGCACGCCGGTTTCTAGGGCTCCTGACATCACCTTCTGATAGAACATGACCAATTTGCTCATGGTAGGTAAGTCTTGGCCTTCCCCGGCTCCTACATCCTTTCACTTTTGCATTGTATATCTGCTTCGTCATTCTTTCATCTTGCAATTATAATCTATTTAGAAAATAAAATTATTTATAAGTGAAATGGAATATTTTCGCGCTATGATTTTTACGAAAGATAAGAAAGGGCATGCTCCGTTGGTTCGGACATGTAGAAAGAATGCAGGACGAAAGAATGACGAAACAGATATACAATGCAAAAGTGGAAAGATGTAGGAGCCGAGGAAGGCCGAGACTAACCTACCATGACCAAATTGGTCGTGTTTTATCAGAAGGTGACGTCAGGAGCCCCAGGAACCGGCGAGCGTGCATGAAAAGAGCTATGAATGTCACAGAAGCGAGTGAAGTATGCAAGGACCGCGTCTTATGGCGCTCGGTTCTATCTGCCTACCCCGCAAGGGACTTGGCGTGATGATATACATACATACATGATTTTTTACGTACGACAGACTTCAAATGACATTCATGGATGAAGACCCTCCCAAGGCAACCGTGTATTGTTGGTATAACGAATTCAAGCGCGGTCGACTAACTTTGGGGGATGAAGAAAGAAGTGGTCGCGGTTTGACGGCTGATATGGAAAAAACGTGCTAGCTGTGAAAAATTTAATTCAAGACAATAGGCGAGTTATGTATCTGGAGATTCAGCACATACTGCAGATTGGATCCGGAAGCCTTCACGAGATTCTACACTTGCATCTTGAATTCAAGCGCGGTCGACTAACTTTGGGGGATGAAGAAAGAAGTGGTCGCGCTTTGACGGCTGATATGGAAAAAACGTGCTAGCTGTGAAAAATTTAATTCAAGACAATAGGCGAGTTATGTATCTGGAGATTCAGCACATACTGCAGATTGGATCCGGAAGCCTTCACGAGATTCTACACTTGCATCTTGAATTCAAGCGCGGTCGACTAACTTTGGGGGATGAAGAAAGAAGTGGTCGCGCTTTGACGGCTGATATGGAAAAAACGTGCTAGCTGTGAAAAATTTAATTCAAGACAATAGGCGAGTTATGTATCTGGAGATTCAGCACATACTGCAGATTGGATCCGGAAGCCTTCACGAGATTCTACACTTGCATCTTGAATTCAAGCGCGGTCGACTAACTTTGGGGGATGAAGAAAGAAGTGGTCGCGCTTTGACGGCTGATATGGAAAAAACGTGCTAGCTGTGAAAAATTTAATTCAAGACAATAGGCGAGTTATGTATCTGGAGATTCAGCACATACTGCAGATTGGATCCGGAAGCCTTCACGAGATTCTACACTTGCATCTTGAATTCAAGCGCGGTCGACTAACTTTGGGGGATGAAGAAAGAAGTGGTCGCGCTTTGACGGCTGATATGGAAAAAACGTGCTAGCTGTGAAAAATTTAATTCAAGACAATAGGCGAGTTATGTATCTGGAGATTCAGCACATACTGCAGATTGGATCCGGAAGCCTTCACGAGATTCTACACTTGCATCTTGAATTCAAGCGCGGTCGACTAACTTTGGGGGATGAAGAAAGAAGTGGTCGCGCTTTGACGGCTGATATGGAAAAAACGTGCTAGCTGTGAAAAATTTAATTCAAGACAATAGGCGAGTTATGTATCTGGAGATTCAGCACATACTGCAGATTGGATCCGGAAGCCTTCACGAGATTCTACACTTGCATCTTGAATTCAAGCGCGGTCGACTAACTTTGGGGGATGAAGAAAGAAGTGGTCGCGCTTTGACGGCTGATATGGAAAAAACGTGCTAGCTGTGAAAAATTTAATTCAAGACAATAGGCGAGTTATGTATCTGGAGATTCAGCACATACTGCAGATTGGATCCGGAAGCCTTCACGAGATTCTACACTTGCATCTTGAATTCAAGCGCGGTCGACTAACTTTGGGGGATGAAGAAAGAAGTGGTCGCGCTTTGACGGCTGATATGGAAAAAACGTGCTAGCTGTGAAAAATTTAATTCAAGACAATAGGCGAGTTATGTATCTGGAGATTCAGCACATACTGCAGATTGGATCCGGAAGCCTTCACGAGATTCTACACTTGCATCTTGAATTCAAGCGCGGTCGACTAACTTTGGGGGATGAAGAAAGAAGTGGTCGCGCTTTGACGGCTGATATGGAAAAAACGTGCTAGCTGTGAAAAATTTAATTCAAGACAATAGGCGAGTTATGTATCTGGAGATTCAGCACATACTGCAGATTGGATCCGGAAGCCTTCACGAGATTCTACACTTGCATCTTGAATTCAAGCGCGGTCGACTAACTTTGGGGGATGAAGAAAGAAGTGGTCGCGCTTTGACGGCTGATATGGAAAAAACGTGCTAGCTGTGAAAAATTTAATTCAAGACAATAGGCGAGTTATGTATCTGGAGATTCAGCACATACTGCAGATTGGATCCGGAAGCCTTCACGAGATTCTACACTTGCATCTTGAATTCAAGCACGGTCGACTAACTTTGGGGGATGAAGAAAGAAGTGGTCGCGCTTTGACGGCTGATATGGAAAAAACGTGCTAGCTGTGAAAAATTTAATTCAAGACAATAGGCGAGTTATGTATCTGGAGATTCAGCACATACTGCAGATTGGATCCGGAAGCCTTCACGAGATTCTACACTTGCATCTTGAATTCAAGCGCGGTCGACTAACTTTGGGGGATGAAGAAAGAAGTGGTCGCGCTTTGACGGCTGATATGGAAAAAACGTGCTAGCTGTGAAAAATTTAATTCAAGACAATAGGCGAGTTATGTATCTGGAGATTCAGCACATACTGCAGATTGGATCCGGAAGCCTTCACGAGATTCTACACTTGCATCTTGAATTCAAGCGCGGTCGACTAACTTTGGGGGCTGAAGAAAGAAGTGGTCGCGCTTTGACGGCTGATATGAAAAAAACGTGCTAGCTGTGAAAAATTTAATTCAAGACAATAGGCGAGTTATGTATCTGGAGATTCAGCACATACTGCAGATTGGATCCGGAAGCCTTCACGAGATTCTACACTTGCATCTTGAATTCAAGCGCGGTCGACTAACTTTGGGGGATGAAGAAAGAAGTGGTCGCGCTTTCACGGCTGCTATGGAAAAAACGTGCTAGCTGTGAAAAATTTAATTCAAGACAATAGGCGAGTTATGTATCTGGAGATTCAGCACATACTGCAGATTGGATCCGGAAGCCTTCACGAGATTCTACACTTGCATCTTGAATTCAAGCACGGTCGACTAACTTTGGGGGATGAAGAAAGAAGTGGTCGCGCTTTGACGGCTGATATGGAAAAAACGTGCTAGCTGTGAAAAATTTAATTCAAGACAATAGGCGAGTTATGTATCTGGAGATTCAGCACATACTGCAGATTGGATCCGGAAGCCTTCACGAGATTCTACACTTGCATCTTGAATTCAAGCGCGGTCGACTAACTTTGGGGGATGAAGAAAGAAGTGGTCGCGCTTTGACGGCTGATATGGAAAAAACGTGCTAGCTGTGAAAAATTTAATTCAAGACAATAGGCGAGTTATGTATCTGGAGATTCAGCACATACTGCAGATTGGATCCGGAAGCCTTCACGAGATTCTACACTTGCATCTTGAATTCAAGCGCGGTCGACTAACTTTGGGGGATGAAGAAAGAAGTGGTCGCGCTTTGACGGCTGATATGGAAAAAACGTGCTAGCTGTGAAAAATTTAATTCAAGACAATAGGCGAGTTATGTATCTGGAGATTCAGCACATACTGCAGATTGGATCCGGAAGCCTTCACGAGATTCTACACTTGCATCTTGAATTCAAGCGCGGTCGACTAACTTTGGGGGATGAAGAAAGAAGTGGTCGCGCTTTGACGGCTGATATGGAAAAAACGTGCTAGCTGTGAAAAATTTAATTCAAGACAATAGGCGAGTTATGTATCTGGAGATTCAGCACATACTGCAGATTGGATCCGGAAGCCTTCACGAGATTCTACACTTGCATCTTGAATTCAAGCGCGGTCGACTAACTTTGGGGGATGAAGAAAGAAGTGGTCGCGCTTTGACGGCTGATATGGAAAAAACGTGCTAGCTGTGAAAAATTTAATTCAAGACAATAGGCGAGTTATGTATCTGGAGATTCAGCACATACTGCAGATTGGATCCGGAAGCCTTCACGAGATTCTACACTTGCATCTTGAATTCAAGCGCGGTCGACTAACTTTGGGGGATGAAGAAAGAAGTGGTCGCGCTTTGACGGCTGATATGGAAAAAACGTGCTAGCTGTGAAAAATTTAATTCAAGACAATAGGCGAGTTACGTATCTGGAGATTCAGCACATACTGCAGATTGGATCCGGAAGCCTTCACGAGATTCTACACTTGCATCTTGAATTCAAGCGCGGTCGACTAACTTTGGGGGATGAAGAAAGAAGTGGTCGCGCTTTCACGGCTGCTATGGAAAAAACGTGCTAGCTGTGAAAAATTTAATTCAAGACAATAGGCGAGTTATGTATCTGGAGATTCAGCACATACTGCAGATTGGATCCGGAAGCCTTCACGAGATTCTACACTTGCATCTTGAATTCAAGCGCGGTCGACTAACTTTGGGGGATGAAGAAAGAAGTGGTCGCGCTTTCACGGCTGCTATGGAAAAAACGTGCTAGCTGTGAAAAATTTAATTCAAGACAATAGGCGAGTTATGTATCTGGAGATTCAGCACATACTGCAGATTGGATCCGGAAGCCTTCACGAGATTCTACACTTGCATCTTGAATTCAAGCGCGGTCGACTAACTTTGGGGGATGAAGAAAGAAGTGGTCGCGCTTTGACGGCTGATATGGAAAAAACGTGCTAGTTGTGAAAAATTTAATTCAAGACAATAGGCGAGTTATGTATCTGGAGATTCAGCACATACTGCAGATTGGATCCGGAAGCCTTCACGAGATTCTACACTTGCATCTTGAATTCAAGCGCGGTCGACTAACTTTGGGGGATGAAGAAAGAAGTGGTCGCGCTTTGACGGCTGATATGGAAAAAACGTGCTAGCTGTGAAAAATTTAATTCAAGACAATAGGCGAGTTATGTATCTGGAGATTCAGCACATACTGCAGATTGGATCCGGAAGCCTTCACGAGATTCTACACTTGCATCTTGAATTCAAGCGCGGTCGACTAACTTTGGGGGATGAAGAAAGAAGTGGTCGCGCTTTCACGGCTGCTATGGAAAAAACGTGCTAGCTGTGAAAAATTTAATTCAAGACAATAGGCGAGTTATGTATCTGGAGATTCAGCACTTCACGAGATTCTACACTTGCATCTTGAATTCAAGCGCGGTCGACTACCTTTGGAGGATGAAGAAAAAAGTGGTCGCGCTTTGACGGCTGATATGAAAAAAACGTGCTAGCTGTGAAAAATTTAATTCAAGACAATAGGCGAGTTATGTATCTGGAGATTCAGCACATACTGCAGATTGGATCCGGAAGCCTTCACGAGGTTCTACACTTGCATCTTCGCGTGAGGAGGATAGTTTCACACGGGGTGCCGCACAACCTCACCGTTGCTCAGAAGCAGGCTCGGGAGGAATGGTGCCAGGAATGGTGATAAACAAATTTGAAGCAGGCTCTTCTCCGCGTGTTTACGACATCATTACAGGTGATGAGTCCTGGATTTATCGATACGGTCCAGAATCGAAGCGCCAGTCGACGATTTGGGTGTTTCAAAACGAATCAACGCCTACCAAAGTGAAGCGATCTAAAAGAAGGGGGGATTATGATCGCGAGTTCTTCAATTTGACTGGCTACGTGTCAATTCCTGTACAGAACCAAGGAAGAATCAACGCCGAATGGTATACTACAATGGCAGAAGTTTTCTCTGTTGTGAGCAACAAGCTTGCTGCTCCTTGCCGAGGTTTCCCCTAAGCGTAAAAAAAATAAATTTAAAATTTAAAAAACCCTCGACGCAATAATAACCTATAAAAAGTAATAAAATAATATGTATTGACCCTTTAAGTTTAATAAAAGTAATATTTTTATCCAAGCATCGTTGTGTCGGGGGCCCGCTAACTAAATATAGTATTATTTAAATTTCATATTTTATCAGTTTTCAGTTGAACTTTTTATTTTTATTATATTTAGTTAGCGGTCCCCCGACACAACGATGCTTGGATTAAAATATTACTTCTTTTATTAAACTTAAAGGGTCAATACATATTATTTTGTTACTTTTTATAGGTAATTTTTGCGTCGGGGGTTTTTTAATTTTTACCCGCGACGGTCACGGAGGCCATATATGCGTTTGGGGTAAGAGGTGTTTGTTTGTGTGTCAGTTACATTTTTCTCGAAAACTACTGAACCGATTTTGTTTTTTTTTTTTTGTTTAAAACGTGACATGATCGGGAGTGTTCTTAGCTACGATTTAAGCAAATCTGTTCAGCCGTTTTGTAGGTCGGGGTTTTTTTTTTAAATTTGTACGTGCATTATATATAAAACGGATTTTATTTATATATCATAGCTATATTATATTAGTTTTAGTTTGTATAAATTGCATTCACTGTTAAAATTTAAAAAAGCCACAAATAAAACAAATTAAAAATTTAAAAAACCCACGACGAAAACAACTTCAAATAAAACATTTCAAAAACCCACGACATTAAAGCGTAATATGATTCATAAAACAATTAGATATAATTCTCATTAATAAAGTCAATAAATGAAAAAATATTAATAATTACAATATCACAATAACTATTATATATAGAATATTATTAACAGCCGTCGTATATAACCAATGTTGTAAATGAGTGTTATGCACGACGGCTGTTTCTGTCTTAGCAATTTGTCTTCGTGTTTTTAAGAGAGGGCGGGGCGGTCTCAAAGCAGCCCGCCGGGGGAAGGTACCTCCATCTCACAGAAAACCGCAGCCAAATAACACCTCCCTAGAGGGTTGTTGTGTTCCTGCGTGTGAGTGAAGTCTCCGGTGAGCACCTAAGGAGTTAACAGCAGATGTGGTATCGCGCGAGTGATGCAGTATTATTTTTCTCAACTACAAATATTTACGCCGAACCAAAATGTCGGCGGGCCACAGGGCTCTTTTGGTTCGGCGAATTTGGTTTCGGATTGGTTAGTAACGCTACATTGACACCAAACGCTAACGGTTACCGTAGCCTATGAATGATTGCAAAATATTAAGTATCACACGCGCAATGCCACCTCTGCTGCTAATATAGCAACTTCTAAGGAGCTTACTGGTGACCTCACTCACACGCAGGAACACAACAACCCTCTAGGGAGTTGTTATTTGGCTGCGGTTTTCTGTGAGGTGGAGGTACTTCCCCAGACGGGCTGCTTTGATGCACCCTACCTCTCTAATGCCAGGGCCTCGTTTGTTAATTATCATGGTGCACCTCGCCAACCTCACGTGCTGTGAGGTTGGCTCAGACTGTAAAGATAATAATAAGCCATCACACTCCAAAATAGAAAACGCTGAAAATAATTATTTTACGTAATGGAATGAATTGGATTATGGAAAATCACAATGTCGCGACGAAGTCACACACGAAACTGACCTTCAAATGTCCAAACGCGGTATTTCCGCTTCCGTTTATTTTTGTAATATATATATAAAACAGGTTTTAATTACATTATTTTCTCAATACAATCATTTGTCAATTGAAATAAATTATCGAATAGTCGAAAAGTTATATCGAAATTTTAAATTAAAAACTAATTTAAATAAACAAAATACAGTTCAGTTTTTGATGATTTCTAATTAACTTATTTTTCTGTAAAGGAATCAACCATTTCAGATAAAAGTTCTGTTATAAAATGTATTTTACTGCATGCCTTACTTTTATTGCCAATATAAGAAAATAAATATTAAATAAATAAGGTACTTACATCACTCATATATGGAGTCCAATCATGGTTCGATGATTCCCACTCCGGCGGGGGCTGTTTTTCACGTAATTTGTTTATTATTGTCGCATCTGAATCATTGTCAACTATTGTACGATCAAAATCGAAAACAGCAAGGGAAGCCATTTTAAAAACGCGCGCGCTCCTTGCCTACCACGGATATGTACTGAGCTATTGAGCGAAATAGATGTAAAACTAAAGTCACATCATAGGAGGAATGGTTGTGTGCGAATTTATAGCATGCTGACGGAACATTTTATATTTTTATGTCTCGAATCCTACACAGAATACGTAATACAGAATATTTCGTCATTTCATAGTAATGAAATGAAATGACACTTGAACTTGACAACTGTGGTTGACTTGACATTTTAATTTGTTACGTTTGGATACACCAACACAAATGGAATTTGTTTAACGGAGATATGATAAAGTTCACATAAATGTAAAATCTTTTTACTCAAAGTCAGGAAGCATACAAGCCGTATACTTAGAATACAAGGAGTATTACTCTCGCGTTGTCAAACCCGCTGTTAACACAGCAACATCTTAGAAGCATACTGGTAACCTCACTTTTCGCAGGGCAACAAAACACTATGGAATTTTTATCTGGTTACGGTCTTCTGAAAGATGAAAGGAAATATCTCGGACTATTGGCTGCAGTTTTCTGTGAGGTGAAGATACTTTTCCAGTTCCATCGTTTGATCCGTCTTACCTCTCTTAAAACCATCCAAGACAAACAAACATCTTCTTGCACAGAAATATTTGTTGTGTGTATGAATTCAACCCACAAGCCTCAGTGTTAAAGACTAAAGTAGCGTTGTTAATCACTCTTCCACCGAGATCGACAAAAAATATAGTCCATTTATACGTTCTATGTTTACTTACAAAATATATGTACATATGGATGCGGTCAATAAAGCTCTATGCAAACAATGCAAGCGTAATACTATTAATACAGTTAAGCTTTACAGCTAGAAGGGATCGTAGGTCGTTTTAGGTTCGAAGTATCTATGTATAACATTAATGTGTTTTGACTTTTGACTGTGCGACTTAATTTTTAACCGTTAAGGCAAAGTGCTACATATGTTTGATGTCTCTATACACACAACTCCGAATCCGAACGAACTTACATTTAATTAATATATTCGTTGGCAATCTTTATTATTCATATAAAAAAAAAAACTTGACAACTTGTCAATTTACGAATTTTATCATAACCTATTTCTTCACATATAGATTGGAAAATATTGAAAAAGTAATTAATTTGTACAAAAATGGCATCGGTAACGGCATATAGTGTTGGCAAATTAACAAAATACATCACCGAGACAAGTCTGCGGGCGCTCCGTTCGAATGTTTACAGGTAAACCCCATTCATTGCGCAACCAAAGCGTACATAACCTAAAAGCATCTTCTTTTAATATTTATTCTCATCCAAATTTATATTATTTAAAAAACATGACATTTCCTTACACCTTATGTAAATTAATGTCATTATTACCTTTTGTTTAGTTCGTTAGAAGTATTGATAATGATGATGAAATAGTTAAGAACAGATATCAGAATCGATATATTCCTACTATACGTGGGGTTCTGATGGCCGTAAATTGATAAGCACTTATAATAACTTCTGCTAAATGTCCGTCAAATAAAAATTACGAAAGAAAACTTAAATATATGTTGGTTAAGTTTAGTAAATCTTATATTTTATTGGTTAACTTAACCAATATAGTGTCGGTGTTAAGATTAGAAAAGGCATGCTCCGTTGGTTCGGACATATAGAAAGAATGCAGGACGAAAGAATGACGAAATAGATATACAATGCGAAAGTGGAAGGATGTAGGGGCCGAGGAAGACCTGCCATGACCAAATTGGTCGTGTTTTATCAGAAGGTGACGTCAGGAGCCCCAGGAACCGGCGAGCGTGCATGAAAAGAGCTATGAATGTCACAGAAGCGAGTGAAGTACATAAGGACTGGCGCTCGGTTCTCTCTGCCTACTCAGCGAGGGACCTGGCGTGAAGTTATACATACATTAACCAATATATGGATTTTGAAGTTTATTTTCCTAAATATCATGAGTACAACATTGAGACTTCAACATAATCAGTGATAGCTCAGTGAATAAAGAACCAACTTGTTGTTTGTTTTCGTATTTATAATAATAATATATATTTATTTAAGTAACTAGGACTCACATTTTGTTAGTAGAAGATACGTACAAAAACGAAATATTAGTAAAATGAAATAATTTAAAACCTTACATTAATTTGCGATCCATTTCTGCACCATGCCACCTGATATGTTACATATTTTTATTACCGATATGTTATGTAATTACTCTCGCACAGCGATGAAGGAAAAGATCGTAAGGAAACCCACGCGTCCAAGAATTTATATTCCAAAAATGGGTGACCTTGCGTAATCTGGCAGGTACTGAGTACCTTTATCAAGGCTCGCACTTACAACATATATATGGAATAACGGTAAACCTGGGTCTTGGAGGGTTAAGAAAGGTCTGGTTTTCCCTCTTTGTTGTGGAGGTCTGACGGCCCTCAATTGCCCATCTGATGTGAAGTGATGTGAATGTTCACAATGCAAGGAATGTCACTAGCGTGTTGCTACCCCTGAAGTGGTGGTTACTGATAACCTCGCTATTTCACCTTTATCTGGTGCTCCCTAAACAAGTGGTTCCAGGGTTAGCAACACTCAAGTGACACCCCTGGTATTGCAATTGTCCATAAGCTGTTTACCATTAGGCAGGTAGTGTACTTGTGTGCCATGTTAATGGTATTAAAAAAAGTGGTGCGTCCTCAGTAGTGCTGCTTTGATACCCTTTCCTTTTCTTTCACCAGTCTCATTTGATAAATAGCAGTGCCCCCTGTACAGGCAAGTTTGGTTTTGAACCTAAAGGTAAATTACATACACCTAAAAATAGTGGTAATTGCCAATAATTCTGTATTACCCAGATGTAGAAATCAAACGGTCGAAGTATATGTTTGATTATCTGATTACAGAAGTTCAGTTCGCAGCTACAGTACAGAGGAAAAAGCAGCTGAGACAGACCCCAACAACAAACAGCTGCCAGCCACTGTCGAAGAGTGCCACAAGCTTATTGACAACTTGGATAGTGATGTCAACAAGTACAAACAACAGGTTAAGGATTACGAAGTGAGTACCCGAGATTACAAATTGTGTTAAACTAAGGAGAGGCATGCTCCGTTGGTTCGGACATGTAGAAAGAATGCAGGATGAAAGAATGACGAAGCAGATATACAATGCAAAAGTGAATGGATGTAGGAGCCGAGGAAGGCCGGGACCAAATTGGTCGTGTTCTATCAGAAGGTGATGTCAGGAGCCCTAGAAACCGGCGAGCGTGCATGAGAAGAGCAATGAACGAGAAGAAGTGAGTGAGATATGTAAAGTTCGAGTCATGTGGCGCTCGGTTCTCTCTGCCTACCCCGCAAGGGATTTGGCGTGAAGTTATAGATAGATAGAAGTGAGTACCCTACTACACTCTGGTCAGTTCAAGTGTTCTCAAACAGACCTGCGAGCCAAGAATCTCTTGATGGGAAATCCTCATGCATACCTCATTGCCAGGGATGTGGGGATGACATGGATATGTTGGATTCCTATTACAAACAACAGGGACATCTACTGGATCCCTCTCAGCAGGCTCACATACTAAAAATCCACCAGTGTCTGCTCACTGTCTGTTTGCAGAGTTTTGGCAATGATTTTGGTATCAACGCACAGTTCCATCACAATTTGGTAGCAGAGTGTGGTTGGCTTTCTAAGAAATCATAGACATCTTGGATGTTTTAAAGAGATCTTGGTAATACTCCCATTGGCCACACCAATGGGAGTATTAATGTAATGTTTAGTAACCCCTCTTCTGTCAAGTTATGTAAAGAAACTCTTATCTCTTCGTGCCACTTGCTATGGGAAATAGGGAGTAGACGGTATGTGGACATGAAGCTGACATAGCGAAATTAAATGAGTAAAAGCCTCAAAAAAATAACAGATAAAAAACCCATAAGTCAGCCAGTGGCAGCCCGCAAATGGAGTATATGTCTACAGAAGCCCTCGTCTGTCCTCCTCTTCAATGGATCAGGAAACTTTGCCCCACACCCACTCCGCTGCCTTCTGAAGCCCACCAATAACAATCAACCACCATTCAACTCACCTTGAACTTGCCAACATAGCCAGTACTAATAATCACCAGTAGTCCATGGACAAAATACAGCAGGCAACGTAGGAGATGGGGAACTTGATATCAGTCAGGGAGTCTAAAATTACATGCTTGTGAATGATGCAAAGCTGTTACTATATGCCTATGAATGCTTAAGAGCTTACTGGTGACCTGATCACTCATGCACAGGAACACATCAACCCTCCAGGGTCTTGTTATTAACTGTGGTTCTGTGAGGTGGAGGTACTTCTTTAGACATTCTACTTTGATACGCCTTACCTCTCTCAAAAACATCCAGGCTAAGATAAACAGACATGTTCAGGCTGGAAATAGTGTTACGCTGACATCGGTCGCGGATGTCAGTCGCGCGTAGCAATATCATAGCGATAGTATGAACGTGCACAGTGTAGCCTTGACGACGAGCGACGCACGATTCGGTACGCGCGCTGACGGGGACCGTCGGTGGGACGCGTCCGCGCCGCGTGCGTCGGTTCGCCGACGCGCCATACAATGCGCGCAGTGTTGCGCCGACCGCCGATATACCAACACCCATTTATTGTACAGTTGTGTACATAATGAATATCGACACTGAAAGTCTTATTTCAGAGGTCGGACAAAGGTGGGATTTATCTCATATTATATATATATATATATATTTAGTAATTTTATGTCTTATCTTCTTATAATTTTATATTTACGTTGGTTCGGACATGTAGAAAGAATGCAGGTTGAAAGAATGACGAAGCAGATATACAATGCGAAAGTGGAAGGATGTAGGAGCCGAGGAAGGCCAAGACTTACCTATCATGATCAAATTGGTCGTGTTCTATCAGAAGGTGATGTCAGGAGCCCTAGAAACCGGCGAGCGTGCATGAAAAGAACAATGAATGTGAAAGAAGCGAGTGAGGTATGTAAGGATCGAGTCGCGTGGCGCTCGGTTCTCTCTGCCTACCCCGTAAGGGATTTGGCGTGAAGTTATAGTAGTAGTATGTCTTATCCAAATTAATTGCCCCCAGTGAGAATAATTTTATATAATAAATTAATGATTATATTACTTATACATGCAATTTTATTATTATCTACTTGCCTTAAAGTAACCACAAGCCTCTCTGCAGGCGAAATAATTTCCCTTAATAAAGAGCAGTGTTTTAGCTAATTTCCCACTTTCTCTAACAGTAAATCGAAAGTCCCTGTTGACATTCTCAAGTAATTAAAAAATTCTCGTCATCTGTTCGCAGTTTTTCAAACAATGTAGCGGAATTCTCCACAACACGTTGTTTGTGCCATAATTGGGGTATGTGATATGTTCGTGACCTTCGCCGTAAATATACTGTTGCAAATAAGTTTAATAACGGATTCATAGCTATTTTCAAGATTATGTTATATCCCCGCGACTGTACTCTAGAACTATCGGTATCAGACTGTGGTAGTTTTATAGCGCTGTCGGTTACTGACGATCAGCCACCGATGGTGCGCAACAGACATCGGCGTTACACTATTTCCAGCCTCATAGTCACAAATGTTTGTTCAGTGTAAGAATTCTATTTAAAATAGTAAACTAACCATAATAGGTTAAAATGTGAAAGGAGAATGGTTAAATTCATGTATATATCTTTCACACTATGTCTCTTTCGGATGAACGATGAGGTTAGAAGCAGAGTTGGTCTGAAAGAGAGCGTCGGTGTTAAAATAAGAAGAGGCATGCTCCGTTGGTTCGGACATGTAGAAAGAATGACGAAGCAGATATACAATGCACAAGTGGAAGGATGTAGGAGCCGGGGATGGCCAAGACTTACCTACCATGACCAAATTGGTCGTGTTCTATCAGAAGGTGATGTCAGGAGCCATAGAAACCGGCGAGCGTGCATGAGAAGAACAATTAATGATTTGGCGTGAAGTTATAGATATATTATAGACTAGCTGTGCCAGCGACTTCGTCCGTGCGGAATTTAACAAAAAAGTTATTGTTCAATTATAATTTTATTTATTTGATGTGATTGTAAGTACCTAAATAAGCAGAGTAAAATAGCGAACAGCAAAATAATAATAGATATGTATTATGTACTTCGTCCGCGCGGAATAGTTATTTTTTTATTATTTATTTATATTAATAAAAATTTCTAAAATAAAAATAGTCTAAGTTACTCCTTATTACATCAGCTATCTGCCAGTGAAAATCGGTCCAGCCGTTTCAGAGATTAGCCGGAACAAACAGACAGACAGACAAAAATTGTAAAAATATTAATTTTGATATATGTACCGTGTATACATCCATATGCATTTAGTAAAAAGCGGTTATTTTAATATCACAAACAGTCACTCCAATTTTATTTATCTGTATAGATGTCTCTTTCGGGGTCTCGGAGTGAACCGAGCGCACCAAAATTCGGCCCTTACAGACCTCACTTGCCATTTTAACATGTACAGCTCTCAAGCACCGGTTATTAGGGCCCCTGACACCACGTTCAAACAATATCATGCAAATTTGCTTATCACAAACGTGTGCGTTGAATGTTTACAGGACAAGTACAAGCGTGCTCTCGCCGACGGTGAGAACGTGAGACGACGTATGATGAAACAGGTTGAAGACGCAAAGTCCTTCGCCATACAGAGCTTCTGCAAGGACCTCCTGGACGTAAGGCTTCAATTACTCTTGTACACCAGCACCAATTATATCTTTATATATATAATTCTTCCATACTTGCCTACGTCCTGTATCCCAATGCTACTAAAAACCTGTAACTTCCTTTTACCTTTACGCTCGTTATCTGGATCGCGCATGAATAGTGTAGTGCAGTATGTATTTGGTTACAATGTCCAGTAGGGAAATTCTACTAAAAAACCGTGTGTTTTTAGTAGAATTTCCCGCGTGTCAAAATGCGTACATTTTGACGTTTCGTTATTCTTTTAAGTGATCTGACAGCAGCGGCGTTGCAGCAACACTCCAGTAAATGCCCCGCTATTCTGTTAAAAACCACTGCATCTGCACGTTTCCTACAATATAGTCGTATTCTGATAAATTGTTTTGACATTTGTATAGCGGTGACAGAAGTTTTGACCACTTTTGCGAAGTGAAATTAATATTCTGATGACATAATATTACAAAACATATGTTTTGTTTTGGGACATGTTTGTTTAAAATCCATATTAGATTGAAATATGGTAACATGACAGGTGTTAAGTAGTTCATTTGTAGAATACGCATAGTTGCAGTGTAGGAAATTTTATATATAAATAGAATTCATTTCTCCTGCTAAACTGCGACTGCACGTTACTCAATGACTCGCTCAAATGACAATCGTAACGTGCAACTGCAGGTTTTTAGTAGAATTGGCCTATGTCTGCATCGGTCGTACAACGGCACTGCCACACACAATTAGGCCCGGTAGGTGGCACTGCGATCGGTTTCCAGGAAATATTATCTCTTATTTAATCAGTAGAGCAATGACTGTCCGGTCAGCTACTGTAATATAGTTTAATGCCTCATCACAAGTCAGAAGGACAATTCTACTAAAAGACTGCGACCAGTGCAGTGCCGCCAGTACATGTGGGATATATTTAAATTTTATTTTTTTTACAAAGCGTCGAGAGCACGATGGAAATAACGTGTGAAGGACCGATGAGACCGCACGTTTTTTTTCGTAGTAATGCTTCTTTGACAGCAGAGCCGGCGGTAGCGGTAGGTGGTTGTCGCTTTACATCAAGTAGGCCGTATGATTGTCTGTCCCCAACGCATATAGTAGATATATTAGTTGGCAAACAAGCATGCGGTCCGCATTAGATGGTAATCGGTCACCGTAGCATATTGACGCTCGCAACACCACGGGGATGTTACTCGCGCGCTGCCAAATTGTGACCTAAGGCTGTTTCGTCACAGTAATTTCTCTGCCATAATGATCTATGTCTCTCTGCCTACCCAGCAAGGGGCGTGGCGTGGGGTTGTATATGTGTGTTGTATGATTGAAAGTGTGTATACCTAATAAATATATAAATATTGTCGCACAAATTACACAGCGCCATCTTGCCCCAAAGTAAGTGAAGCTTGTGTTATGGGTACTAGACAACTGATGAACTATACTATTACTATACTACTATAACTTCACGCCAAATCCCTTACGGGGTAGGCAGAGAGAACCGAGCGCCACGCGACTCGATCCTTACATACCTCACTCGCTTCTTTAACATTCATTGCTCTTTTCATGCACGCTCGCCGGTTTCTAGGGCTCCTGACATCACCTTCTGATAGAACACGACCAATTTGGTCATGGTAGGTAAGTCTTGGCCTTCCTCGGCTCCTACATCCTTCCACTTTTGCATTGTATATCTGCTTCGTCATTCTTTCATCCTGCATTCTTTCTACATGTCCGAACCAACGGAGCATGCCTCTTCTTACTTTAACACCGACGCTCTCTTTTAGACCAACTCTCTTTCTAACATCATCATTGCGAATACGGTCTACAAGCCTTACGCCACAAATTTTGCGCAGCGCTCGCATTTTGACCGCGTTTATTCTACTTTCATGCTCTTTCTGCCATACCCAGCTCTCGCTTCCATAAGTTAGCGTTGGGACCAGCACTGCATTGTGTATAGCCAGCTGCGCCTTCTGGCTCAAGTTTTTACTGCCAAGAAGTTTTCCCAACGCTCCGTTCACACTATTCCCAGCACTCACTCGCCTTTCCACATCTGCGGTGTACCTTCCATCCCTGCTGAAAGCGCATCCAAGATATACAAACTCATCCACTTGTTCCAACACTTCATCATCTACCGTAATCCTTACATTGGTTCTGGTTTCTTCTCTTTCAAATACCATTATCTTTGTTTTCTTCGCATTCAGTAGTAAGCCTTCCTTCATACATTCGTCTTTCATCATTGTGACTAGTGTTTGCAGCTCAGATGGTGTTTCTGCTAATAGGACTGCATCATCTGCATACAGCAGACAGTTCACCACTAGGTCACCCATGCGTAATCCTACATTCGTCGATCTTATTCTCTGTAGACAACTATCAAGATACAGAATAAACAGCCTAGCAGACAACATGCAACCCTGTTTGACACCAATTTTGACATCAAACCAGGGTGACATGTTGCCATCTATTCGCACACATGCTGAGCAATCCTTGTAAGTGGACTGCACAGCACGGAGCAGTGAGCCGTCAATCCCATATCTCGGCAATATGCACCACAGTTCCTTTCGCACAACCCTATCAAATGCCTTCTCAAGATCCACAAAACCGCAGAAAACCTTCTGGTCTGTAGCCAGATGCTTCTCTACGATATTGCGGAGCGAGAAAACTTGATCCGTACATCCCCTTCCGTTTCGGAAACCTCCCACAGCATTTCGTCAGATTTCACCCTCATTCTCCTTTCAATTATCTTTCCATATACTTTTGCTGCTAAGCTGATCAAACTGATGGCCCTATAGCTGGCGCAGTCCATACGTGATCCCTTGCCTTTATACAAGGGTACGATGACTGCGCGTCCCCAGTCCATTGGGACCCTTCCAGTTTTCCAGCAAAGGTTGCATAGGTACCAGAAGGCGTCCCGGACGTAAGTGCCACCTAGTTTGATCATCTCAGCTGTGATCATTTCAATTCCCGCAGACTTTCCATTTTTCAAACTTCGTATCGACCATCCTATCTCATCCATAGTTATACCTTCATCGGACGCCGTCAACGTGGAGTGAGCATCAGACTCACTCTCATTGTCAGCGTCCGAGGCATATTCATACATTTCTTCAAAATATTCACTCCACCGTTCTAACACTTCCTGAGTGTTTGCAAGAATGATACCAGCTTTAGACTTAATCTTGTTCATACTGGATGCCGACGAACTACCCCGAGACTTCTTTACCTGTCTCCAAAAGAGTTTGGTATTTGCCTCGAAGTTTTTCGTCAGCCCCTCTTCCTCATTCATGATTAGTCTTTCACGCTTCTCTTTCACTAAAGCCTTGGTTTCATTCTTGCATAGACGGTACATTTCTTTTTTCTTCTCTCTCATACTTTCATTTAAGGGCAAAGATGATACATAATCCAGCCATGCTTTCTTCTTTCTTGCAACGGAGGATTTAACCTCCGCATCCCACCAGGCATCTCCTTTCAATGTTTTATGCCTCTTTGCGCATCCACATACTTCTTTTGCACTATCCACCATACTTTCTTTCAGAACTTTCCAGCAATCATCCACATCTGTGCCGGAAAGACTTGCATTTGCAAGTCTTTCGCTTACCAGATGTACATACATTCTCCTTACACTTTCATCTTGCAGTTTTTCACTCCTTATCCTTTCATGATCTCCGAAAGGGATACGCACTCGCCAATGCCTCCACTTCTTGAAAAGTCTCACAAACCGGCTTACCACCAGGTAGTGGTCCGTTTCAAGAGTGGGACCTCTAAAGGCTCTTGTATCCATTATAGTATTTCGGAGACGTCTATCAATTATAATCAAATCAATCACACTTTTTTGGTCATTCCGTCTCCATGTATACGTGTGAATATCCTTGTGACGAAATAAAGTATTCGACACGAGGAGGTCTCGTTCCATACATAAATCTAGAATCGACTTACCTGCTTCGTTCACTCTCTTATCTCCATAGGGACCAAGAGCCGCTTCATAGCCGTCTCGTTTGGTCCCAACCCATCCATTCAAATCTCCACACATAATCACTCTTTCATTCCCTTCAGCTAAATCCAGAACATCCCTCACAGACTCCCAAAACTTCTCTAGTTCTTGGGCACACGCCGAGCTAACGGGAGCGTATGCTGCAACCAGAAATACTCGCGTGATGCCCAGTTTTATACGAACCCAGAGAAGTCTAGGCCCTACCAAACAGTAATCTTTCACACCAGAGGCTAAGCGAGAGGAGAGTATGACACCTACACCAGCACTGGCATGATCGTCCCGGTCTACACCAGACCATAGGGCCATCATCCCACCGGGCAGATCATCGGTGTCGCTCCCCTTGCGCTTAGTCTCTGTCACACACAAAGCATCTAAGCGTCTCTCATTCATTACGTCCATCAGCTCATTCATCTTATCACTCAGTCCATCTCTCACATTCCACGTGCCTATGCAGCACTCGGCTCTCTTCGACCCGCCGGGATTAGCGCTGCGTGGTGGGTGGCGGCCCGCACCGCCGCATGCACCTATTTTCGCACCGACGGGGGCGGATCGGTGCGCGTCGCCTCCGGGGAACGCCCTAACCCGCACATCGGTGCGTTTTCGGGCCAGAATTGCAATCTGATCGATTGGCAGGGGTGGCGAACGAGCTCGCTTCTGGCACATGACCCCCCAACAACTGACATGACAACTGATGAACATACGTAAATATATACTTATTATACATAGAACATACCCAGACCAAGACAAACAGACATGTTCATGCACACAAATGTTTGTACTGTGTGGGAATCGAACCCACGAGCGCTGGTGTTGGTTGGTGTCGTAGATGTATTATAATACCTATGTTATTATTGGTCTTGTTACCTGAAATTAAATTAAATAATAATAAAACATTATATCATTCTTTTCGAAGGGTCCTCTACGCGTTGGATTCATATCCCCGCGCACGCCTAGCAAATGACCGTTATTAATTCATTGAGGCCTATTATATACTTGTTGCCGTAACGCGCCTCTGGGCCTCAACGGGTGAAATAAAAGAAATAATAATATTAAACTAGAAGTTATGTATGAAATAAATAAATGGATATTATGTAGTTTTTGTTTGTCAATGGCAGGTAGCGGACACATTAGCGGCGGCGGCGGAGAGCGTGCCCGAGACCGAGGTGTCTGAGAGCGGCGGGGCGGAGGCGGGCGCCGCGCTGCGCTCGCTGCACGACGGCGTGCGGCTCACTCGCGCACAGCTCACACAGGTACTAACTCGCACACGTACACTTCTCATATACTTTGTTTTCATTAAACGTCGGGAGGCATACGACTCACCATCAGGTGCCATGCAAAGCCATGATCGTAGCCTTGCAATACATTATGAATCAATTAATAGATTCAGGGTTATTTTGCGAAAGTCAAATTTACATGCAATTTGTTCTGCTTTGTGTACGTCCGCCCGCCGGCGCTAGTTCGCGTGAACTAATTGGTGACGGAAACACTCAAAGCAGGTTAGAACAAATTGCACATTAAGAAACACTCGCGCGATGCCACCTCTGTTGCTAACCCAGCAATTGCTTAGGAGCGAGTGGTGATCTCACTCACTCGCAGAAACACAATAACCCACCAGGGAGTTGTTATGTGGGTACTTCCTCAGACGGTCACTCACTCGCGGGAATACAATAAACCCTCCAAGGAGATGTTATTTGGCCCACCTGATACCGTAGCCTATGAACGCTTGTAATATATTAAGTGTCCCTCGCGCGATGCCTCTCCTGTTGCTAACACAGCAAGTCCTTAGGAACTAACTGCTGACCTCACTCACACTCGGGAACACAACAACTGTCTTGGGAGTTGTTATTTGACTGCGGCCTTTCACCGACGCTCTTGGATTCGATTCCCACACAGGACAAGCATTTCTGTGCATGAACATGTCCGTTTGTGTTGATCTGGGTGTTTTTAAAAGAGGTAGGACGCATCAACCTAACTGGAGAAGTACCTTCGACCTCACAGATAACCGCAGCCAAATAACAACTTGTTGGTGAGTTGTGTGAGGTCACCAGTAAGCTCCTAAGGAGTTGCTGTGTTAGCAGCAGAGGTGGCATCGCGCGAGTGATACATACTTGACTGAACCTTATGGTTTATATAATTTGTTATGACGAACATAACAGCAAGGGAGAAAGAGCCGTTTGGGAAAAGTCTGAATGATTAAAAAAGAATTGTATTTATTTCAAAAACACTTTATTGGCCACTATACCGTTGTAAGGCGGAATTAATGCATTCTCTACCAGTCAACCACTGGCAGTGGAGAAAACACACGATGGCGGTTTTAATTAAAATATAATATGAAAGATAATTCAGGGTGTATTAAGACCAACATTGATGTACGGCAGTGAAACATGGGTATGGCAGAAGAAGCATGGAAGTAGGTGAACGACGTAGAAATGAGAGCGCCGAGGAGTATGTGTAGAGTGAGAATTATTGATAGAGTAGAAAATAACACGATTCGAGAACAATGTGGAATGAAAGATGATGTAGTGACAAAAATTGTAAAGGGTATGCAGAGATGGTTTGGTCATTTAGAAAGAATGAATGACAAAAGAATTCCGAAAAAGTTTGTATCTGGCAAGAGTGAATGGAGACGTCGGTAAAGGCCGCCCTAGACGCACACATATAGATCAAATTGGTGATGTGTTGAAAAAGGGCCAAATCAAAAGTACCCAAAACAAAAGAGCATGCATGAAGAGGTAGATGAGTGTGGCAGTTACGTATTAATTCAGGTAATGTCAATGATGGCCGTCTAATTTCTTCAAAAGTCTGCTGTTTTTCTTGTCAAAATATATATCATTCTATTTTCTGTATCCGCAGTATGTTTTAAATAAAGTTCCTTTGATTCTGTTTATATTATATTTTTAACTAGCTGTGCCCGCGACTTCGTCCGCACGGAATAGTTATTTTTTTATTAGTTATTTAAATTAATAAAAATAAATAAATATTCTAAAATTAAAGTAGCCTAAGTTACTCCTTATTACATCAGCTATCTGCCAGTGAAAGTCCCGTCAAAATCGGTCCAGCCGTTTCAGAGATTAGCCGGAACAAACAGATAGACAGACAAAAATTGTAAAAAAATATTTTGTTATATGTACCGTGTATACATCCATATGCATTTAATAAAAAGCGGTTATTTTAATATTACAAACAGACACTCCAATTTTATTTATTTGTATGTATAGATTAATCACTTACCCGATTCCGTAGTGTTAGTATTGCAGAATGTCATTCACGCCATTTTTTCGAAGAAATATTGGTTTGAATGACATTCTGCGAAAATGACGTTTTACGAAAGTGACATTCTTGTGAAAATTACGTTTTACGAAAGTGACATTCTTGTGAAAATGACGTTTTACGAAAGTGACATTCTTGTGAAAATGACGTTTTACGAAAGTGACATTCTTGTGAAAATGACGTTTTACGAAAGTGACATTCTTGTGAAAATTACGTTTTGCGAAAGTGACATTCTTGTGAAAATGACGTTTTACGAAAGTGACATCTTGTGAAAATGACGTTTTACGAAAGTGACTTTCTTGTGAAAATGACGTTTTACGAAAGTGACATGCTTGTGAAAATGACGTTTTACGAAAGTGACATTCTTGTGAAAATGACGTTTTACGAAAGTGACATTCTTGTGAAAATTACGTTTTGCGAAAGTGACATTCTTGTGAAAATGACGTTTTGCGAAAGTGGGCAAATTTTTCACGATGACATTTTGAGAAAGTGACGTTCTGCGTCAAGACGGAAGAGGTATGTTCGATCAGTGCACCTGACGTTCCATTGTCTCTGCCTACCACAGTGAGACAGGCCTGATATGTATGTATGTATAATATCAATCGACTCTATAAAGAACACACACCTAACTATTACATACACAACCACCATAATACATGCAAAACCCTAGTAGTACATACATATTTAGCTATGTAAATAACTAAGTAATAATTTATTACGTACTTATATAATTAGAAAGCCTTAGTAAAATACAAAAAGGTTTTCTGCGCCTGTAGTGTGCGATATATAGCTACCCACATCACATTAGCTTTTTGAATTGCCTCCCACTATAGAAGCTTTATAGACGCATTCACGTCAAAAAACGACGAAAGAATTTATTTGTGTGGATTTTCTTTTTTTTATCTTAATTCATATCTTTAGAATTTAATCCTAACACAATGTATATTATTAATTTATTTAAATTTTATATACCACATATATGGGGTACAACGGCGGACTTAATGCTAATAGCATTCTCTACCAGACAACCTTATGGAAGAGTACATATTATACAGGAAATTGGTACACAAAGTAAGAAAGCAAATTATTTAGATATTCTTCATTAAAATTAGTACACAGTAAATATACATACATAAACATTACATATATAATAACTGTATAATACATACGATAGTATACATAGACATACTTACACATATATATGTATACCATATAATATATTATATGGGGTATAAACAATGATATTGTATTAAAAAGAGGTAGATGTCCTATTAGCGCGCAAACACTGAGGCAATGAAATTAACCCAATTGGTCTAATATGCGCTGACGTATTTCAAGCGCAACTCTTGACAGATAGCTATCTCTCTCTATATCATGCGTTCCGTATTATCTATCCTCTTCATTGTTGTAATCTATATACGCTTAGTAAGTAAGTACTATAATGTCGTAGTGGAACAATAACAAAACGACGCGCAGTATGAATATACGTCATCTTTAAATACAATATCATTTGGGTATAAATATATAACGATGATTCTTGCTCATCCATTCGAAGGCACACGAAATAGAAGCCCTGATAGATTGGTTAGGTGCGTGTATTGATCCTCCGAAACACGTTTTACACCAATATGCAACTAATAATCAGATGCAAATCGATTAAAGATGCCCTTAAGTTATTTGGTGCTCAAAGATGTGTTTTCGGTCCGGCGCGTGATGTCTCCTGCCAGTCGCCCCCACTTCCATGGCCCCTTTTTTTAGCATGAAGAATGTAATCCAATGGAAGTTAACTATATGCGAGACACTGTCGAACATACATAAAAGTGTGATGAACGAACATGCAGATCCCTAAATTCTGTAATAAAATATTGTATCAATTGTGTTTGTGTCGTCGGCAGGTGTTCAGTCGGCACGGGCTCGTGGCCGTGTCGCCGCTGCGAGAGAAGTTCGATCCCAACCTGCACGAGGCGCTGTTCCAACAGGTTCCAACTGCATTACTTCTTATACAAGTCGGGTGGCAAGCGTTCGCTCACGCTTGTCAGTCTAAACAGCACGCAAGTAAGGTCGCCTGCAGCCTGTCTGTAGTAGGCCTTTTATACATAAAGTATGGGGAAGCATACGGCTCACTTAATTTAAAGCGGTTATAGTAGCCTATGAAATTTTACAACACATTAAGTATCGCTCCGGCGATGCCATTTCTGATCCTAACACAGCAACTCCTTAGGAGTTTACTGGTGACCTTACTCGCAGTTCATGCACGTGAATGTTTGCCCTATGTGGAAATCGAACCTACGAGCGTTGGTGTCATTCACGACTGAGCCACCGAGCTCGAAGGTATTGACTACCTTGGATCACAGAATAAATATCGTATGTCATTTTTTTGTATGTACATCGTCTGAAGGCATACAAATATATCGTCGATGAAGTGCCAATACCTCCTATCTGACATTTATACTTACATTGAGTTTTTTTAATACAATAGATTTAAGTTGGAATTTGCATCGGTAGCAATTACACCAAATCATCAATCATTACCAGAAAGGCTCTATACAGTTTGTGGAATGGTTATTAAATTACTAATAACAGTAATAAACCACTTTAAGTCTCTCAATTCTCAAAAACTAAATTTAAGCAAAAATGTCAGATAGGAGGTATTGGCACTTCATCGACGATATGGCCCTAATTTAAAGCTGTTATCGTAGCCTATAAACTCTTGCAACATATTATCATTCAGGCGATGCCACTTCTGCTGCTAACAACGGCAACTCCTTAGGGATTACTGGTGAATTCAATCACACACAGGAACAACAATTCTCCAGAGGGATTTCATTTGGCTGCCGTTTTCTGTGAGGATACGTCCCCAGATGGTCTGCTTTGATGCGCCTTGCCTCTCTTGAAACAACTAGACCAGGACAAACAGACATGTTAACGCACACAAATGTTTCTCCTGTGTGGGAATCGAACCCACAAAGTGTCGGTGTCAAAGTAGCGGACGATCGCTTGAGATGGGAAGCGTTAGGAATTTATGATACAGTGCAGATGTTTATATTTAAAAGTCAAAGTCAAAATCTTTTTATTCCGTTAAAATGGCTACATTTGTTTGGAATCGTCACAATTTTTTTCCCTACCGTGCAGTTCATGACTAGGTGAGCACTGATTAAAATACTGCCAAAAAAACTCAGGCATCCCTCTTTTGGTATCCAAACAAATTTACATATTTTATTAATTACATTATAATTGGATCGACTTACTCCCAGGCATTTTTATCATTAATATAGTCAGATACTTTATAATATGCCCTGCTACACAATTCGGCTTTAACAGTAGTTTTAAATTTGTTTATTGTTAAAAATAAATAAATGAGTATATATGTATTTCAGGAAGTAAAAGGTGCTGAGGCAGGCACGGTAGTCGCTGTCAGCAAAGTGGGGTACAAACTGCACGAGCGCTGCGTTCGGCCCGCGCTGGTCGGAGTCGCCAAAGGACCGTCATCCTAATGCTGAACACTCTACGGTCCTTTCACAAATTGTCTATGGATCGGGAGCTGTCATCATTGGCGCAACTAGGGACTTGCCCTTTTTCAATTATTTGATATTTATTTTTTTCTAGGGGGAGAGTATGAGGTAAGGGTAGTGCTCCTCTTGCTCCCCCTAGCCACGGCTATTACTCCTGTTAGCATGTTATCTACAGGCGTGCAATACACAGCATTTTATCGCGACACAAACTTAACAATATTGTGTCATTTGGGCAGCGTTTAATTTTCGCATTTACTTCCGTTTCTCCCACTGGTGGGACCAACAGATATGCCTATAGAAAATCATAAATATCACTGGCGCTGCGAGGAGATACTTACTGCAACACATTCACATATCATCTTGTTCCTTATTTAAATATAGATACGCTGGTACACACTACATCACCTACGACAAATAAGGTATTGTGTCTAGAAACATAATGTTGATTTCCAATGTTATTAAATTTCATAATGTTGAAATATTTGTTGTGTTTCCTTTCATATTGTAAAATATTGATTGACTTTTAATAATAACTTCTCTGCCTACCTCGCAAGGGATTTGGCGTGAAGTTATAGTATTTTAATGAAAATATTGGCTCAAAATATACACAACTACAAAAGTTGAATCAGAAAGATTTGCAGATCACCTTTGAAGTATTTGCGTTTTTATAAAATCACATTTTATGTATTGTGCGTGAAAACTAACTTCACATCAACACAATTACTAAGTAAGCATCTTTGTCCACCTGTAAAATAACGTTATGACTATGGATTCAACTTCAGCAGTGAACCTTATTGCAGCCATAGTTGTCTCTTTCTGATAAAACACGTGTTGATTTGTTATGTAATGCACGTTGTATTCAGATTTTAAAGACGTTAATTTACTTTACCAACAAAATTAATTTAAATTTCCATTCGTTCTACCAGTGGGTCGACGTCGAGTGAGACAAACGGAATAAACGAATTTCCTAGTTCACATTCAGAATACTTGTGAAATATAACATGTAATTATTTTGTATAATATTCTAGTATAATAGAATTATAAATATGTAGACATGAAATTAGATATTAACCATGCTTTCGGGTTTTAGCACTCATACAGTTGCATTCAATTTGTTAATGTTATCAGACGTAAAGTTATTGGTAGAAAAAATCTTAAATCTTGCACTAGTTTCATTGCAGTCGGTTTAACTCTACACATTCAAAAAGTACATCTACTTTACTGGAAGAAATACACCGGCGGAGGCAAAGAGATCATAAGGGAAATATCAACACATATAGGATTGGTGCTGCTTTTGTTAACTTTTATAATTGAAAAGGAACAAAAGTAATGGCAACTACACTAAAATAATATCCGAGATAGAATTGTTGTATAGCAGCTTAATAGTATTTCATATAATTTCCAACAATATTTTCCTTCATTAAAGTGCTGATTTGACAGTGCTAAATTCAAGTTGGGAAAGTTATTTTCTGCTAATATAAGAAATAAAAAGATTGATTGTGCGTCTCGGGAGGCCCGACAGAAGTGATAACTTAAACTAATCTATATATAATTAAAGCTGCCGTATGCGTGAAAGAAAGGGAAGCCAGACAGACTGGCGCCGTAACGCGTTACGTAACGAAGCGGTTTACCCTCCCATAAGAAGTTTACACTTCAAAATGATGGGGCGTACCATATTATGTGCAATTTATAGTTTTCTATGAAGAAATTTTACACAGTGGATCACAAAATGCAAGCCGACAAGGAATGGTGCCAGTCATAGATATGATCAAACTTTAGTATTAAATCGCGCTATGGAAAACGCTAAAAACTCAACTTTCCCATATAAAAATGATCGCATAATTTTATATGAACTGACAATTCTGTATATATTCATAACATAATGTAATGTTTCCGATACAATTGTACATATTGTGTTTATAGACACACCTTCGTGGGAATACACGCGGCCATTCATTCATTTCTATGACCAACACTTTACGAAGGTATTGAAATGTTATGTATGTTCAAGGTGCGTATAACACTGAAAAATATAAAAGTATTAATATTTTTATATTTCACTTTAGAATTCTCTTCAGACAAATTTCACCAAAGAAATATTTTAAAAGAACGTAAAATTTCTTTCTGTTATGTAATGGGATCTAAATTTTTGATCATCGTTTTTCCTTTACTTAAAGAATTTTGCACATAATCATTTGTCCAAAATTAAGATTGCTCGATTGCAGTTGTGTAACGCTTTTAAATCTAGATTTTTTCCCTGCCAGTTCAGTAATGTAGACTTATTTCACTATGATCTCCACTCCCGTATTCCCAGTGGGACCATAAAAATCTTAAGTTCTTTATGGTTCACCGGCGAGTTATCTGTACTAAATGTTCTGTAACAACGACGCACCAGGAAGTAGGTAAAGAAAGTGCAATTCATTCATATAAATGTGCAGACTGGTCCATTCTGCTCATTAAATTTAAATTTTGGACAAGTGATTTTTACAAATTACCCAAAATTACTTTTAGTAATGAAGTATAGCGATCATCTCCCTTCATAACCTTTATCGTATCCGACGTATACTATTCCGTTCACCCTATATTATCACTACTAAGTTGATTGAAGTGTGTCGAACGGTCCTGTGCTGGGTGAACAGTGGTATATGTCGGTAGGACTGAATGAAATGGTGGCGCTGTATATTTATATTGCATTCCAGCAATGACTGGCGTGATTAGGCGTTTTTATGATTTGATGTATGTAGTTGTAGTACCGTATATGGTTTGTATGAGTTAAATTTGTTTGTATGGAGGCGGTAATAGTTGTTATAATAAACGTTGTTTTTATATATGTTGTATTTATTTTTGAGAATGGTTTAACTGACACGTTGGCCGCCATAAGCCTTACTGGGTTCAAGCTAACTTTCCGTTGTGACCATTGCCGGTGGGATCAAAAACACAGTTTTAAGATTATTGTTCGAGTTGTCACACTAAATTCAAATTTGTACGACAATCATTGGTTAAAGTGACTAAGAAGTGTGACTGTGTACATTTAAACTTCAATAAAAAATCATCTTTTGCCTACAAGTTCGATTGTAGATTGCGGACCCTTGGACCCTCTGTTATCCAGGTTCGAATGTATATGGAAACTTCTGTAGGCACGTTAAGCGATATCTGTTTAAACAGCCAAAAGTATTCTTTTAGCAGTTTTGGGAAATCATAACAAATTCAGGTAAAATTAAAATATAATCTTCCCCGGACGCATAAAGCAAAATGGCACCCTCGTTTTGTTTCTGAAATTAACGCTGAATTTAAGACCAATTAAAAAAAAAAAAAACAATACTGGCGGTGTACAACCATATTTTTTTGACATATATCTTGTATTTATTATCTACTAGCTGCTGCCCGCGGCTCCGCCTGCGTGGAGTCAAATAACGTAGCCTATGTGTTAATCCAGATCATAATCTATCTACGTGCCAAATTTCATTCAAATCCATTCAGCCGTTTAAGCGTGAAAGAGCAACAAACATCCATACATACAAACTTTCGCATTTATAATATTAATAGGATATACAAAGTAAGCATAATTTTAATTATTGCTTATTGTAGCCACTTGTAGCAACCATCAAAATTATTCTCTCTATCTATCTATCTATAACTTCACGCCAAATGCCTTGCGGGGTAGGCAGAGAGAACCGAGCGCCACGTGACTCGATCCTTACATATCTCACTCGCTTCTTTAACATTCATTGCTCTTCTCATGCACGCACGTCGGTTTCTAGGGCTCCTGACATCACCTTCTGATAGAACATGACCAATTTGGTCATGATAGGTAAGTCTTGGCCTTCCCCGGCTCCTACATCCTTCCACTTTTGCATTGTATATCTGAATTATATAAAATTATTCTTACGAGTATTTGTTTTATTAAAATGTTGCGGGTTCACGTCACCGACATGATAATGTTAACAATATATCTGTAGTATATGTTTTCTCTCGACGATCACTATTATACTTGTTCGTCTTTTTTAACATTTATTTAATTTATTGTACCCTACAATAATACCCAAGTAACATATAACGTGATATTGTTTATCATATAAATATGTGATGTCAGTGACATTGAGGTAGTGGTATCTATAACAGAAGAATTACTATTATTATAAAAAGAGGCATTGTCTGTCGGTTCACATGACATGCAGAAAGTATATAAGGAGGAAATAGGAGAATGTAGCAGCCGAGGAAGTCTAAGACTCGCCTACCACAACCAAATTGGTATCAGGTGATACGGGTGCCCTAGGAACCGGTGAACGAGCATGAGGCATGAATATAGATGCAAAGCTGGTTGTTAACGATTTCAACCGAGCGGTTGAAAACGGTTGTTTTTGTTTTTAACCGTTGTCAACGGTTGTAAATGGCTTGAAACGGGTAAGAACATGTTTTTTTAAATGGTATCAGTTTTTCCTCCTAGCTAATTGATAGAATAGGCCAATATTATGTAGGTACTTAATCGTTTTCTTTTTGAATAAATTAATTAAAGATAATTTATATGTAAAGTAACTTTCATGAGATACTTCAGTGTAGGTAAAAGTCCATTTATTTTGAAATAAACCCTTCAATTTTTTATTGAAGTAAAAACTAGGTATACGTATACCCATCTCACCCGCGCACGGCATGCATGAGCATCCATGACATGATGCACGAAGTGGCAACGTATTGCACACACGACGACCCGTGCGCAATAATAATTATTACCAAGTTTCGTATTTTAACGAATGTATTTAGTAATTACAATTATCTCTACATAGTATAAAACAAAGTTGCTCACCGTCGCCTGTACGCTTTTAGATTTTTTAAACTACGCAACGGATTATAAAGGGGTTTTTATCAATAGGCAGAGTAATTCAATAGGGAGATTTATATGTATAACAGGTACATTCATATTATAGTAGAGATAAGACGAGAATTTCAAAGATTTTAATGTGATGTTGTAAAAAATATTTTTTTGTGCGCGTACATTGCAAACGCTGGCTAAACTTACGAGATATATCAAAATACAGTACAACGGAATTGAATTATGATATAAATTATGGAACAAAACTGTAATAACGTAATCTCTTTTTTAGCTCGCAGTCGGATAAACAACCGGTTTTCAACCGTTTTTTATACGTTATTAACGTCTACTTTGGATAAATATCCGTTGTTAACCGTTGCTTTACAACTATAGGCATGAATGTTAAAGAAGCTATTTATGAGCGCCGAATCGAGAATTAATCATCACCGCACCGCTCGCCAACGGCGAGGAGTACACCTTCAAACAGTGGAGCCGCAATCGTTACGTACTGTGCAGTTTCAGCGAAGTTTTCTGCCAAGAACTATCAAATTGTGGAATGAACTCCCAGCCTAGACTACAGCATGGGGTTCTTCAAGGGGTGAAGAGGTTTTTGCATGGTCGGCAACACACAAGTGGCACCCCTGGTGTTCCAAATATCCATAGGGTACGGTAATAGCTTACCATCAGGCAGGAAGTACGCGTGATTACATCTTAGTAGTACAAAAAATAAAATGTGGCGCTCGATCGATGCTCTCTGCCCATCCCGCAAGGGACTTGTCGTAAAGCTATTATCAGGTATCATTAAAAGGCATGTGTTCGTGTTAGCGGTATATTGTGTCTAGAAGCCCTCCTGGTACGCCTTGGAGTCGAGCCGCGCCTGCAGCAGCTCCAGCTGCCGCCGCGCCTCGCACACCGGGAAGTTGTTCAGCTCGTAGTACTGCGGGGCGATCTTCAGCAGCCATTCCGCTGAAAAATAAATGGAGACCAACTTTAATGTATTGTTCTTAAGTTTTTATTGACTGGCGCTCAGTCCTCGCTAGACATGATGAATACAAGTATCACTAGCGCGCGATGCCACCGATGTTGCTACAACAGCAACTACTTAGGGGTTAACTGTGGGCCGATTCTACTAAAAACAGCAACTGCACTGCAGCGCGGCGTGTGTCCAAATGTGTACATTTTGACGTTTCGGTATTCTGTTAAACGATCTGACAGCAGCGACGTTGCAGGAATGTTGCAGTAAATGAATCTCTATTCTGTTAAAAAACCTGCACTTGCAACTGCACGTTTCCTGCAATATAATCGTATTCTGATAAATTGTTTTGACGTTTGTATACCGGTGACAGATGTTTTGAAGGAGTTTACTTGCAGTTTTGTTAACGTTACTCTTGAGCAACTTTTGCGAAGTGAAATTAATATTCTGAGGCGGTGAATTATATTTGCTTTGTCTTGGGAGATGTTTGTGGATAAATATAATTAAGTAAAGCTTCTTTTCGGTTAGAAATACCTCCACTCCGGCAACCAAGGTGAATAGTGAAACTATAGGAGTCAACATTAAATAAAAATTCAGTTTTATTAGATTGAAATATGGCAACATTTCAGGTTTTAAGTAGTTTACTTGCAGGATACGCACAGTTGCAGTGCAGCATACGCGCGCACTGCACTATTCCTGCACGACTCAAGTGACAGGGGTAAACGTGCAGTTGCAGTTATTTAGCAGAATTGGCCCACTGGTGACCCCACTCCCATGCAGTTGTTATTTGTTTTTTTTGAGTATACTCACGTTTGATGTCCGTCACAGTCCGTATATAGTTCTTGGTGGTGAGCACGAACTCGTTGTAGATGACCCAGTCGGGCTTGTGGTCGAGGCAGGTGGACGGATGCAGCTGCACCACCTGGTTGTCCTTCACCGTGAGGTAGTAGCCCGTGCGCTCCAGGTGGGCCACCTGCACATATTCATTATCAGTTTCGTGTCAACACATTTTTATACGGATTTTGAGAGTAGCTAATTTGATAGATTTTTGAAGTGATAACTTCTTATGGGACGGTAAACCGCTTCGTTACGTAACGCGTTACGGCGCCAGTCTGTCTGGCTTCCCTTTCTCTCACGCATGCGGCACCTTTAATTATATGTACATTAGTTTAAGTTATCACTTCCGTCAGGCGTCCCGAGACGCACACGTTTTTTTTTTTTAATATAAAGTCGAGAGGCATAAAAGCGTACGGCCTGTCTGATGGAAAGAAAACAATGGCTAGCTCTCTCTGGGAAGACCGTGATCGTTAAGTTATAACGGTTGAGATCATGAAAGAATTAACCAATGGTAATGGAACCGATAAAACGATTTTGCTTTGCAACTTAACGCTTGTGGGTCGGGGGTGAATAGAATGTGCAGCTGTTATTGCCTAGTTAACGAATCAACATCGAGCCACTTCAGCTCATTGGTTAAAATATCCTCGCTTTGGACCGTAGTAGGTTTGAATCGGCGAGATATTTTTTTTATACTACATCGGGAGGCATACGGCCCACCTGATGTAAAGCGGGTACCGTTGCCTATTAACGCTTGCGATATATTAAGTATAAATCGCGCGATGCCTCCTCTGCTGCTTACACAGCAACTCCTTGGGAGCTTATTGGTGACCTCACTCACACGCAGGAACTAAGGAGTTGTTATTTGGCTGCGGTTTTCTGTGAGGTGGAGGTACTTTCGCAGATGGGCTGCTTTGATGCGCCCTACCTCTCGTTTAGGTTAGTGAGGGGTGTCTTTATGCACCGTCGAGTGACATCACTGCCAGCTATTGTCCGTTGGTGCGGTAACTCCATGTCGGGCGCGTCAGTGACTCAGCGGGATGTCCGGCGGGCTCTAATGGTAAGGGAGTCATGACATCATATGATGGAAGCCGCGGTAAATACCTCATTACTTATAACGTTGCAACTACTACATATTCACGCCAACTCCTTTGCGGGGTAGGCGGAGAGAACCGACCACCACATGACTGACACTGTATACCATACTCGCTTCTTTAACATACGTAGCACTTATCATGCACGCTCGGTTCCTTAGGCTCCACTAACACACTCTTTCAGTACAACTATCTCTTACATCTTAATTGAAAACTCAATCTACAAGCGTTACAACCCAGAATTTGCACCACGCTCGCAAATTGACCAAACCGAGCGTTACTTATAGTATGTATGGACATTTTATTTACCTGCATAAAGAACCCGTCGACGAGCGCTTTCCTTATGTTAATGTAATAGTCTTTACTTGTGAATTCCGTACTCGTTCTTTTCAGGTTAAATCTGCGAACACAAATTTCTCTAATTAAAGTTTCTATCTATCTATGTAGAAAGAATGCAGGATGAAAGAACGACGAAACAGATATACAATGCAAAAGTGGAAGGATTTAGGAGCCGAGGAAGACCGAGAGTAACCTACCATGACCAAAGTGATCGTGTCCTATCAGACGGTGATGTCAGGAGCCCTAGAAACCGGCGAGCGTGCATGAAAAAAGCAATGAATGTTAAAGAAGCAATTGACGTGTGTAAGGATCGAGTCATGTAACCTGTTCGGTTCTCTCTGACTACCCCGCAAGTTATAGATAGATAAGTATAAAGTAATAGATAGATAGATCTATCTATCTATAACTTCACGTCATTCTTTAACATTCATTGCACTTCTCATGCACGCTCGCCGGTTTCTAGGGCTCCTGACATCACCTTCTGATACAACACATAAATTAAATTACTAAAGTATCTGGGAATTTATATGCTACCGTCTAAATGCCATTTCAGACAAGAGAATATTTTTCTTTTTGCGAATGAACACAGTTAAAGCAGCACAGCTTTGGAACGAATTACCGCCGCTAATACGAGAGAGTGGCGCGGCCCCACAACCTTCAATGAGGTTAATTTTGTTGTATCTTATATTAAGAGAGGTATGGGACATAAAAAGCAGCCCGTCTGGGGAAGTACCTCCACCTCACAGAAAACTGCAGCCAAATAACAACTCCCTAGAGGGTTGTTGTGTACCTGCGTGTGAGTGAGGTCGCTGGTAAGCGCCTAAGGCGTTGCTGTGTAAGCAGCATTGGAGGAGGAGTCGCGCAAAAGATACTTAACATATTACAAGCATTAAATAGGCTCCGGTAACTGCTTTACATCAGGTGGCTGCTTGCATGCCTCCGGACGTAGTATAAAAAAGTCTTTGAACGCCGTTCAGCTCGCTGCGTCATTGAGGTGTTTGGGGCAACAGTTAGTTTAGAATAGTTTATGTTATTGTAGTGATAATGAATTACTATTGTTAAGTATGTAAACAATTGATAAACTATCTGTGGTAGCTCGTAATTGGCTTATATTCATAAATTTAGACGTTCGTTTTGTAACTATAGAGGTAAGCTTCCCTCAAAATAATAAAATAAAATACCATGTGTATCTGGTTGTTATTCGTCACACGTACCTGTCCATGATCCTGCTGAGCTGCTGCCGCACGTTGTCGCCGGACTTGAGTGATCTGTAGTTTATGAAGTTGTCGTAGCACCAGTGGGGGTCCTCCATGTCTGGAATACACATTCAATACATGCTGTATAACTGATCGATGGCGTCGATGCGAGTGTCATTTTAACCAAACACTCAGGTTAAGCAACGTCGACCGCAGACTATCTATGGATGGGTTTATTTATCTTGAGTTTCTCCGTGTTTCAGAGGGCACGTTAAGCCGTCGGTCCCGGCTGTTGTCGATAGATGACAGTCGTAAAGCTAAGTCAGTGGCCCTCGGGCGGCTTGAAAACACTGGCCTCCGCCAATCCACATTTGAGCAGCGTGGTGGAGTATGCTCTAAACCCGTTCGGTTGAAGGGAGACCCGTGTCCCTGCAGTGGGATGAGTAAGGGTTGGTGTGGCATGTGGTATATAATGAACAAGTTAGCTGCAGCAAGCATAAAAAAAATATCTTTCTATAGCTTCACACCAAATCCCTTGCGGGGTAGGCAGAGAAAACCGAGCGCCACGTGACTCGATCCTTGCATACCTCACTCGCTTCAATAACATTCTTTGCAGTTCTCGTGCACGCTCGCCGGGTCTAAAGCGCCTGACGTCAGCTTCTGATAGAACACGATTTAGTCATGGTACGTTGACATATACATTCTTTGACCGTCCAGAGAGGATGGCACGAGTCCGCAAGAACTAATTGGTGGCGGAAGCCGGTTAGATCGAACAGCATGACTCACTCTGTTTGAAGGCGTGGTAGACGTTCAGCAGCGTGAGGTGATCACCGTCGATGTGCGCGAACCTCATCTTCGCCTCATCAGCCGCCTTCCTCGCCTCGTTGGGCCGCACGAAGCACTGAGGAACTGCAACAATAACACACACCATACACAACTATATTAGATCAGTGGTAGCCCGGTGGACAAGGAACCGGTCTATTGATCGAGTGGTAGCCGGTTCGAATCCCGCCCACTCAATTCCTATTTCCAGATGTATGTACATTTTTATCATTCGCTCGGCGATGAAGGAAAACATCATGAGGAAACATCAGGAGGAGACGTGTGACTTAACCAGAAAAGATATTCTCCCTCCGGGCTTTGGAGGTCAGTGGCTTCATCTAAAAATCAATATCTTCGCCAAATCCTTAAGCTTAGATTTTTTTTTTATATACTACGTCGGGAGGTATACAAGCATACGGCCCACCTGATGTAAAGCGGATACCGTAGCCTATTAACGCTTGCGATATATTAAGTATCACTCACGCGATGCCTCCTCTACTGATTACACAGCAAAGCCTTGGGAGCTTACTGGTGACTTCACTCACACGCAGGAACACAACAACCCTCCAGGACAAGGGAGTTGTTATTTGGCTGCGGTTTTCTGTCAGGTGGAGGCACTTCCCCAGACGGGCTGCTTTGATGCGCTCTACCTCTCTTAAGCTTCTCTTGAGCCACTAAATGCGTATTTTCAGATTTATGTGTACATTTTTAACATTTGCTCGGCGATGAGGGATGATGGAACACCCAGGCGTCGGCGAGCAGTGCGATTGTAAAACGAGGCTGTTGACATCATGTCGAACAACTCCTCAGAACACAACCCATTATACAATCGATAGAACACACCCTCAGTCCACTGGATCCATTACATGACAAGACATGGACTCAAGTTGATCGATATCATGAACTTTTAAGAGAGGTAGGGCACATCAAAGTAGCCTGTCTGGGGAAGTACCTTCACCTCATAGAAAACAACTCCCTAGAGGGTTGTTGTGTTCCTGCGTGCGAGTGAGGTCACCAGTAAGCTCCCAAGGAGTTGCTGTGTAAACAGAAGAGGTGGCGTCTCGCGAGTGATGAGATATATTGCAAACGTTCATAGGCTACGGTAACCGCTTAAATCAGGTGGGCCGTATGCTTGTATGTCTCCCTACGTAGAATAAAAAGAAAACGTAGAGGTAGGACGCATCAAAGCAGCCCGTCTGTGGAAGTTTCCCGTTTTTTTCCCGCTTCGCCTGATGGTAAGCAAAAAGAGGAGCCAAAATCGCAGCGGCAACTGATAAAAGACTAAAATGACCTGTCAGTTGACGCTGACATGCTGGGCACAATTTTTTATAGGTATATAAAAAAAACGAGTGTGCTTTAGAACACGCGACTGAAGTAAAACTTCTTTAGCTCCATAGTGTGATACAGACAATAGGCCTGCACTGTGTCTTACATATACGAAACTTAACTCGCTATGAGAGAAAGAAAATGTGTGCTCGCACCTCTCTCTCTTGCCCCTACAGCAATATACGAAACGTAACTCTTTCTCTATCTCTCTTCACTAACCTATACCTCCCTCTCAACTTCCGTTCGCCTCGCCCGATCACACTTTTCGTAACGCTCTCATCACGCATTCACCAGCTTACTTCCCAAGTCAAACGTGCGCAAAGAAGTTTTACTTCAAAAACTGGTCACGTCTTGAATCCATGAAAGTGCTCACCGGAAAGCATGGCGGTGATGGAGAGTATCTCGTTGGAGCAGTTGTGGTTGCAGCTGGCGATCAACATCTTGGCGAGCTGCGGGTCCAGCGGGAACTCGGCCATCACCGCGCCCAGGTCCGTCAGGTTGCCGTCGTCGTCTGGTAAACAAAAACATGGCCGCGCTCTCGTCAACACCACTGGCTCTAAATCAGGCTATTATACTTGGAATTTTTACAATCCTCTATAATGTATGTATGTATATCTTCACGCCAGGTCCCTTGCGGGGTAGGCAGAGAGAACCGAGCGCCATAAGACGCGGTCCACACTTCACTCGCTTCTGTGACATTCATAGCTCTATTCATGCACGCTCGCCGGTTCCTGGGGCTCCTGACATCACCTTCTGATAAAACACGACCAATTTGGTCATGATAGGTTAGTCTCGGTCTTCCTCGGCTTCTACATCCTTCCACTTTTGCATTGTATATCTGTTTCGTCATTCCTTCGTTCCGCATTCTTTCTACATGTCCGAACCAACGGAGCATGCCCTTTCTTATACTAACATCGACACTCTACTTTCAAAAAAAATCTCTTTCTCTCACGTCTTCAATACGAACGCGGTCAGCAAGCGTTATGCCACAAATTTTGCGCAATACTCTCATCTTTGCTTTCATCAATTCTGTATATAATTAGTTTTATGTGACAATTGTGATAGTATTTTGTGACACAGTTCACTAGCGCTTGTTAGTGAACTTAAACAGTAATGACATACATTCATATCATCACGCCTGTCTCACATTGCGGTATGCAGAGGCTATAGAACGAAAGAAGTGTATCTGGCAAGAGAGAATGGAAATGTCGGGAGAGGCCGCCCTGGACACACACATATAGATCAAATCGGTGACGTGTTGAAAAAGGGTGAAATCAAAAGCACCCAAAACTGAAGAGAATGAATGTGGAAGAAGCGAGAAAGGCATGTTCGGATCGACGCACCTGAGGTTCCATAGTGTCTGCCTACCCTGAGGGAGCAAGGCGTGACGATACGTATTGTGACTCGTTATCGTCTTTTAGTGTTCGCACCCTTCTTAGTAACTGACGAAACTCTGGCGAAAAAGAAATAGGGTGCGTATAGGCAACCCGAACGGGGTAGCAATAAATATTGTCGGACAAATTACACAGCGCCATCTAGCCCCAAAGTAAGCGAAGCTTGTGTTATGGGTACTAGACAACTGATAAACATACGTAAATACATTTTCTTTTGTAAATACATACTTATTATACATAGAAAATAACCAGACCAAGACAAACAGACATGTTCATGCACACAAATGTTTGTGTTGTGTGGGAATCGAACCCACGAGCGTTGGTGTCAAAGTAGCGTAACAACGCGTTTCACCACTGCGCCACCGAGCTCGTCAAGCAATAGGGTCGGAATTAATTTCTCGAGACGAGGAAGTGTCGAGAAATCGCGTCTTGTATATTCTACACCCTCTTTTCCCGCGCGAGGCGAGGTTATTTATTTTTATGATTATTTATATACACACATATCACGTATGTCTCCACTGCGGTAGGCAGAGACTATGGAACGCCAGGTGCACCGATCCAAACATACCTCTCTCGCCTCTTCCACACTCATCGACCTCTTCATGCATGCTCTTCTGTTTTCGGTACTTTTGATTTGACCATTTTTCAACACATCACAAGTTTGATCTACATGTGTGTGTCCGGGGCGGCCCCTCCCGACATCACCATTCACTCGCGCCTGATACACTTCTGTCGTAACTCTTTTGTCATTTCTAAATGACCAAAACCATCTTTCCTTTCATTTCAGAAATTCCTTCTATCGTGCTATATCTTACTCCATCAACCACCCTCACTCCACACATACTCCTCGACGCTCTCATTTCTACGTCGTTCATCTACTTCTATGCTTCTTCTGCCATAGCCATGTTTCTCTGCCGTACATCAATGTAGTCGTTAACACACCCTGAATGTTAGCAAGGCGATATTTGCTCGATATGTCGTCGCTTGTTATCGCGGAGTACAACGCACCATTGATACAGTAATGAAAAAACTATATATAACACGTGTATGCACTTCTTTGAAGACGTGACCAAGTCCATGAAGGAAACCTTGTTAAATTCACAATCGTTTTACGGGTACTGCAGCATCGGGCCTGGGTACCATTCCTGAGTATTTTTTGCAAGTACAGTTCCTGACGTCGGACCATCTAATTAAGAGTTAGAAATGGATCTGAACTGAAGACTTGGCTGTATGGGCTAGATCCCTTTGCCTTTCCTCTCGGGGATAAAAATATCAAAAAAATCTATTCCATCAAATTGCACGACGCCATCTAGTCTCAAACTAAGCAAAACCAATGGATACTAGACAGTTGAGAAACATTTTGTAAGTAGTTCTTCTTACATCTTGTATTCATTCTACAAGCGCGTACCAACGGAGCATGCCTCTTCTTATTTTAACACCGACGCTCTCTTTTAGACCAACTCCGTTTCTAACATAATCATTGCGAATGCGGTCTACAAGCGTTACTTTTTTTTTATACGACGTCAGGAGGCATACAAGCACACGGCCCACCTGAAAGCAAGTACCGTAGCCCATTAACGCTTGTAATACGCCACAAATTTTGCGTATTTCGACCGCGTTTATCCTACTTTCATGCTCTCTCTGCCATACCCAGCTCTCGCTTCCATAAGTAAGCGTTGGGACCAGCACTGCCTTGTGTATAGCGAGCTGTGTCTTCTAGCTCAAGTTTTTACTGCCAAGAAGTTTTCCAACGCTCCATTCACACTATTCCCAGCACTCACTCGCCTTTCCACATCTGCGCTGTACCTTCCATCCCTGTTGAAAGCGCATCCAAGATATACAACTCATCCACTTGTTCCAACACTTCATCATCTACCGTAATCCTTACATTGATTCTGGTTTCTTCTCTTTCAAAAGTAAGCCTTTCTCCATGCATTCGTCTTTCATCATTCAATACTATCGACACAATATTATATAGTTCTAAAATAAATAAATGAATGAATATAACGTACACATACATTGAAACCACAACGGTTCCAGAGAGGCTTTACTTAATCAAATACTTAAGTTGTGGTATGAACTGCACGCAGATATTTTTCCAATACACGAGGTGACGATGATGAGCACTCACCGAGCGCGGCCAGGTAGTTGAGCAGTTCCAGCGCCCTCATGAGTGTCTCCGGAGCTGGCGGGTCCATGAAGTCGAAATGCACGAGGTCGTCGATCCCCAACTTTTTCAACTGCAAAACTACAGATCCTAAGTTTGATCTGCAACGGGCAATGCGGTTGGCATTAGATATGTTGCATATTACGTGGACATGTTGCATGTTACGTGGCTACGTTGCATGTTACGTGGTTATGTTGCATGTTACGTGGCTATGATGCATGTTACGTCGCTATGTTGCATGTTACGTGGCTGTTACGTGGCTATGATGCATGTTACGTGGCTATGTTATGTGGCTATGTTGCATGTTACGTGGCTATGTTGTATGTTACGTGGAATGTTGCATGTTACGTGGCTCTTACGTGGCTATGATGAATGTTACGTGACTATGTTGTATGTTACGTGGCTATGATACATGTTACGTGACTATGTTGCATGTTACGTGCCTATGATACATGTTACGTGGCTAAGTTGCATGTTACGTGGAATGTTGCATGTTACGTGGCTATGATGCATTTTATGTGGGTGGCATATTACACAGAAATTATGTTACATGTTGGGTGGATATTTTCCATATTGTACTGATATTTTGGATGTTGCAAGGTTATGTTGCATGTTACATTTGTAAGGTATAGAGGGTATGTGTGTGTTATGAAAATGTATGGCATATTAGATGTTAATTTTGTATTATATTGTTTCGTCATCGGATAATGAAATGCATGTTAAGGTAATGTCACATATCTTGCTACCTACATATGTTACATGTGGGGGGAAATTATTAAAGAGATGTTAGTAACACTTCTCTCAATAATTAACAAATTTGCGATCAGTTTTCAAATTTGCCATGAATTTTGGCTCTACGGGCTTGTGATAAACAGATAATAAGAATATAGTTATATATTTTTATATATATAAATATACTACATCAGGCAGTACCGCCCGCTCACAGAAAACCGCAGCCAAATAACTTCCCGGATGGTTGTTGTGTTCCTGCATGTGTTCGAGTGATACTTAATGTATTACAAGCATTCATAGGCTACGGTACATGCTTTACATCAGGTGGGCGGTATGCTCGTATGCCTCCCGACGTTGTATAAAAATAAAAAAATCTTGAACGCACAGGTTCCCTCACAAGTTACCTTCACCGCCGAGCTAGTGATTACAAATATGTACTCAAATCCGAAACCATGAAAGTGGTATGTGCCCACCCCGGGATTCGAAAGACCGCAGAACAGCCTGATCTTTATCCACTAGAGTCTAGACCAGAGGTTCCCAGACTTTTTTCTCATAGACAACTTTCAAAATTTTGCCGGTTCGGTTCGGTGGACCCCCTCCAGCTACATTTCTACCATATTCCCAAAACTCGACAAAAAATGTGACAACATTAGATTTTTTTGTCACGCAACGTTGACCCCGTCGAGCCTCCCGACGACCCCTGAGGGTCCACCTGGACCACTTGGGAACTAAGGGTCTAGACTGTCACTACTTTAATACAGTATCCATTCACGTTGCCACGGAAAGTAATGTTTGAAACGGATTCGAAAGCTTTTCACACAGATTCCATACATTGCGAGTGAAAAACCTTTCAAATCTGATTTAAACGGCGTTGCGAGGCAATGTGAATACGCTTACAGATCATCATTATCACCAGCTGGTATATGTGATTACGTAATACACTTTAGGACTTTTCTACCACTGGCTATCACTAGAACGCACTTAGTCTTCCAACAACAAGGTATTTTCTCTGCGGGAAAGTACAAAAGTCTCTGAAAGATTTTTTTAGATACTATCAGTTTCAGACAACCGCACCCAAATAACAACTCCCTAGAGGGTTGTTGTGTTTCTGCGTGAGTGAGGTCACCAGTAAGCTCCCAAGGAGTTGCTGTGTAAGCAACAGAGGAGGCATCGCGCGAGGGATACTTTATATCGCTAGCGTTAATCGCCTCCCGACGTAGTATAAAAAAACAGTCAAATTATACAGGCTCATCTGACCCCAAAGTAAGCAGAGCTTGTGTTACGGGTACTAGACAACTGATAAACATACGTAAATATATACATATATTTATTTGTAAATACATAGAAAACACCCAGTCCAAGACAAATAGCCATGTTCATGTACACAAATATTTGTCCTGTGTGGGACTCGAACCCACGAGCGTTGGTGTCAAAGTAGCGTTATTAACGACTGCGACACTGACACCGAGCTTGTCAAATTGTTTCTAACTTTAGAAGAAAAATAAGTTTAAACCCGATACCGCACTGCATTGTCACCTCAATATCTCCGGGTAGGTGTTGTCTTGCATCTCGTTCTTGTAGGCCTTCTCTGTGTATAGTCTGAAGCATTTTCCGGGGCGAGTTCTTCCAGCACGGCCGGCTCGTTGCTGGGCTGAGGCCTTGCTGATCGGAGACACCAGGAGGGACTCGACTCGAATGCGAGGATTGTACACCTGCAGACACCAATATAAGTAATAAATGTGGATTTCTATTATCCACCTGATGTAAAGCGGTTACCGTAGCTTATGGACTTGCAATATATAAAGTATCACCCGCGCGATGCCACCTCGGCTGATAACACAGCAACTCCTTAGGAGTTTACTTGTCTGACTCACTCACACGCAGGAACACAACAACCCTAAAACACCAACCCCTTATTTGGCTGCAATTTTTGTATGGTGAAGGTATTTACCCAGATGGGCTGCAATTATATATTTCTTTTCGCGTCTTAACATAAAAGTTGAGAGTTGATTTTTTACGATACCGACACTTTTTTGACGGAGGTCGGTGGCTCAGTCTTGAATGACGCGATTTTAACACCAACGCTCGTGGGTTCGATTCCGACACAAGACAAACATTTGTGTGCATGAACATTGTTGTTTGTCTTGGACTGGATGTTTCATGAGAGGTATGTATGACCTCAGAGAAAACTGCAGCCCAATAACAACTCCTTGTTGTTGCTGTGTTCCTGTGTGTGAGTGAAGCCACCAGTAAGCTCCCAAGGAGTTGCTGTGTAAGCAGCAGAGGAGGCATCGCGCGAATGATACATATTACAAGCGTTAATAGGCTACGGTAACTGCTTTACATCAGGTGAGCCGTATGCTTGTATGCCTCACGACGTTTGTATAAAAAAACCATGAAGTCGGTTTGTAAATATCTCTCGAATTTTTCGTGACTATATTCACATTAGTTATTTCAAATACTTTTTTATGAATCTACACATGTTTTATATCAAACGGATTTATATACCACATCAACCCTTACTCATCCCACTGCAGGGATACGGGTCTCCCTTCAACCGAAGGGGTTTAGAACATACTCCACCACGCTGCTCAAATACGGATTGGCGGGGGGCCAGTGTTTTCACGCCCGCGGGCCACTGACTTAGCTTAACAACTGTCATCTATGGACAACAGCCGGGACCGACGGCTTAACGTACCCTCCGAAGCACAGATATTTATATATATCTATATGTCGCAGAGGTAGCAACACCATATTGAGAAGCCCGGAAGAAATCAATCCCCGTGTCGCTAGTTAATAATAACGGATCAAAATGTCAAGTCGGCGCTTGGGTGGAATCGACATCGTTGGGATGGCAACACCGGGTGTATTTGTTTTGGTTTGGTGAACATGAGATACCGTCATTGGAAACGGCATTACGAATCGAGCAATGGAGCTAATCGCACGTGTCGCGTCCACCGCATTTTGAATCCGTTGTAATCTACGATCGAAGCATAACTTTTGTTAAAAGTATTGTGGTAATTGGCTGATTAAATATTGAGAAGATTAACTACGCTGGTATTTCGTTTTATTCGCCATGAACAACGAGTCACCTGACGACAATTACATCCACGTTCCGACATATATATGTGTGTCTGTCTCTTTAAATTATACACGGTGGTTTATGGTAAATGTTTATTGATAATTTAGTGTAAAAATGTTTTTAATTTCCAAACGTGGAGTACTGGCAGATGAGATGAAAGAAGTATTACCACTTATGTAAGCACACAAGCACACGGCCCGTCTTACGGTAAGCAGTTACCGTTGCCACCTAGGGTGTCACAAGTGAGTGCATAAAAGTGGACTCACCTTTTGTTTAGCGAACCCTGGGTCTATGACGAAAACGACTCCATCGATGGTGAGTGAAGTCTCTGCGATATTGGTGGAGACTACCACTTTACGTCCGATCGCTCCGTTCGCTCGATTCGGTGGTGCTGGCTCGAAGATCCTGGAACATGTCACATCATATTGTACACAGGCATCTTTTGAAAGTATTTTTTTTTTAATGTGGCCTGCCAAAATGCTTCAGTACGCCTGATGGAAAGCGTCAATGAAAACTAGATGAGAGAACAGCCATCGCAGTTGATTACCGCTGTGCTTGTTGTCCCTCCCTTGACGGCCCGCTAAGGTGCCTCTTCACACCTCTTCTGAACGCCCCGCATTACAGGAGGTGGGGAACACATGCGCCGGAAGCGAATTCCACATTTTGACAGTCCGACAGAGAAATGAGTCACTGAATCTCTTAGTACGGAAGGTCAGCGACCCAACTCTAAGTATAAATAAATTGGACAAATTACACAGCGCCACCTAGCCCCAAAGTAAGCGAAGCTTGTGTTATGGGCACTAGACAACTGATAAACATATGTTTTAGGGTGTAATAAGTGGCTCAATGTCAGAGTCAAAGCCAACCTCACGCACCCTGCACGCGATGCACCATGCTAACAAGCAAACGAGTCTCTGGCGAAAGAGAGGTAGGGCACGACGAAAACCCGTCTGGTGACAGTACCTCCACCTCACAGAAAACTGCAGCCAAATAAGAATTCCTTGGAGTATTGTTGTATTCCTGCGAGTGAGTGAGGTTAGCAGGAGGAGCTCCTAAGGAGCGTTATCCACCAGGGTTGCAACACGCGAGCGACACGTCTTATGTTGCACGCGTCTATAGGCTACGGTAACCACTTAACATCAGGTGGGCCGTATGCTTGTTTGTCGTCACCCGTCGTGGTATATACGTAAATACATTTTTTTTTTAAAAACATACTTATGATATATAGAAAACGTCCTGACCGTGACATACAGACATGTTCATGCACACAAATGTTTGTCTCCTGTGTGGGAATCGAACCACAAGCATTGAGAGTAGCGTTATCATCCACTGCATCACCAAGCTTGTTAAAATACTAAGATTAAATTAACATGGATAATGCCAGGAAAGTATTTATCTCACGCAGAGTCCTAACTATGAAATTGGCTCGGTGAATGTTTCATCAGGCATGTTATCGCCTTTTGTACTTTAATTTCAAGTTGTCATTTTAATATATATATTACTGTTCTATGTGGTGCAATAAAGAGTATTGTTATACAAATACTAGTATTTAGATGGTGTTATGACAAGAAAAGGCATGCTTCGTTGGTTCTAACTTGTAGCAAGAATGTAAGAAAGAAAGAAGAAAGACAGGAAGGAGGAGGAAGCCCAAGACTAACACCCACCATGACCAAATTGATCGTGTTTTAACATAGGTGATATCTGGAGTCCTAGGAACCGGCGAGCGTGCATGGAAAGAGCTATGAATGTCATTGAAGCGAGTGAGGTGTGTAAGGGCCGCGTCTTTATCTGTGTTTACTCCGCAAGGAACCTGGCGTGAAGATATACATAGTATTTAGATATAACAATTAAGGTGATGTCAGGAGCCCTAGAAACCGGCGAGCGTGCACGAGAAGAGCAATGAATGTTAAAGAAGCGAGGGAGGTATGTAAGGATCGAGTCGTGTGGCGCTCGGTTCTCTCTGCCTACCCCGCAAGGGATTTGGCGTGAAGTAATAGATAGATGATCAATAAGTAACAAAATAAATACCTTTGTTGCAAATTTGGGGGCAATGTCGAATATAACGGTATACACTTCAACTCCCCAGCGTCTGGACCCAAATTGTCAATCTCCCTCTTTATTCTCTTACATGCGTCTTCTATTTCCTCTTGACCGGTCAAAAACAGCAATATATCTCCGGATATCTCTTCGCATATATGAATTTGCACGACCGTTCTGATTGCAGCTTCTAAATAGTCCCTCTCCGGTTGTGGTGTGTAGAATATTTCCACAGGATGGGTACGACCTGGTACGTTCATCAGTGGTGCGTTGTCAAAGTACTGTTGAAACTTCCCTGCGTCTAACGTAGCTGACATAATAACTAATTTCAAATCAGAACGTTGCTTTATAACCTCTTTTAATACTCCCATGAGGATGTCCGTAGCGAGAGTCCTTTCATGAGCTTCGTCGAGGAGTATGACGCGGTATTGTTCGAGCATGGGGTCAGACATGGCCTCCCGGAGCAACATACCATCTGTCATGTATTTTAGTACTGTGTGTGGTCCCGAGCAATCTTCAAAACGGATACTGTACCCGACCTGTTGGCCTGTAACATACATGTGGAAATTTTTGTGCCATTGTAATATATATTTTTTATACAATTGCGGAAGGCAAATAGACATAAATTATAAACGTTGTATAAAAAAATATATTATTCTAATTTTAAAATTCTCACTGAAGTTAGAAAATAACTTTTTAGGCCATACATTATGTATTTATATTGAGAAGTAACAGTGAGGATGTTTACATCTTTGAACAGACACGACTGATTCTCTGTATTATAATAGGGGTTGAAATTATCGTTTTATCGTAATAGATACTTTGAATTGACATAAAACCTTCATGGTGTGAAGATGTTTGAGTGAAACTTTTTTCACATGATACCTATGAGGTTTTTCTTTTAAAAATGTGCAACATTTGATTTTCGAATTTTAATTCAGCTTAGACGGAAAAGGGAGAGATGGGAGAAGGGAAAGATGGATACTTTGAAAATCCGAGTAATTTTTAATAAGAGTTCCGACGCGGAACTAACGCGGCAGAAACGGCTCGCAACATCAATGCTGCATTTGGAGAGGAGACTGCTAATTAACGCACCGTGCGTTTTTGGTTTAAACGCTTTCGTAATGGAAACTTGGACTTGAAGAACGAACCGCGTGGAAGACCGCCCACACAGGTGAATAACGCTGAATTGAAGGAGATGGTGGAAGCCGATCCGAGTCAAACTACCCAGGAATTAGCGGCATGGTTTAACGTTACCTTACCTACAATATTGACTCATTTGCATCAAATCAATAAGATGAAAAAATATGAAAAATGGGTGCCTCGTGATTTGACTAACATGCAGAATGAAACAGGTTTGGTCAAGCAATAACAGCAGATGTTTACTGTGCCGAACTTCGAACAATGACGGCGAAACTAGCAGTCAAACAGCCCCAACTCGTCAATCGATCTTCACCATTATTGGTCCACGATAATGCAACCGTTGTAAATCTACAGGAGCTGCAGTTAGAAACCATACATCATTCTCCGTACTCGCCAGATCTTGCTCAAACTGACTACCATATTTTTCGTGATTTGGACAATTTTCTACGCGGTAAAAAGTTTTCTTCCCAGGAGGCAGTACAAAATGCTTTCACAGTTTGTCGAATCTAGATCCCCAGAGATGTATCGCAAAGGTATAAATAAACCTCCGATCAGATGGCAGCAATGTATAGATGATGAGAGTAAATATTTTGACTAAATAAATATGTTACATCTTAGAAAAAAAACGAGTTTCAATTTTTCAGTACAAATCGGCAATTTCATACTTTAACCCCTAATATTAATAAATAAACAAATATTGTCAGATAAACTACACAGCGCCATCTAGCCCCAAAGTAAACGAAGCTAGTGTTATGTGTACCAGTACTTAAGATACATAAAAACACCCAGACCAAGACAAACAGACATGTTCATGCAAACAAATGTTTACCCAGTGTAGGAATCGAACCCACGAGCGTCAAAGAAGCATTACTAACCACTGTACCACCGAGCTCGTCATATTGTATTGTATCTTATTCATTTCCTTTGCCTTTGGCTGGAGGAACTTGCTAATGGAAGATGCTGGTGAGCCATCACATCAACTTTTCTCAATGGTGGAAGCAGTTGCAACGCTCACCTAAAGCCACGTCCATTTCTTCGGCGACTCTCTGCGCGACCGACATGGCGGCCACCCGCCTGGGCTGCGTGCAGGCCACGCCCTTCGACTTGCCGGCCGTCACGGCCGCGAACTCGACCGACCACTGCGGTATCTGGGTTGTTTTGCCGGACCCTAGAAAACAATTATGACACGTTATTATTTTATGCGAAAGCGTACGAAGGGAGCCGACGAAGATCTGTGGAGGTTTTCACATTGCCTCGGAAAGCCACATTCGAATCAGATTCGAAAGTTTTCTCTCAGATTCCATACATTTTGAATTGAAAATACAGAACTAATTTCTTACATTATCCCGTTTCCTAATCCATTAGGACTGGTGAGGTCCTCTACCCGTGCCTAAGGATTTGGCGAATATACTGATAATGACATGGAGCAACTGCCATTAGACCTCCGTAATCCAGAGGAAAAACCAGACCTTTATTAAGTTAGATTGCACGTCTTTTGAAATTTAATTTCTCGTATTTTCTTTCAAAACCGAACAAGTGTTAATTACAAATATTTACACAAATCCATAAGTCCAAAATAGGATATCACGAGCCAAGGACCAGACAATAGGCTGATTATTTATCCAATTTTTTTTTTTATTGGGGACACGGCATGTGACATCCAGGGCCTACTTGATGGATCCCGAGGCTGTCCCGCTCCGGAGACGACGCACGGGAGTGCGGCGTAGGCGCTATGCGCACCTATTGCCGCCTCCCTAATATGTGGGACTAGGGGTCAGGATGGGAACCTGGCCCCATAGTGGTCCCGCCGCCGGAGGGGCCGTCCCAATTTGCCGGGATGGGCCCTAGAGAGAAGAAGTCCGGCCCCTTTTGAGGGGCTGGCCAGTCGCAGTGGTGCCCTGTTGCTGACAGATCCGGGGCACCACACCAACGCGGCCGATGGCAATTCGCGGGGTTGTTTAGTGGGTATACCGTCGGGCAGCCGACGGGGAGTCCCACACTACCACCGGAGGCCACCCAGGTTTCACCGGTGGTGTGCGTAACGCATTTTTCCCCGCGTCACAAAAAAAAAAAAAAAAGGGCCTACTTGATGGGCTGCAGGACACTGGTGTCCAGGAATAGAAGCCACGAAATACCATGCACTTCATGTCGTCTCGTGGCGTCTACTATGCCGGCCTTGAAGGTGCCTCTTTATATTCCTCTTAAAGAAGCCAATGTCGAACACGTGTGGAGCCGGAAACACATCGCCGGGAAGTCTATTCCACCGGTCAGCAGTTCGGCACAAAAAGGATTGACTATAATAGACTCTCACAGACCCCTGCCTTATCAAAGTATGAAATTTAAGAACCGCTTCGACCTGGGGTCGACTTTTGACCGCTGGGGGTTATATAGACCGCTTTAGAAATGTTGCTATTGAGCAGTCAGAACCCGTTATATACGTTTTCCCATACATTTCGCGGTCGTATACGACCACCCGGGTTTCGAAGGGTTAATGTATTATATAAGAGTCCATAGGATATGGTCATTGCTTTACATCAGGTGGGCCGTATGATTTTCTGCCTTCCGATGTTGTATAAGGAAAAAGATCTCAATTGATGATGATACTTACCAGTCTCACCGACTAGCACGACGCACTGGTGAGTGTTCAGGAGTCTCATGAAGTCATTCTTGTACTCCCACACCGGCAGGCCGAGCCGACGACGGAGCAGCTCGTGGTAGCGCTGCGAGTGGGGAAGACCTGGAACATATTTGGAGAAATCAATATAATCTCAAATAGTTTACAAAGTTGAAAAACAGAATAGCCATTGCATTATATTTTGCTGGTGGACATTTTAGCCCATAAGACTACCTCATAATGTATTTATACTAAAGGTTTTTTTTTATACAACTAAATTGGCAAACAAGCATGCGGCCCGCATCAGATCGTAAGCGGTCACCGCAGCCTATTGACGCTCGCAACACCACGGAGACTTACTCGCACGCTGTCAGTCTTGTGACCTGAGGTTGTTTCGTCACAGTACCCAGTAATTTCTCAGTCATATCTCACCCTTCAAACCGGATCACGGCTATATAAATATATCTGCTTGGTGGTAGAAATAGGTGAGACAGAGGTACCCACGCAGACAACTTTTGTACAAAGTCTCCCTCTGGTAAAAAGGATGCAGGAGAGCCAAGACTAGAGATGTTACGATCTTGAATTTTGTCAAACCGATTTGAATCGGTTAAAAAATCGCAAAAGTCGATTCCAAACCGAACCGTCAAAATGGCGGTTTGAACCGTTTAACGAGTTGACGAACAAATGAAACTTGCGAAATCGATGCAATGTGAATCGACGGCTTCGACTTCGAGCAACGCGGGCATCCGACGTTGCTTGAAGAACCAAGATTTACGGTTAAGTACCTAACCTACCTACTCGATCCAGCTAGAAAAACATTAGGCATAATAATAGATTAATTTATTTATCCTTACTTTTCTTTTCTTTGGTGAATATAAGGAAAACAATATCAAGATTCAAAATCATTTATTTCTAAGTACTTTCAAAGATAAAGAAAAACAATTTAACATTACAAAAGTACCAGGTAAACACGAACAAACAAGCGCGCAGAGCGGCCTGACGGATGGACGGACGACGCACGCAGTCGAATCGGTTTAGTAGACGCGTTAACCGATCCAACTCGGTTTATGGTCAAACCGGTTTGAAAAATCGAGTCGTTACATCACTAGCCAAGACCACAAAACACGAAACCAGTTGAAAGCATCCCGTGCTCACAAAAACATTGTGTAATAGAGCCTAAATACCTCAGATATTCGTGACTAATGACCAATTTTTTTTGACGAGCTCAGTGGCTCAGTCGTGAATGACGCGACTTCAACACCAACGCTCGTGGGTTCGATTCCCACACAAGACAAACATTTGTGTGCATGAACATGTACCGTTTGTCTTGGTCTGGATGTTTTAAGAGAGGTAGTGTTACTGTATAGTAGTACTGTATCAAAGCAGCCTGTCTAGGGAAGTACATCATCAGGTTGATCGTGCCTCTCTATCGCATGTTCCGCGCTCTCGCTTGCACGCTCGGCTCAGGCGGAATGTGCCACTTTTTCGTGCATCTAGCCGGCGTTCATCTATTTATAGGAAGGAAAAATTTGTTCAACATAGCTAATATCGAGCATACAGAGATGCATTTTTACCAGTGAATGGGTTGACTCCTGGAGTGCTTGTGGAGGTAGGTGGCATACTGGTGCCAAGAGTAGCTATAGCGTCAGACGACTCCCCGCTGCCGCCCGATTTTGCTGCCGCTGCTGCCCTCTCTTCTCTGTAACAAACAAGCACATGTCACCTAAGAGCAGATCGTGTTCAACATTCAAAGATCATTTGTATAAGAGTTACATACAACATAAGAACACGAGGCGCACAGAACATTATCTCTTGATCACTTCTTCATTTTGTTTTGCTAACCCCTTAGGATTGCTGAGATCTGCTACTTGAATGGATTTGTCAAAGATATTGATCTGACATGGAGTGAGTGCTGTCAGAGCTTCACAACCCAAGTAGGTTATGTCACATCTTTTTAGACATAATTTCTTGATTGTACGTTTTCTCACAATTTTTTTATACAATGTGCATTACATACAAGCATATGTCCCACCTGATGGAAAGCGTTACCATAGCCTATTAACACTCTCAACACATTAAGCACAGCAGAGCAACTCTTAAGGAGCTTACTGGTGACCTCACTTACATGCAGGAACACAACAACCCTCTATGGAGTTGTTATTGGACTGCGGTTTTATGTGAGGTGGAGGTACTTCCCCAGGTGGGCTTTGATGCACCCCACCTCTCTTAACCCTTCGAAACCCGGGTGGTTGTATATGACCGCGAAATGTATGGGAAAACGTATATAACGCTTTGCTGGAGTGCCACAAATAATGGCCAGTTTATCAGACATTATTGAGATCGTCAACAATTTTGTCAGTTCCTTATGCTCAGAGCAGACTCACATTTGTTATTTAACATCCTAGACATAATACAATAGAATTTTAAATAATTTGTTATTGTGTACACATAGCGACAAGTCCCGTTAGACATATAAAGCAACATTTCCTAATCCGTTAGGATCTGTGGGCCCCGCTAGCTAAGCTTAAGAGGGAGCATAAAGCTATGTGGCGCCTGCATTTAGTTTTTATTAATAACCCTGAATAAGACCAATTCCCTAAAAAGCTCAATACAAGCACTGAAGAATCATATTTTTGTTTTTTTGAAACATATCTTGTATTTATTATCTATGTACAAGTAACAATAATTTTAATTATTGCTATTGCTATGACTAATTTTATAAAAACAGTATATGTCTCATTGCTCTTAAATTCAGTGTTATTAATAAAAATAAAATGAGGGCGCCACTTAGCTTTATGCCTCCTCATTAAGGATTTGGCGAAGACTGTGATTTTTATGTAGAGCGCCTGCCATCACACCCCCACAAACCAGATCTTTCTTCGGTTAGGCCATACGTCTTTCTTGGACGGGTGGGTTTCCTCGCACCACCAAGCAAGTGATAAATATGTACATAAATCCAAAAACACAAATTTAATGGTACATGCCCCACCAGGATGGAACCAGTGACCACGTGGTCAATAAGCCAGTTCCTTATCCACTGGGCTATCACTGCTTTTATATCCACACATCATGTACTACTCATCCTATTGGAAGACCAGTCTCTCTTTAACTGTAAGAGTATGCATTCACCATGCTGCTCATTTGCAGATTGACCAATATTATCAATCCATCTGAAAGGCACTGACTTTCATCTTGACTTCATGACCGTCATCCATCGACAATGGCCAGGATCAACATCGTACTTTCTCCAGCATATGATACATCAAAGCATCCTTATTACAGACTGCGGTAGACGATGCTAACTTATGTTTTTTTTTTGTTTTATACAACATTAGAAGGCATACAAGGATACAGCCCACCCAATGTCAAGCGGTTACCATAGCTTATGAAACAGCTCTAATTATTTAGATCACATTTTGTATTGGGATAAGGTTTTGTTTTTATCATTATCTACATGAGTGTCTTTCCTGAAAAAATATGATTATACAAAAAAAAATGTAATCCAAATGCACTATTCAGGTGTTGTAATAATTATTCCTGAAATAATGCAATTTTACAACAAAAAAATGTTTATGGAAACAGAAAAAAATAAAATTTGCTAATAGATATTGTTCTCCTCAAATGTCCAACAATGAATATGGATGAATTTCAACCATTGGGGAGACTGGTAGTTATGATAATTAAATATGAATTTCAGTATGAAAAAAAATATATAACCTTAAAATTAATGGCAACATGCTTCAATATGACTGTAATTGTAAACTGTGGGGGAAGTCTGTAACTCTTGACACACCAACAGGATGGCTATCTCCAATAAGAAAGGATTAAAAGTAAATCTTACTTGAGTGCATGCAAATTGCATGATGTTGAGCAAGGAGAGACAGCCTTCCTTTGTGTGTTTGCTGTTAACTTATTACATCGAGATCTTTTAGAAAATTGGACTTACATTTTCAAGTTAAACTAAAGAGAAACACCACCGACATGCACCATTTGTACGGTTTTAGTGTAAGATGCTCATCTACTAATACAACCAGTTTCAATGGCCAAAAAATTAGACACACACATGATTCTATAAAATGTACATTTTTTAAGTTCCAGCTTATGTTTATCGTTAAAGTTATTTATAAACGGAGTTGCATTTTAGTTGTCTAGTCGTGACAATATTACCTATTGTATACCAAACAAATTGTTAACAAGACACGAAGGCTGTGATAAAACTGTATTATAATTATATTATAAGATGTATCTCTTGGGTGGCGTTATATTTCAATGTTTTGGCAAAATTACTGTTTTTGCTACGACAGAATCTAGACTCAACCCTTAAAATCGCACGTGTAGTAAGTCATACAGCCAGTGAATTCTCGATCTTTCAAAGCGCTTTATTTACATCGTACAAGGAAGCGATCGATATGAAATTAGAATGTCGCCATTAAAGGGCCGTTTGTGTTGTTACGTTAAGAACATGAAGGGCTTCATCTCGAATTGAAGACAAAATATCAGACAAAGACAACACAGAGAATTTGAATGAAAATATTTTTGAATGTAAAAGTGAATTTTAACTAATTTCATACCTTTTTTTCTTGATGAAAGGGTCCATTACTTCGATCCTACGCTTAGACATTTTTGGATAATCACATATATCACTGAATTATAGCTATACGCGAGGGATAATTTTATTGAATTTCCCGTAAACGCCACCCACAAACGAACAAAATGGCGACGGGCTCATAAACGTCACTAACTTGTTTTTTTTTTTGGTTTCTTTTATCCCCGGGGGAAAGGCAAAGGGATCTAGACCATACAGCCAAGTCTTCAGTTTAGAACCATTTGAAAAACTTAATTCTATGTTCCAGCTTCAAGAACTGTGCTGAAAAAATACTTGGGAAGGGTACCTAGACCCAATCAACCCAATTTAAATACCACCCGTAAAACGATACTGATTTTACAAGGTTTTCTTGATGAACTTATTCACGTCTTCCAAAAAGTGCATAAACGTGTTATATTTGAGTTTTTTCATTACTGTATAAATTCACTAGCCCTTATGGTACAAAATACTATCAAAATTGTCACACAAAACTAATTTTATACTGAATTGTAAAAATTTCAAGTAAAACAACAATGTCACTCGTCAAAAGCGCGGGAAATATCACTAACTTGTTTTTATTGGGTGGTTGGTAGCTCTGTGTTGCCACTATAGTGGTGGGCAACAATTCACGCTCGCTACCATCTGCTTTCAATACAACTAAATGAACCTAAAATGGACGCCACATGTACAGGTCGCGTCATGTAAAAAAGAACGCTGGCAGTCAAGCTGTGCATTTTTCATTATTAACAATTTCAATTAAGCTGACGACATGGTCCTTCTTAGCCCTTCCATCAGTGGTCTAAGAAAATTACTAACAATTTAGAAAAAGTACGTTAGTAAACATGGGCTTAGGTACAATTGTTCAGAAGACCTAAATGATGGTGTTTGGAGCGGTAAATGGTCCGGAGAGGATACTCACAGTTTATTTGGATGGCGCTTTAGTGGAAAGAGTGGGAAAATTCAGATACTAGGCTCACATTTTAACTTTAATTGAAGGATGTTCGTGATGATGAAGACGTAGAACGTGAACGTAGGGCTTTGGCTGTGCGCAATAACAGGATCGCACGTAGATTCGCGCGCTGTACAGACGAAGTAAAACTGACACTGTTTAGAGCATATTTTCAATGCTTCTATATTGTTCAGCTCTGGGTCAACTGCATGAACCGGACTCGTAGTAGTATCAAAGTGCAAATTCTGAATTCTGATGAGACAACCGAGATACTATAGCGCATCGGGTATATTTGCGCAGGCCGGAGTACCAGGGTATATCAATGAGACAATATACTAATGAACACGTCACGGCAGGTATTGGGACTATTGGAAATATGTCGGATAAAAGTGGGCTATTAAAATGAGATCTGGAGGGATTATTCGTACTGGGCTATTGCAGAAGAGGGACGGAGGCCTGCTATAACTATTATATTTGATATAACTCCTGGCAGGCGGTGCGGTGGCTCGCCACTCACCGGATGGACCAACGAAAAGCCAGAGAAAGTCGGCCAGGGGCAACACCGGTGTTATTATATATTATTATGTATTATTTTCTTTAATTACGGGTGTTAACCCCGGTCTTTTGAAAGGCGTGTGCGGGGATATGGATCCAACGCGTAGAGGCCCTTTAGAAAAGATTGATGTAATATGTTATACCCGCTGTGACCTGCTCTAAGGGATATCAATAAGAGGATATACGCACGAACAGGCCACGGCAGGTATTGGGAATATTGCAAATGTGTCGGAAATAATTGAGCTGTTGAAATGGGATCTGGAGTGATTATTAGTACTGGGCTATTACAGAAGAGAGACGGACACCTGCCATAACTATCATATCTGATGTTAATTATATATATTACTAGCTGACCCGGCGAACTTCATACCGCCTCAGGATCAATAAGTGGTGTGTTAACTTATTAGATGGTATAAATTATTTTAATATTTATTATCATATTCCAGACGAAGACAAATCCAAAAACACAAAAATCATAAAAATCGCTCCAGCCGTTCTTGAGTTATAAATGGTGTAACTAACACGACTTTCTTTTATATATATATATATATATATATATATATATATAAATATATATATATATATATATATATATATATAAGATATAAGATAAGATGTATGAGAAATGTAATTTACTTTATTTTTATTTTTTGTTATTTTTTTCCATGTTTTAATACTTATTATACTATTCCGGACGAAGACAAATCCAGAAACACAATAATCATAAAAATCGGTCCAGCCGTTCTTGAGTTATAAATGGTGTAACTAACACGACTTTGTTTTATATATATATATATATATAATATATATATATATAAGATATAAGATAAGATATAAGATGTATGAGAAATGTAATTTACTTTATTTTTATTTTTTTGTTATTTTTTTTCCATGTTTTAATACTTATTATCCTATTCCAGACGAAGACAAATCCAAAAACACAAAAATCATAAAAATCGGTCCAGCCGTTCTTGAGTTATAAATGGTGTAACTAACACGACTTTGTTTTGTATATATATAGATATAAGATAAGATGTATGAGAAATGTAATTTACTTTATTTTTATTTTTTGTTATTTTTTTCCATGTTTTAATACTTATTATCCTATTCCGGACGAAGACAAATCCAGAAACACAAAAATCATAAAAATCGGTCCAGCCGTTCTTGAGTTATAAATGGTGTATCTAACACGACTTTGTTTTATATAGATATATAAGAAGATAAGAAGCGCAACTTATACCACCAAATAGATCAATAAATCGCCTAGATTTATTGATCTATTTGGTGGTATAAGGTGCGCTGCGGGGCCGCATGCTTGCCAGTACGCTATTGGTCCATCAGTCGACCTTTGCTTCTCGCGTTGTGTCTGTCTACATTGAGTGCGTTCTCAAAATACCATCGCGCACAAAAGTTTTTAGCTACGAAATGGTGTTATATACAAAAGTGAGAAAAATCATTTATGCCTTATATTGTTTTATGAAGAGAGAAGCTGATAATAATGCAGTTGATAATTTAAAACAATACATGAAACGGACTGCAGAGGCAACAAAATGTTCCAAGTCAATGCAGTAAGACGAATTGTAAAAGGTTCAAAATTTCTTACTGTCTTCCGAATTCCCGGCAAACATTTTCACGTCAACAATTTCCACGTCACGGAAAAATAATTGCCTACCTTAGCCAAGTAGCAGAGAAAGTTACAGGATGACCTAATTTTCAAGTCCCTGCAGCAAGTCTCAATCAAATAATAAAAAAAATGGGTTTAAGTGGAAAAAAACAGAAACCAATAGAAAAAATAAGTATCTGAAAAAGATACAAAAATATAGAGAGGAAGGAAAACCTATAATTTACACCGATGAATCATATATCGATAGTTCCCATGCGTCTCACCATTCTTGGACAGACGGTCCCACCAAAGGCATTAACAACCTCTAGCTAAAAGTAGCCTATTGGTCATAGTGCCGAATGCTTTACTGACGTTCAAAGCCGGTACAAAAAGCGGCGACTACCACGACGTGCTCGTAATTCTCCGAATTCACAATTATCATTGTATAGTGGGATAATAATATTTCTCCACAGGGAGAGAATTATAACAAATAAAAACTCTATTTGGTAATGTTTGTCCATCAAACGTTATCACGCATGATTGAGAAGCTTTCCGCTAAAACTGCTGCTACTGCTGGGACTGCTCTCCCATCAACAAAAACGTTATGATTTATACGTCTTATCTTTAAAATTTTACCACAACCAGATGGCAGAGAAATATTTTCTATTACATTTTCATCGCTCCACTCAGCTGGCACACCACGAAAGGGCCCCTGCGAGTGGTATTAAAAGTTGGAATAAATACCCTATAATTGTGCTCATTTAATAACTCTTTTATGATAAAAGAGTTAGTCTTGTCAGCACTGTTAAAATTATTGTAAGCCTATTTCTACCAATTCACTGTAGGCTGCCATCAACGATCCCGTGAATAGCTAGTCTCTTCAGAAGACACCCAAAGTTAATGGTATTTAAACTGGCCTCAGCCGAAGCAGAGTCCTCAAACCTCTGGGCATGTACCACAATGGGGCCATTATCAGCAGAGCTATAAAATTGTCGGCTATTTGGTATCGTTTCCTTATAAGCCGTATGTGGCATTGTGGGAGACGTAGCAACGGAATCAATCCCTGAATGAACAACTCGATCAGTGAACTAGGTCTATCAGATCATACGGACCAAATATTACAATGTCCAGTAAAGAAAAGCTATTGTATTACTTACTGGTATTCGGAAAGAAGAGTGTTGTGGACTGTAGAAATAAAATCCCAGGTTTTGATCGCCGATTTATTGGTCTTCTTATTCTTGTATGGTACAGTCGCTGGAGTTCACACTTCGAGTCGCTTTGCGTTTCCTTAGGAACCTCGAGGCAATACCTTACAGTGAGCGCGTTGCTATATCGCGTTTCGACGCGTTTCGCCGTTCCATTTTCACTACGCGTGACCGCGTTTTTCGCGTGTATTGCCGCGAGCGTCCTATGTACATATATGTTCCTTACATCTAATTGTAGGCCGTAACATGCTCTATCTGGTGAATGTACAACTTATTTATATTTCTTATATCTAATGTACAAATTTGGCTTATAACTACGAAAAATTGTTACGATCTGACCATCGGAGCATTAAAACGGGTAATAATTATGTTTTATTCTTACATTGACTTATGTCGCTAGTCTAATAGTATATCTTAATACTAGTTATTCCTAATTTTTGGGGTTTCGCATATCATTTGTCAGGGGAATTAAAATAGTCATCATTCAAAGTTTTAATTCTTAGCACAGCTACTTAGTGTTAGTTACATGGTATGCTTTCGGAATTGCCGTTCTCAACAATAATCGTCATCGTAATGTTTAATTCTTAACCTAGCGACTTAACATTATTAACATGTATAGACTTCGAGGACGCTGTCCTTAACATTCTCCCCCCGGCGTAATTCCTATGTAGCCTCATCTGGTGACAGCGATCTCGGCTCGGGGGTCGGCGCCTCTCGCAGTACTGCCAACTTCGTGGTCGGCCGTCGAAATACTCCGCTCCGTGTCCGGATGTCCGCGCTGCGTACGTGTCCATCTGGGCCTGGGTAGACGCGTTCCACGATGCCACGCGGCCAAGTGTTGCGTGGTAGTGCATGGTTGACCACTATGACCAAGTCCCCTTCGGTGAGCACTCGCTGATCCTGTGGTGTTCCTCTGCGTGGTATCAGCGTGGGCAGGTACTCGCGCACCCAGCGTCGCCAGAACTCGTCTGCTAAGGCCTGGGCTGCTCTCCAGGTGCGCTTATCCGTCGGCTCGCACGGTCCGGTGTGAGGCTGTCCTGTTGATGATCCGATTAAGAAATGATTCGGAGTTAGAGCCTCTGGGTCGTTGCGCTCCACTGAAACGTGCGTGAGAGGTCGCGCGTTTATGGAGTATTCTGCTTCTGTCATCAGCGTATGCAGGACTTCTTCTTTCGGAGACTTTTCGTTCAGCGTCAGAAGGCCCCCCCATCTCTTCTCATGGCGTCGCCCGATCGTAACTGTCATAGGTCCGAAGTAGTCGAGTCCGCAGTTGGAGAATGGGCGTTGAAAGGCTCCTAGTCGTTCCTCTGGTAAGTTTCCCATCGGCGGTGTTTTAGGGTTCGCTCTCCTCAGTAGGCAGAACGAACAATCTTTAGTCACGCTTCGTACGGTGGGCCTCAGCTTCAGGATCCAGTATTTCTGTCGGAGATCGTTCACGACTCTCTCGCGGCTTCCGTGTCCTGCCTTCTTGTGTTCGTTGGTCACCAGCAGTTTCGTAAAAGGGTGACGTCCATCTAAGAGAACAGGATTCTTCATCTCCGCCGGCACGTGTGCAGCACCAATCCTTCCGTCAAGGAGTAGTAGGCCGTCTCTGTAAATTGGGTTGAGTCGGTATAAGGAGCTCGATCTCGGCACTCGCTTCCCTTGGTGCATGAGTTCAATTTCGCTTTTGAAGCTGTCCTTTTGCGCTTTTCGATGCCAGAGGGCCTCTGCTTTTTTCAGATGCTCGACGTTCAAAGTTGCCTTGCGGTTCTTGCATTTCTCAGCGAATAAATATAACATCGCTGTAGCTCTGATAAGACGTTCGTAGCTTGAGAAACGTTTGACTTCAGGCAGGCAATCGAGCTCGCGAGCGGAGTCCATAGTGGCGAGAACAGCGTGTTCTTCTTCTTGATCTTCGTAGACTGAGTCGTTCTGAGGCCACTCGTTCATAGGCCTGCTCAGGAACTCTGGTCCGTGGAACCATGGGTCGTCGGCGGTCTTGGGTATGTAGCCCGGTCTAGTCGCTAGGTCGGCGACATTGCTTTTGGTCGGTGTCCACTTCCATTGGTGAATCGAAGTTAGCTCGGCGATTTCTCCTAGTCGATGCGATACATAGGGTGTGTATCGTCGACTTCCGTTTTGGATCCAGTGCAAGACCACTTGAGCGTCGGTCCAGAAGAAAACAGCGTCGGGGTTCCATCGGTGTTCTTTCGCGACGTGGTTTCCTAATCTCGCTCCGATGAGTGCGGCCTGCAATTCCATTCGTGGTATCGTCTGACTTTTCAACGGCGCCACCTTGGCTTTAGCTGCCGCTAAGACGACTCGCACTTCATGGTCTTGTTCCAATCTCCAATAGGCTGCTGCTGCGTAAGCCTCCTTGCTGGCGTCACAGAAGACGTGTAGTTGGCGGCTCTTCACTGGGCTCCCCCCGTTATAGCTTCGCGGTAGTTCGAGGTGGCTGATGATTTCTAGGTTTTTCAGCCATTGGGCGAAGGTCTCAGCGGGTTCGGTCGGTATAGTTTCATCCCAGCCCAGCTTCTGTCGCCACAAGTCCTGGAGTATTATTTTTGCAGTGATCGTATAACAGCTAAGTAGTCCCAATGGGTCGTAAATGCTCATCACCGCGCTAAGTGCTTCTCGTTTAGTCGGTGTGCGGGTCATCTCACGAACCTCTTTGTGGACGCGGTTGAGTGAGGTGTTAAATTTTAACACGTCGTTTACGGAGTCCCATAACATCCCCAGTGTTTTCTGCTCGTCTTTAGTGATTGACTGCGTTGTAGTCTTCGCGTGGCGGTCGGTGGGAATTTTGCGTAGTACATCAACTTCGTTGCTCGTCCATCCCCTTAGTTGGAAGCCAGCGTTATGATGTACGTAGTCGACTTGACTGATGACTTCCTCGGTGACTTCCTTGTTGGGATAGCTGTCCACGTAGTCGTCCATGTAGTGGGCTTCGGTGATGGCGCGAAGAGCTCCGGGGTGGGACTCGGCGAAATCCTGTGCATTCCTGTTTCTCACGCAGTGTGCTAGAAACGGTGAACTTGAGGCCCCAAATATCATTGCTGTCATTTTGTATGCCGTAGGTGACTCGTCTCTATCTCCTCTCCATAAGAACATCTGGGCTGGTTGATCTTGCTTTCTGATTTTCACCTGGAGAAACATCTCTTGTACGTCTGCCTTTATTGCGACGGCTTCTTCTCGAAATCTGAAGAGAATTGTTAGCAATGATACTAGCAGGTCGGGTCCCTCCAACAGGAAATCGTTCAAGCACACTCCGTGTGTTCTGGCTGCCGCGTCGAAGACCAGTCGCACCTTCCCTGGCTTGTTAGGGTTCTTCACGGGAAAGTGCGGCAAGTACCAGGTCACGTTGCTGCCGGCTTCTGATCCGTCACACTTCTCGGCGTATCCTTTCCTTAGCAGGTTCTGAACTTGTTCTTCATATTGCTGTTTGTCGCTCGGTGACTTGTTTAACTTATGTTCTAAATTCTTCAGTCTTCTGAGAGCGTTATTGTAGCTCATGGGTAGCTTGACATCGTCCGTTCGCCATGGAAGTCCAACTTCGTAATGACCGTCTTTTCTCCTGTTGACTGTCTTCTCGAAGATGTCGATAGCGCGCTGTTCTTCTTCTTTGATCATTGGTTTGGTTGATATTCCCAGCGCGTCGATATCAAAATGCTTCTTTACTATTTCTTCTAGTTGATCGTTTCGTGTTTCGACAGTTGCTATGTGTAAAACGTTTTCGTAGTCTTGTTTGACTATCTTCTTTGGTATGCTTCCGTGGATCACCCAGCCGAGTTGCGTCTTCGATGCAGCTGGTTGATTTCTCTTCCCTATACGCAGCTCTCTTGTCACGATGAGTTGCCAGTTATCTGTTCCGATGAGAAGTTGCGGTTTTCCATCCTCATAACATAGTTCTTCTTGCTTCAGATCCTTCAGGTGTTCTAACAGCAGAAGTTTTTCAGGAACCGTTTGGCTTAATAGGTTCATCCCATTAATTGTTCGCGCAGTAATGTTATGCTCGATTCCGTCGTGACCGCAGATGTTTATCTTCACTAATTGGCTGTTCATTTCCCGACGATCGGCGTTAATCCCGTGCATACATAATGCTTTGGATGGTCCGTCAGCGCCGATTGCTCGTGCCACCTCGCTGTCTAGCAGTGTTACCGTTGAGCCTTCATCAAACAGTGCTAGAATCTTCATTTTTCCCTTCGGTCCAATGGCGGTGATCGGGCGCATCTTGAGTTTTACTTCTCGACCGTGAGTAACCGATGCTACGGTCTCTGGAGTAGTCGTCGCGAGTAACACAGCTTTCTCTTCATGTAACAGCGGGTGATGTGGTCGTTTGCAGCCGTTGGTTCCGCAGTTCTTCTCTCTGCAGTTCATTCTTCTGTGTTTGCGATATATGCACTTGAAGCATAATTTAGCGTTCTTCACGGTATCCCATCGTTCTTGTATGCTTTGGTTGAGGAATTTAGTGCACTTGGGTAGAGCGTGTTCCTGTCCGCAAGCGACGCATTTCATATGACTTTCTTCGCTAATGCTTTTCTCAACGTCTACTTCTGTGCTGACTGTGAAGATAGGTTTCTTGTTTCTGAATTCGTGGGTTCTTGCGGGAGGTCGCGGCACCTCTCTCTTCGTTGTTGCATTTGCGCAAAAACCGTGCTTCAGAGCTCTGTCTGCTTCCCTCATCAAGAAGTCTGACAGTATGATGATTTCCGGGTCGCTGCTAGACTTGGAGGCTTCTTCTGCGTAGTCGTACCATCTAGTTCTCTGATGTGGGCTGAGCTTCTCTAGGATGTCCCTCGTCAGCATAGGATTGAAGAGGTATCCGTGCTTCAGCTTCTTCAGGACGGCAACGGCATTCTGAACCTTGACCGCAAACGTGTTCAGCTCAGTAGAGGTTCCCCCGAGTCTTGGTAGCTTCTTCAGATCTTCTATGATGCGGTCTACCATAACTTCGGGTCGACCGAAACATTGTTCCAGAGTCTTCATTACTTGGTCAGGTGATGATGCAGCGCTTAGAAGAGGTGATACGGTTTCTTTGGCTTCCCCGCGTAGACAGTTTCTCAAACGGGCCAGGTTCTCGATCGGAGTGAAGTTATAAATCGCCGTTGTTTCTTCCATGGCGGCCTTGAATGGTAGCCACTCGGTCAGTGCGCCGGAGAATACCGGTAATTCGGAGGCTTGTCGTGGCGGCGGGCGGCGGGTCATCATTTTCTCTAATACGTCGGCCAGTTGCTCCACTCCTCGGCTTCGTGATCTTGCTGGAGTAGGTGAGCGTTCTCTGGGCGGCGTATCCCATTCAACTCGTGTCGGTCTTCCTTTCTTGAGCTGTGTGTTGGTTGGTTTGAGTTCCGATGCCACGGTGGTCGTTGGTAAGGGGTACGGGTCGGAGGACTCCCCCCGTATGGCTTCCATGCCAGGATCGTTGTCATCCAGCCAGGTGGTTACTCGTTGTTCCACTTGCTCCGGTGATTCATCTTCGGCGTTACTGTCGTCTTCTAACGCGGCCATATCTGTAGCGAGTTTCTTCTTGATTAATTCTGCTTCAAGCTGTAGTTCTTTTCGGCGGATAGCGGCGAGTTTTTCTTCAGCTTCGTATCGCATGCGTGCTACAACGCTCGCTGTTGATCGGTGTGAACGAATAGAGTTCGCTTTCTTCCGTTGCGTTGAAGTGCCCGCTGGATCGGATGTATTCGTTCTCGCCGGTGAGTGCGCTTTCTTCCTTCGCGTTGAAGTGCCCGCTAGGTCTGTCGCACTTGTTCTCGCCGGTGGGTTCGTTTTCTGTAGTTGCGTTGAAGTGCCCGCTAGGTCTGGTGCACTCGTTCTCGCCGGTGGGTTTGTTCTCTGCAGTTGCGTTGAAGTGCCCGCTAGGTCTGGTGCACTCGTTCTCGCAGGTGGGTTTGTTCTCTGCAGTTGCGTTGAAGTGCCCGCTAGGTCTGGTGCACTTGTTCTCGCTGGTGACTCGCTGGGCCTGCGGTGCTGACTCGACGTTTCTGTAGACGGAGATCGCGGCGGGTTTGAAAACACTCGTCCCGTCGTCGGTCGATCGTCGTTCCCAGCTTGGCTTCTAGTGACGACCATTTTTTCTTTCTTCCCAGTAGTTCTTCCAATAAATCCGGGCTCGATGGACCAGGCAATGTTGTGGACTGTAGAAATAAAATCCCAGGTTTTGATCGCCGATTTATTGGTCTTCTTATTCTTGTATGGTACAGTCGCTGGAGTTCACACTTCGAGTCGCTTTGCGTTTCCTTAGGAACCTCGAGGCAATACCTTACAGTGAGCGCGTTGCTATATCGCGTTTCGACGCGTTTCGCCGTTCCATTTTCACTACGCGTGACCGCGTTTTTCGCGTGTATTGCCGCGAGCGTCCTATGTACATATATGTTCCTTACATCTAATTGTAGGCCGTAACATGCTCTATCTGGTGAATGTACAACTTATTTATATTTCTTATATCTAATGTACAAATTTGGCTTATAACTACGAAAAATTGTTACGATCTGACCATCGGAGCATTAAAACGGGTAATAATTATGTTTTATTCTTACATTGACTTATGTCGCTAGTCTAATAGTATATCTTAATACTAGTTATTCCTAATTTTTGGGGTTCCGCATATCATTTGTCAGGGGAATTAAAATAGTCATCATTCAAAGTTTTAATTCTTAGCACAGCTACTTAGTGTTAGTTACATGGTATGCTTTCGGAATTGCCGTTCTCAACAATAATCGTCATCGTAATGTTTAATTCTTAACCGAGCGACTTAACATTATTAACATGTATAGACTTCGAGGACGCTGTCCTTAACAAAGAGACTACAATTCGGATAATGTCAATAAATTTATAAAATGTCTACAGAATCTTTCATTTAAAGAAGCATATGATACAGATGACGCTGAAAAAGCTTTTAATGCTTTTTTTGATCTTTTTAAACTATTCTACGAGTTGTGCTTTCCCCTTTAAAGAGTAAGGAATTTAGTAGATAAAAAACCTCGATGGCTTAGCAAGGGCATTAAACTTTGCTCAAAGCGAAAGAAAGAATTGTTATGGAAATACAGGAAAACATCTGACAAACAATTTAAAGGAACGCTTAGGACATACCACAAAAAACTTAAAAAAAATCATTATATTGACTCAAAAAGCACAGAATGACTACCACACCAGTACAGCAAAAAACAAAACGAAAGCTGTTTGGAAAATAATAAAAAAGTAGAAGATGGCATTCAAAAAATAATAAGTAATGACAGACCAATCACTGATCCTAATGAGATAGCATGCGAATTCAACAATTTCTTTATTGACCAAATACAAGTTCAGCAAAATCATAAACCCAAAAAATATTTGACTACATTAAAATACAACAAACCTAACTCTTACTTCATGAATCCTACTACTCCTGTCGAAATAGAGCACATAATCAAATGCTTGAAAGATACAAATAGCACTGGATACGACAGCATATGTACCAGGATTCTGAAACGTGTATTTAAAATCATAGCACCGGTACTTTGTCATATTGTGAACTTATGCATTTAAAAGGCATATTTCCTACGAAACTAAAACCTTCAATCATAATACCACTTTTGAAAAGTCTTTGTGATAATTCTGACCTGTACAGCTACAGACCCATAGCACTTATACCAGTCTTGTCCAAAGTTATAGAAAAGGTTGTTTACAATGTTCTGTGTAGTTATTTCGAAAAAAACGTTATATTTGCAAACGAACAAAAAGGTTTTAGGAAAGGTAAATCAATAGATATGGCTCTGTATGATTTCTTAGAAAAGTTCAAACTGGGCTTGATAATAAAAAATGTGTTAGTGCCTTATATATGGATATGACAAAGGAGTTCGATTATGTAGATCATGACATTTTAATACACAAACTGGAAATCTATGGAATCAGAGGCAATGTCCTAGATACCATAAAATCTTATTTGACTAACAGAACGCAATAGACACAAATAACGAGAATTTCGGGGAAAGTAAAGGCAGAATGTAAATATTTATCGAAACCCAGACTAATAAAACGCGGTATACCTCAAGGGAGTATATAAGGACCTTAACTTTTCCTTATATATGTTAATGATCTTCCTAAAGCCATTACCCAACCAATGGTACTATTTGCCGACGATAGCACTGCCGTATTTATTGACAAATATGACATGAATTATATGGATAATATAAATAGAACTTTAGCGTTAATTATTGACTGGCTAAATTCAAATAACCTTAAAATTAATCTTTACAAAACTAAAATTATGACATTTAGAAATAAAAACGCAATACAACATGACTTAAATATTAATTATAATGGCAAATCACTTGACAGCATAACATCCACAAAATTTCTAGGAGTGTACATGGACTCCGACATGACATGGAAAACGCATGTCGAGCATGTATCTATAAAACTCAATCGATGCTCGTATGCACTATATATGCTCAAGAAAGTTGTAAACCAAAAAACTCTTTTAACTGCTTATCACGCGTATGTGGCTTCCACTTTGAAATATGGAATATTATACTGGGGAAATTTTACCGATACCAAAAGGGCTTTCAAGGCTCAGAAAAAGTGCATAGGGGCAATATGTGGGCTGCAACAAACTGATTCGTGCAAGCCACACTTTAAAATTTTTAAATTGCAAACCATGCCTTCGCTATATATCTACGAAGTATCCATTTTGATAAAACAGAACATTACACGGTATAATGTATTAACAAATCGACGTAATAATGACTTAAAAAATATTAAACCTTCAACAACCACGTTCAGCAACAGCGTCTTCTGTATGGGACCGAAGATATATAATAAGCTACCCAAATATTTAAAAGAGGAGTTAAACTTTCACATTTTTAAACGAAGGTTAAAAGAGTATTTACAACAAGAGACATACTACTCTATTGACGAATTTCTTATGGATAAATAATGTATAAAATAGATGTGTGAAATGTGAACTAATAATACTAAAATTGTAATGTATACTTACACTAACTCTTGCACGCCTTATAATAGGTAAAATATGTACTCCTACGACTTACTAACACCTTACTGTATCCATATTTAACAGGATAATAACGAATTGAAGAATTGAAGAACAATGGGAGTGTTTTGTTACGCAGATTTTAATGTATTATGGCCTAAAGGAAGAGGTGAATCTGTAATTCCATTTTGCAACACCTCCAGTTCTAAGGAAACTGGGACTGCATTTGCCTTTTTAGACCGATTTTTCCTATTTAAACCTTTGCGCTTATCACCTACACCTACTGAAAAGCCCAAGGAGTTCATTTCCACTACAGAGTCTACAGAATCGTGGCTGTTCAGAACTGATCCTGAGTCATTGATATCAATTACTAACTCCATTGCTGCCGCCGGTACAGAGTTAGAAGGGTCACCATCATCCCCAGCGGATGATTCCGCCATCCTATCACAAGATGATCGCCCAAAAACTGAAACAACTAAAAACTATGAATACTTACAAATATTTTCAGCTAAATATATATTGAAATTGTAATCGAAAAACCAAAAGAACAACCAATGTACTTGACATGACGTTGACAACCTATATTCGCTGCCTATATTCATGTTTTCTTTAGTAAAATAGAAAAGGTGATAGACTTGGTAACTGCCGGTCAACAACACTCTTTTTAGGGTTCCGTACCCAAAGGGTAAAACGGAACCCTATTACTGAGGCTCCGCTGTCCGTCCGTCCGTCTGTCACCAGGCTGTATCTCATGAACCGTGATAGTTAGATAGTTGAAATTTTCACAGATAATGTATTTCTGTTGCCGCTATAACAACAAATACTAAAAAATAGAATATAATAAATATTTAAGGGGGCTCCCATACAACAAACGTGATTTTTTTGCTCATTTTTGCTCGATATTGATAACGGCAACAGGTAGACGCTTGAAATATTCACAGAATATTTAGTTATATATTAATTAAATTAAAATAAAACAAATATTTAAGGGGGACTCCCATACAACAAACGTGTTTTTTTGCCGCTTTTATAGATAACGGTACGGAACCCTTCGTGCGCGAGTCCGACTCGCACTTGGCCGATTTTTTCACATGCCGACGGTTTTGAGTTTGTCGTAAATACTCTTGAATAAAGTAAAAAAGTACGGTATACGGGAACTAGCGCTTACTGGTATGAGATTATATCTGGAGGACAAACAGCAATGTGTTGAAATAACCAGGCTGGATGATAATAATATCATATCAACTAGCCGTTCATGCTACAGAACAAATAAATTTAGAGTTCCCTAGGGAAGCATACCGGGCTCATCATTCTTTTTATTTTACACCAATGAATTACCAATTGTTACTAGATATAAATGGACGATGTTCGCCGATGACATTTCGATAATAGTTAAACTGTTGATTTTAAACAAAGAACTTGTATCATTCTAGGAATAACACTCGATAAGTACCTGAAATTTGAAAACCACATACACGAAGTTTTGAATATATAGCACGCACTTCTTCTGGCCCATCTCTTTTGGTATTGCCCCATATTAAAATGCCGTGTGACCCGTATCTGATATACGTATGCACCGTAGACGGAGAAAAGAATAGACCAAGTGACGTTTTACATCTCATTCACACAGTAAAGAGACAGCAATATACGTTTCAAACGTAAAAGAACGAGATATTGATAGATTATTTTCTGTCCCTCATCTAGTTTCAGTTTTTTCAAGGACAGCAATTCGAATTGCGAAACAAACTTGTCATTTTTTTCTGTTGTGCAGAATAAAACTACTGTTTTGGTGTTTGTATAAACATTAAGGGTTAAATAAACTACGGTACGGTGTAATGTTATTTTATATAAACGCGACACGGAAAGGAAAATCAAAAGTGTATCTTTTCATGGGTTTGTAACATCATTTTATAGCTTGTAGTATATATATTACACCCTTTGCCTCGTATTCCCCAATATTATTTCCACTTAGACTTGATAAAACCATATTGTAACTCCATATTCATTAAAAATTAAAACGTAAACTAAATTTTGTGGTTATAAATGTATTGCCAGTTTTGGTATGCAATTACATGTACCCTATTGCTACTAATCAACAAACAAACTACTACTATCATGGTCTCAGAGGAAAGATACCCAGAGGTGACAAGCAAATAATAATACCAAGATAGAACGTGATAGATGTATACAGTTCCTCATAAGAAGGAAAGAGACAGATAAAATATTTTTTGTCCCTGTCATAGTTTCACTATTTTGTGTTTGCACAAAAACAAATTCGTGGCAAATAATCATTTCGTTCCTTGTAGTACAACAATTTTTTGCATAAATTACTAAATATAAGGGAAATATTAGTGCATATTTGTGTTCTTTTGCTTGTTTGGGATTGTCTTTTTACTTTAACAATGGTACGTTGCTGTGTAAAAGGCTGCAAAAGCCTCAGTTAGTAAAAATACGAAAACATAACCTTTCATACGTAAGTATAAAGTTTTAATAGTTGTTATCAAATATTTTGCGAAAATTAGATACACATGTAGTTTTTAAATAAATTGTTTGTATAATAACGTAAAAACAATGAAAATATCGGTTTAATTTACAAAAAGTATTTCTAGTAAAAACCGCCTAAATCTTGAAGGTTGTCTGTGGGTAATGCGTCAGCCATTTTCTGTTGTATTTTCAATTTATCGGTATAATGAGCGTTTTAGGGTTACCAGTATGTAGTATGGGAAAACACCCCGAAATTATGGGTAAATTATATGGGTATAGACACCTTTTTTTTAACTTCTTATTTTTCGTATACTTCTTTGTTTATAATTTTTCGTAAAAATGTATTTATTTATTTTTAAATTAAAAATGTTAACTTGTTTAATCTTAGATGAATGTTTATTTTTTAGACTTCCTAAAGTCGTCAGTGTGCGTAATGCATGGATTTTTGCTACTGGACGACAGAATTGGGAGCCGAGTACAGTCGCATATGTTCCAAACATTTTAAAGACCACTGCTTTCGGAAGAAGTTTATGGATAAGTCGTCAGTTTCAACATCCACCATACACGTAAGTTAACATTTATTGACCTGGTTTGTCAACATTTGATTTGTTGACGAACCAGGTGTTCCTCTGGCAATTTATATTGTTTTTATTTATTTATTTACACGATACAGTTACATAGTACAAATTATTGTGTTCGCCAAACTGTTATTACAGTTTGTTGGCGAGTATATATGATGATAGGTATTAAAAAAATAAGGAACTAAATTAGATGATTTACATGCCTGCCTGTTCGTCTGCTAGTCTGTCTTAGAAAATTTCACGTACAGACTTGAAATTTTACATAGTTACATTTTAGTCGTAGAAGCGTATAATTGAAGTACAAACACATATGAAAATATTCCAACGACTCCGACAATCCGTAATGGAGTAGTTTCGGGACATATCTTCTAAGGTCTTTTGGTTGAAATAAGAACCCGTACTCCAGTAATGAAGTGAGTATGGGTTGATATGATGTTGATGGGTTGATTATATTTATACAGGTAATTGTGAAAGATATGGAGGGTAGTCGTGTAGATTATTCTATACCAATTATTTATACCAAGTTAATCAAGTTAATCACGCACACACACATGCTTTTGTGTTAATCAAGCATTTTATATTGTCTGAATTTGTAAACTTTTAAATATGTAAAGCTCAACTAAATTATAGTATTGACAGTAGTTTTAATATAATGTTAGTACTAGGCTGTCGATATTACATGCTAATAATGCGTTACAAAATTAAAATTGTCCTATTTTCCAGACCGATTATCCAGGGTTTCCAATAGCGACGGACACTACATTAACACCATGAAAATTAAAGCTTACTTTTGAATTGAGACTGAAAACATTACTGGCTGAGTCACGCAAGAAGAAATTAGCTATATTAAGGTCAAAAACTAAACGACTTGAAATAAAAATGCTGAACTATCTGATATTATACAGAATTTTAATGTAATCGATGTATAGATGATAGATATCATTATACAAGTTACATTATATAAGGGACCGTAGCAGTTTACCACCTTTTCAGTACAATATGTGAAAGGATAATCCTTGGTCAATTGTAGCTTTAGTTTAAGTCTAATGAAAACCATGATGCGCAATACAAAATGTTTAAAAACAAAGATTGTTTACCTTTGTTTAATATTTACACTTAAATCATCCCTGGCACTAATATTTTTTTACATGACAATTATTGAAAAATTTATGCAATGTGTTTAATTTTAAGAAGGAATAATCCGCATTTATTGTGTAAAAAAGATTTAACTAAAAACCGTGTATGTAAATGTGACCATGAATATTCGACGACTGTTTCATTCTCACGATATTTATATAAATACACGATGTAGAAAAATCGATCTAATAACATTGATTGCAAGAATAAAAACCTATGAAAAAAATAAACATAAATGCTAGTTTGTAAGGCTTCGTGACTTACAAACTAGCATTTATATTTTTATTTATAAATTGTCTATAAAGTGTTTTTTATCTTTTATCTCATATCTATGCCTATATTTAGTATCATGTCATCGCTTGTACTTTAAAATATATGTCTAAAATAGAAAAATATATTGTTTAATTTATATAACTCTGCTAGGTTTGACCAATCTCCTATCCTTATTCCAATGATTTCACTGATCTTACTGAAACTAACTCAGGCTTACTATTAATTAATAGATCTATACAGTAACTCGATTTGCGTAAAAAAATACTATTCTAATAATATTAAAGTGCAAATATGTTTGTTGATCTATTCAGATACTGTAGTTTTCATACGTATGTAAATATTAACTTTTATTACACTTTTATTACTTTGTGTGTAGAAATGGCTGTATCGACTTATTCGATTTTTTTACATTGCTAATATCATATTATAGCACACAATACACATTCTATGCAAGTTTCTTATGGCAAACAGTTATCTGGGTACATTGTAAATTTCAAATTGCCGAATCGCATTATGTAGTGGGGTAAATTTTCCACAGTCTGGTAACCTTGTTATTGTATGTACTTTTGTTGCTGTCCCTTACGGGTGCACGCGTTTGTCAACTCTAGGTATATACTTTCTCTGAGATCATGGTACTATGGTAACTATACTATTATGGTACTGTAAATAGTAAAGCATTTTCAATTAGTTGTAATTAATACTTACGAACCTTTCTTCCGCTGGCCACTAAATGTATATAAATACAGATGCAATATCTTTTTGCAGACGTACTTTATTTTCATAAAAATAAATTATAAATATTACTATTGATATCAGATAATTTAAACGTTGTTTCATTTCAACTCCTAGAGAGTACCTACCTGCTAGCCAACCAGTGTCTTGCCTGCTATAGCAGGTATTTCTCAGGAATTTAGCTGTAAATGTACTCGTTTTTTTATACTACGTCGGGTCCCTCCCGACGTAGTATAAAAAAAAAGAGTACATTACAAGCATACGGACCACCTGATGTAAAGCGGGTACCGTAGCCTATTAACACTTGAAATAAGTATCAGTCGTGCGATGCCACCTCTGCTGCTTACACAGCAACTCCTTGGGAGCTTACTAGTGACCTCACTCACACGCAGGAACACAACAACCCTCTAGGGAGTTGTTATTTGGCTGCGGTTTTCTGTGAGGTGTAGGTACATCCCCAGACGGACTGCTTTGATGTGCCCTACCTCTCTTAATTCTCCTCCATTCGCATTCCACTCATTCGCAGGATCTCAATACCTTTTCCAGACAGCCGGGCTGCTAATTTTCAATACTTGACTAGCTAGCTAGAATAAATTGACTTAGGTGAGCCTCTTACGATCTAAATTATTTTCTCAACAGGCGTGCTGAATAAGTATGCATTAATAGAGTAGTACCTGTTATAAGCTTTTTTAAACATACGTAATTAACAGCTGGTCTAATATTTACATAAAAGAAATTGAAAACAGACAGACAAAGACACATGGTCATGCTGGAAATACATATCTTCTACTAGAACCGTACCCATAAACTGGTTACATGTCACTAGCCATCCTTAACCACTCTAGTACACCTGTCAAAAGACCTTATTTAATAGGGAACGATGCAACAATGGCAACATTAAACGCACACATAGGTAAACTTTCTCTGTTTCAAACCTCAGAGGAAGTATACTTCCTCTGAGGTTTCAATTCAATCATCACAGAGTATTGTACCTTTATCTATTATTTTCTCCATCTACGGTATGCACCTTTTCTTCTTCTTCGTGTTATCTCGTTTATCATATAAATACGTAATCTATTAGGATTGGCGGCGTTCGATACCTGAGCTTAAGGTTTTGGTAAGATACAGTTTTTTTTTATATGGAGCGTCTTCCGTCAGACCTCCGCAACCTAGAGTGAAAACCAGACCTTTCTTAGATATGTCTTCAAAGTATAATTTCTTTAATGTGAGGGTTTCTTCACGATGTTTTCCTTCAGCGCCAAACAAGTGATAATTACAAATATGTACATAAATCCAAAAACGCGAATTAGTGGTACACGTCAGGATTCGAACCGGGAATTACTCGTTCTTTATACTCCGGGCTTTTTTTTTACAACGTCGGGAGGTATACAAGCTTACAGGCCACCTGCTGTAAAACAGTTACCGTAGCCCATTAACGCTTGTAATATAAAGTCAAGTATCACTCGCGCGATGCCTCCTCTGCTGCTTACACAGCAACTCCTTAGGAGTTTACTGGTGACCTCACTCACACGCACACACAACACAACAACCCTCTAGGGAGTTGTTATTAGGCCGCGGTTTTCTGTGAGATGGAGATACTTCCCCAGACGGGCTGCTTGGATGCGCCCCACCTCTCTTAAAACATCCAGATCAAGACGAAGAGACATGTTCATGCACACAAATGTTTGTCTTGTGTGTGAATCGAACCCACTAGCGTTTGTGTCAGCCGCGTTATTCACGACTGAGCCACCGAGCTTGTCACTGTTCTAATACTACCTAGGGGCTTCGGTTGTCAGTCGGTCGTTCACTGATCTAACACTACCTAGGGGCGGCTTTAATCCGGGAAGGCTTTCAGGGCTATATATGTCGCGAACGCCCACGGGTACATAAAGCAACGCAATGAGTAAAAAGGAATTCAACGATGTATTTATTCAGGATTATATTAGGGATTGGCTGAAAATTTGTTGAAGTAATGGATTTATGCTGTAGACTCGAGCACTGCCTGTATGAAGAATTGCGGGAATGTATAATCATAGAACCTTTGCTTACCTTATTTCGTAGTACTTTTGTCTTTGGTCTTCGTCAGCATCATCATCATCACTTTTTATGAAATTATAGTAGGGATGTGACATTAATGGAAAAGAATCGATTTAATAAAAATCGATTTTTCTTTATTCAATATTAATCGATTTGTCAATAATCGATTTTAATGAAAATAAATAATCGATTTTTGCGAAAAAAATCGATTATTTCTATTATTTAAAATCCTACATGTTTTTCATATTCCAATAATAAACCTAAGAGATTCATATTAACAATCAATCAGATTAAAAATCAAATAAAAAAATAACCAATTCAAAACTAAAAATCAAAGCAAATGTTCTTTTAAACTTTCAAGTTTAGGAGTAATGAACCCAAATATCATTATTGATTGAGAATTTGTTCTCAGTCATAATGAAAATGAAAAATAAAATATAATTCAAATAAAAAAAAATGTCACAAATGTCCAGTCCTATTTTACATGTGACTTGTATTAAAATAAGATACTTAAAATAACAATTAAAAAACTAAACGACGACGGTATTATCTCAAAAACAAAAATATAAAACAATTATTTTGTTAATTTTTAAATTTAAACAATAACAAAATTAAAAATAATTATTGTCACAAATGCCACACCCTATTTTACATTTGACTATTATTTAAATAAAATACTTAAAATGACAATTAAAAAATCGGCCAAGTGCGAGTCGGACGCGCGCACGAAGGGTTCCGTACCATTATCTAAAAAAAATCGGCAAAAAAAAAAACACGTTTGTTGTATGGGAGTCCCCCTTAAATATTTGTTTTATTTTAATTTAATTATTTATTCTTAAAGTGAATATATAACTAAATATTTTGTGAAAATTTCAAGCGTCTACCTGTTGCCGTTATCAATATCGAGCAAAAATGAGCAAAAAAATCACGTTTGTTGTATGGGAGCCCCCTTAAATATTTATTTTATTCTATTTTTTAGTATTTGTTGTTATAGCGGCAACAGAAATACATCACCTGTGAAAATTTCAACTGTCTAACTATCACCGTTCATGAGATACAGCCTGGTGACAGACGGACGGACGGACGGACGGACAGCGGAGCCTCAGTAATAGGGTTCCGTTTTACCCTTTGGGTACGGAACCCTAAAAACTAAACGACGACATTATGTGTTTTACGGTTAGAAGACATTTATATTGTTTACCAACAATTATATTATCTCAGATCTCACTCATTACACTGAAACTAATTTACACGCATACATACCTACAGATGGCGCCGTTTTTTATATAATCAACTTGTAAGTAATAATGCTTCGAGTTTTTTCATTCGGCCCATAGATGGTGCTATTTATGAAAATCGATTTAATCGCGTAATTTATTTAATCGATTTATTAAAAATCGATTAATATTACTTTGAAAATCGATTATAAAAAATCGATTTTACGAAAATAATAATCGATTAAAAGAAAAATCGATTATTTTTTAACATCCCTAAATTATAGTCGAAGAGTGAGCAAACAAGGCAATCAAAACTCGTAAACTGCGTATTTTGATTGCGTACTATGAAATATTTGTAAATGTGTAAATATCGAAAAAACTTGTTTAATGTAAATATTTTTGATTGTTCTAGTGTTCTTTTTGATTTTATTGGTTGATTTTAGCACTGTGATGTAATGATAAATATAATATTTGCTAAGTGAACATGAACCAACCAAGAAACATTTGTGTTTAATTTTTACGAAATTTACGAAAACGACGCCGATTTTAGTTATTTTAGGATATTTCATCAGACGTGAGTATCTATTGTTTGTTTGACGTAAAAATTGTGTGAAAAATGCATGGTGAAGTAGTACCAAGATGGCGGATGTATACTCACGTATTGCAATTGTTTTTATTTGTTTGCAATCGTTTCTAAAATTGTCTTTATGACTACAATGTGTCTATGTCGGATCCAAAATATCGACTGGTGAGTGTGGGGAGCTCCAATTTTTGTCTGGTGTGAGGTCAGCCTAGGTCAGTGAACTTGTTCGAACTTGCCTAACTTCAGTGTTTCGCAAATTTCGCAATGTAAAAACAAAAAGACGTCTTACTTTGTGCTATACAGGCTCTCACCTATCTTTCAAAAGCTCAAAAAGTTCACATACCGTCGTGACCTTTATGAAGGAACTCCAGACCATCTTTTGTGACTACTCTGTAAAGAGAGAAGAATTTCTCTCTGCAACTCATGAAACATACATCTTACGTTCCACCTGGTGTAATATGGTTACCATAACGCATGCAATACAGGAAGTACCTATTCCTGCTGGGTATGACCGGATACAATTCTCTAGAAGTGAGGTGAACCGTCACACTGATGGAATTTGTGTTCGGTCTTCTCAGGGGATTCACACACAACCCGGCAGTGTTGGAGCAGATTGTATTATATGTACCGGACAACTACATTAGAGCGCGTTCCCACAAGTTGTCGCCTGCCGGGGTACGAGGACGACAGCGGCGAGTCACGCTCCATTGACTAGAGCGCTGCGCCTCATTAATGAAATGTTAATGCAGTGCCAGTACCACAATGCAGTGTTGGTCCCAACGCTAACTTATGGAAGCGAGAGCTGGGTATGGCAGAAAGAGCATGAAAGTAGAATAAACGCGGTTGAAATGCGAGCGCTGCGCAAAATTTGTGGCGTAAGGCTTGTAAACCGTATTCTCAATGATGATGTTAGAAACAGAGTTGGTCTGAAAGAGAGCGTCGGTGTTAAAATAAGAAGAGGCATGCTCCGATGGTTCGGACATGTAGAAAGAACGCAAGATGAAAGAATGACGAAGCAGATATACAATGCAAAAGTGGACGGATGTAGGAGCCGGGGAAGGCCAAGACTTACCTACCATGATCAATTTGGTTGTGTTCTATCAGAAGGTGATGTCAGGAGCCCTAGAAACCGGCGAGCGTGCATGAGAAGAGCAATGAAAGTTAAAGAAGCGAGTGAGATATGTAAGGATCGAGTCACGTGGCGCTCGGTTCTCTCTGCCTACCGCGCAAGGGATTTGGCGTGAAGTTATAGATAGATAGAATATTAACTTTTTTTTGTTTATATTTTGACACTTACTTATTGATATGTAATTATTGATATGTAATTGGGGAAAACGTTGAATATTGAACAATGTATATTATCTGTTTTTAAATTATATGTGAGTAATTTACATATCTGCGAATAATGAAATTTTCGAACATGAATACAGGAAGCGGTCTCCATTTTGTTTTCCGCGAATACTGAATTAGGAGTTTTTGCTGTATGTACAATAATATAAATATAATGCATGTAAATAGTTAATTTACTTTCATAAAATTAACAATAAATATCTCGAGAGTATTTATTGTTAATTTTACATTGATTGCCTTTAAATTTATTCCTTATAAAAATTGATTATGTAATAATATGGTTATATTTAAATAATTTAAGAAAAATATTGATATACTTTGATATAAATTTGATATAATATTTCGTAACATAACTGTTAACTTATGCAATAATGAAAAAAATACAAATATAACATGTATATTGCCATGTATAATTTAATATAAAAAAAAAGGTAACATATGGTCCATGGATCACTGCTTGGGAGTTGCTGATCTACAGTATTTAAAAGAAGAGATAACGGGATTATCTTTAGGACATTAACATTCTAAGGAAGTTAATTGGTTCATACACACTTCATACAATCACCTATAGGCTACAGTGGCTGAATTACTGATCATGGGGCTATATGGTTATGGTATAACAATGCCACACACAGTCATTAACAATTAGAGCCAATCAGTCTAATTGGTCTGCATCAGTTGATGTTGATGGCTCTGAATCATTCTCGTTCTGTTAATTGATATCTGTGATGTACAGATAAGTACATAGGCATCAAATGACCATTGAGGGTGCTGTAAACTTAAGTGAGGATACCATTAAAAATGATGGAAGCAATTTGTACAACGTTGGGAGGTATACAAACATACGGCCCATCTGATGTAAAGTGGTTACCGTAGCCTATGAAGGCTTGCAATAAATTAAGTATTTTGACGAGCTCGGTGGCTCAGTCGTGAATGACGCGACTTTGACACCAACGCTCGTGGGTTCGATTCCCACACAAGGCAAACATTTGTGTGCATGAACATATCTGTTTGTTTTGGTCTGGATGTTTTAAGAGAGATAGGGCGCACCAAAGCATGGGATGGCGTTAATAGCCTACGGTACCTGCTTTACATCAGGTAGGCCGTATGCTTGTATACCTCCCGTCGTAGTATAAAAAAAAGTATCACTCGCGAGATGCGACCTCTGCTGCTAACACAGCAATTCCTTTGGGGTTTACTGGACGGATTTATGTAAATATTTGTAATCATCACTTTCTTGGCGGTGAAGGAAAAGATCGTAAGGCAACCCGCATGTCCAAGTAAGTATATCTCAAAAGACGTGCTTACCTAAGAAAGGTCTGGTTTTCCTTCAGGGTTATTGAGGTCTGTCGGCAGTTGCTCCATGTAAAAATCTGTATCTGTTGGTGCGTCCAACTCGACGATTAGAAGCAAGGCCGATGAGGTGTCAGAGAAATTAAAACCACGGAGCTGTTATCGATGCTACTGTTTTATTGCGAATGTGAGCCGTTACAAATATAATTCACCCATATGTAGGTATACACGAAATAACAAATTGATGGCCACCCGTGACGCCTTAATATATAGTGAAGGTGCGTCAACAGTATCTTCGCCAAATACTTAGTCTTAAGTAGTGAACCATGTCAATTCTGTGATGTGGAGGACTTCCCCAGACGGGCTGCATTGATGCGCCGCCTACCTCTCAATATCAATTTGTTTGTTCCAGATGATAGTTCGCTGGTCGAACCCCTCATCGTTCATTTAGGGCACCATGGGCCAGCAGACATCCAGAAAGAGTGAGTACTACAAAGCGTTTAAACATAATTTTAATTTTTTTTTTATACAACTAAGCCAAACCTGCCTTATGGTAAGCAGTTACCTATGGACATTTGCATCACCAGGGGTAAGAAGAAGAAACTCTTCCCGTCTTTCTTGAAAAACCCCATACTGTAGTCCCTTGGGAAAACCTCGGCGGGGAGCTCATTCCACAACTTAATTGTTTTCGGTAGAAAACTTCTCAGGAACCGCACAGTACACGACCATTGCGGTTCCAGTGTATGATGATGAACTCCCAGCCGTGGCGCTCGGTTATCTCTATCTATCCTGCAAGGGACTTGGCGTTAAGTTATAGATATAGTAGTGATACACAGAAAACACCTAGACCATGACAAACAGACATGTTCATGCAGTTAAGTATTTGCCCTGTGTGGGAATCGAACCCACGAACGATGGTGTCAAAGTCGCGTCATTTTCACCCAAGACAAACATTTGTGTGCCTGAACATGTCTGTTTGTCTAGGTCTGGATGTTTTTAATAGTGGTAGGGCGCATCAAAGCAACCCGTCCGGGGAAGTACCTCCACCTCACAGAAAACCGCTGCCAAGTAACAACTCCCTAGAGAGGTGCTGTCTTCCTGTGTGTGAGTGAGGACATCAGTAAGCTCCTAAGGGTTGCTGTGTTGGCAGCAGAGGTAACATCTTTACATCAGGTGGCTTGTGTGCCTCCTGATGTTGTATAAAAAAAAAACTTACCACTGCGGCCACCGAGCTCGTCGAATCTTCAGTGCTAAAGCACAATAAAATAAATATTTAAGTGGAGCTCCCATACAACAGACATGATATTTTTGCCGTTTTTATATATAATGGTACGGAACCCTTCGTGCGCGAGTCCGACTCGCACTTGGCCGGTTTTTTTTTATACCACTAAGCTGGCAAACAAACATACGGCTCACCTGATGTAAAGCAGTTACCGTAGCCTATTAACACTTGTAATATATTAAGTATCACTCGGGCGATGCCTCCTCTGCTGCTTACACAGCAACTCCTTAGGAGCACACTCTCGTGACCTCCCTCACACGCAGGAACACAACAACCCTCTAGGGAATTTGGTGCGCCCTACCTCTCTTAGATCCTACATCTCTCGTGTGGCGCTCAGCCCTCAGCTCAGCCCGCAAACGATTTTTCAGGTCAATATAGATGACGGCTTTTGTTTGTTCGTTTCAGGTGCGGAGTGCACGTGCGGGTGCGGTGCGTGGGAGCGCCGGCTCGCGGAGTCGCCCAGCAGCGTGCACAGATATGTCAGCGCAGTCACAGACAGGTACCGCGCCCCTACCTATATACTGTGCAACAACAGCTTACCTCCACCCGCAGGCTACCAGTTGTGCGCCGGCTCGCGGAGTCGCCCAGCAGCGTGCACAGATATGTCAGCGCAGTCACAGACAGGTACCGCGCCCCTACCTATATACTGTGCAACAACAGCTTACCTCCACCCGCAGGCTACCAGTTGTGCGCCGGCTCGCGGAGTCGCCCAGCAGCGTGCACAGATATGTCAGCGCAGTCACAGACAGGTACCGCGCCCCTACCTATATACTGTGCAACAACAGCTTACCTCCACCCGCAGGCTACCAGTTGTGCGCCGGCTCGCGGAGTCGCCCAGCAGCGTGCACAGATATGTCAGCGCAGTCACAGACAGGTACCGCGCCCCTACCTATATACTGTGCAACAACAGCTTACCTCCACCCGCAGGCTACCAGTTGTGCGCCGGCTCGCGGAGTCGCCCAGCAGCGTGCACAGATATGTCAGCGCAGTCACAGACAGGTACCGCGCCCCTACCTATATACTGTGCAACAACAGCTTACCTCCACCCGCAGGCTACCAGTTGTGCGCCGGCTCGCGGAGTCGCCCAGCAGCGTGCACAGATATGTCAGCGCAGTCACAGACAGGTACCGCGCCCCTACCTATATACTGTGCAACAACAGCTTACCGCCACCCGCAGGCTACCAGTTGTTAACCGTAAGCTGTTAAGTGATGTTTTCACTAGAGGGAGACTATGTACAAAGTGTTCTGCGTGGGTACCTATGTCTCACCTATTTCTACCGCCAAGCAGTTATATTTGTATAGCTGTGTTCCGGTTTGAAGGGTGAGATATGGCAGTGAAGTTATTGGGTGCTGTGACGAAACAGCCTTAGTTACAAGATTGGCAGCGCGGGAGTAACATCCCCGAGGTGTTGCAAGCGTCAATAGGCTGCGGTGACCGCTTACGATCTAATGAGGGCCGCATGCTTAAGTGCCAATTTAGTTTCATAAAAAAAAAAAAAATCGTCATCCGTAAATCCCTGTCACGCCCAACGCTTTCGTTTTGGAGCCCAGGGTCCGCGTGTAATTATTAAAAATATTGTACTTTTATAAATGATTATTAAAAATGCACACTTCCACACAAAAAAAATACTACTGAGAAGGGAAAAAAACATAATAAAAATGTGCCCACAGCGTCCTGTATCAGTCAGGGCTCAGTCTACAGACTTGTTTGTTGAATTCCGTGTTTTTTTACTGCAACATTTTGTATTTGATCGATTGGTAGATGTCTCCTACGAACCATCGTCTGGCATTTGAGAATAAAATGGCCGTCTTCCATATATTATATTACGTAATCCTGCAAATTATTTCGATTTTCACCTAAATGGAAAGATTATTGTTAAACTTTGGCAGCCTTATTTAAGCCATACATTCAAATGTCTCGATAGATAATCTGCTAGGCCGACCATATGGAGACGCTACATTCAGCGGAGCAATCATCTCACTGTCGCGTTTTATTGTGTCCAGATGGAGCGGCCGCGAGTGTGCATGCCGCCGTCGTCGCTGGCGGCGACCGGCGTGCGTGTGCACCGCCTACCGCCGCGTCAGCGACGCCTGCAGAGATGACAGGTATCAATACGGTGTATGCCATTCATAGTGGGAGGGGTAGCAAGCAAATTGCCTCACAGGCAACTTTCGAGGTACAAGGGTACACTGGATAGATGTAACAGTAGGTGAGAGATGTGACTAGACTAGAGAGATGTAACAGTAGGTGAGAGAGATGTGACTAGACTAGAGAGATCTAACAGTAGGTGAGATAGATGTGACTAGACTAGAGAGATGTAACTAGACTAGAGAGATGTGACTAGACTAGAGAGATGTGACTAGAGAGATGTAACAGTAGGTGAGAGAGATGTGACTAAATCAACCTGAAACAGTTCTGTCCTTTTCGGACAATGTATTCAAAAATCACATTAGAAATACTCTCTTTAAATGGGCTTATTATAGAACTGATGAATATGTAACTGACAAAGATGTCTGAAAATTATTCAGCGCAGACAACCTTTCCTTAATAATGATTAATTCTACCACTACCACTACCATTTAATATCATTATTGTACCAATATGCTGATCTGAATTTATTTCAATATCTAATTGACAATTTTAAAAGAGATTTCTTCTTCGCCTATGGTCATTTCCGAAATGCTAGCAGATTAAATTAAATGAAAAAATCCGAAATGCGAGAATTGGACAAGATACAATAAGATTATATTTCTAGAAAATGTAAGACGTGCCCACTAGGGCTCAATGGCAAATAAAGAATTTTTATCTTTTATCTATTGAGTATGTTAGATGCTCAAACTAGGGTCTTCGTTACTCTCTTTCAGACCAACTCTATTTCCCACATCATCATTGCGAACTCGGAGTTATGTCACAGTTTTTGCACAACGTGCGCATCTCGGCCGCGTTTAATTTACTTTCGTGCTCTCTCTGGCATAACCAGCTCTCTCTATATATATATATATTTATTTGTGAATTTGCAGGCTAGCAGCAGTGCTGACTTTAGGGGCGAGAGACCTCCGGCGCGAGTTGGACGCCATTGTCATAAACGCAGGTGAGGATAGGTTTATTTTTGCGCGTTAACACAGCAACTCCTCAGGAGCTGGATGGAGATCGCGAATTCTTGAAAGTGCGAGCATTAAAAAACTGTCCAGTAAGCTCAGCTCCGCCGCATATGCAGTTAGGAGAATTAGACAATTGATGGATGTGGCTACTGCACGCTTAGTCTATTTCAGCTACTTTCATAGCATTGTGTCGTATGGCATACTGTTGTGGGGAAGGGCGGCTGACATTGAAACTATTTTTATATTACAAAAGAGAGCCATCCGCACTATTTATAACATGGGCGCCAGAGAAACTCTTAGAGAACTATTTAAAGGAATAAATATACTCACGGTTACCTCTCAGTATATTTTGAGAACATAATGTATGCTCGTAAATATATAGTTATTTACAAAATTTAGTGAAATTCTTAGAAGTACGAATATATTGTGTATCGGCCGGTACATCCGCTTGCTAAGACTAGTAGATCTTTTATTGTAAATTGTATTCGAATGTTTGAAAATGATTCAGCACATGTATATATATATTTTTAATTGTACCACTTGATATCACTATATGTACACTCACATATATTTATTGTAATATAAATTGACGATGAAAAAAAGACCCATATTAGCAAATTTCTTTTGGCATTTCTTTTACGCCAATGGTCATTTTCGAAATGCTTTCGAGAGATTGAAATGAAAAAAAAAACTATGAACAATTATTAAGATACAATATAATCTAATTTAAAGAATGTAAGACGTGTCTAAGTGCCCGTGAGGGCCTAATGGCAAATAAATGATTTTTATCTTTTTTTTATCTTTATTATGTAAATTGAAAATATATAATGAGTATCTTATGTACCTCAAAAATATAAATATTAATTGCTGGTGTGCTGAATAAGGGCCAAATCAAAAGCGACCGAAACCGAAGAACATTGGAGAAGAGATTGATGAGTGTGGAAGAAGCGAGAGAGGTATGTTTGGATCGGTGCACCTGGCGTTCAAAATCAAATCATTTTATTTGCAAAGAATAGGGTTACAAGATCTTAGATGTCAGATATGGATGGATACACTATTCTGCTAACATATATTAACATGCAAATTTTGAGTCAAGAAATTCATGGACGCTATAGAAACGCGAAGTTACGAGTATTAACAATTGTCTAAGTTTGTTTGACATAAGCCTCGTAGGACCCATCTTGAAAGTTTCAGGCGTTTCTGGCGTTCCATAGTCTCTGCCTACCACAGTGGGAGACGGGCGTGATATGTGTGTATATAAATAATCATAAAAATAAATTACCTCGCCACGCGCAGGAAAAGAGGATGTAGAATATTCAAGACGCGATTTCTCGACACTTTTCGTCGTCTCGAGAAATTAATTTCGACCAATGCGGTTCCCCATTCGGGTTGCATATATACACCCTATTTCTCTTTCGCCGGAGTCGTCAGTTAATAAGAAGGGTGCACCACGTGTATATGACGCTGGGTTCGACACTAAAAGATGATAATGAGTCACAATACATATCTTCACGCCTGGCTCCCTTAGGGTAGGCAGACACTATTGAACGCCAGGTGCATCAATCCGAACATACCCCTCTCACTTCTTCCACACTCATCAACCTCTTCATGCATTCTCTTTGGTTTCGGGAGCTTTTGATTTGGTCATTTGTCATCACCATCACCAATTTGATCTATATGTGTGCACCTAGGGCGGCCCCGCCCGACATCTCCTTTCACTCTTGTCAGATACAAACTTTTTCGGAATTCTTTTGTCATTCATTCTTTCTTGATGACAAAACCATCCCAGCATACCCTTTTCAATTTGTGTCACTTGTGTGAATCTTTCACTCCACATAGTTCTCGTATCGTGTTATTTTCTACTCTATCAATAGTTCTCACTCTACACATACTCCTCGACGCTCTCATTTCTACGTCGTTCACACTGCTTTCATGCTTCTTCTGCCATACCCATGTTTCACTGCCGTACATCAATGTTGGTCTTAATACACCCTGACTGATAGCAAGGTGAGGTATGAGTCACGAAACAGATATACAACGCGAATGAAGAAGGATGTGGGATCCGAGGAAGGCCAATACTCATTTTCAGGAACACCGTTCCTATATGAAAGCTATATGTTTGTCTGTCTGTTGTTTTTTGTTCGAATATTTGAATTTTGACTTCAGATTCGGATTCAGCATAAAAAAGTAGAATAGGAATGTCTGAAAAACCAACGTCCTATCTCTTAAGGAACATGGTCAAAATGGCCGACAAAGTTTAAAAAAAAAAACAATTAAATTGTTATATAATTGACGAGCCAGGCGTTCCTCTGGCAATGCAAGCTTGCGCATTCTCAACTGGTTTATACTACGACGGATAGCAAACAATCATACGGTCCGCCTGATTTAAAGCGTTACCGTAACTATGAATGCTATCAACATAACAAAATTCGCTATCGTCTTTCCACTCCTACTGTCAACACAGCAACTCCTCATCTTCAGGTGACCTCACTCACTCGCAGGAATACAACAACCCTCCAGAGCGTTGTTATTTGGCTGCCGTCTTCTGTAAGGTGGAGGTACTTCTTCAAATCGGGCTAACGTTAAATAACACTCACTTACCATGACCAAATTGGTCGTGTTCTATCAGAAGGTGATGTCAGAAGCCCCAGCAACCGGCGAGCGTGCATGAAAAGAGCTATGAATGTTAAAGAAGCGAGTGAGGTGTGTCTCTCACTTGAGAAATATGTTTAATGATGCATGCGCTTTTTTATTTATTTTTTATACAACTAGATTGGCAAATAACCATGCGGGCCGCATTAGAAGGTAAGCGATCACCGCAGCCTATTGACGCTCGCAACACCACGGCGATGTTACTCGCGCGCTGCCAATCTTATGACCTAAGCCTGTTTCGTCACAGTACCCAGTAATTTCACTGCCATATCTCACCCTTCAAACCGGAACACAGCTATATAAATATATCTGCTTGTCGGTAGAAATAGGTGAGACAGAGGTACCCACGCAGACGACGACTGTACAAAGTCTCCCTCTGGTAAATCTCCATTCTCTCGCCGTGTGTAACTTAAAACATGATGTGTAGGGACCTCCCCGTTTCCTCCAGGAGTACTCCGTGACCCAGGGCGTCCTTGTTTCAGATGGTGACACCAGTCGCGAGAGCGGCGAGCCCATCGCCGAGGTGTACGTGCTGTCGGTGGCGCCCAGGCAGTGAGTAAACCAAGAATATGTTTTACGAGCTCGATGGCTCAGGCGTGGATGACGCGACACCAACGCCCGTGGGTTCGATTCCCACACAGGACAACCATTTGTGTGCATGAACATGTCTGTTTGTCTTGGTCTGGGTGTTTTAAGGAGGTAGGGCGCATAAAGTAGTCCCTCTGGAGGAAGGACCTTCACCTCACAGAAAACCACAGCCAAATAACAACTCCCTAGAGGGTTGTGAGCTCCTAAGGAGAGCTTTGTCAGCAGCAGAGGAGGCATCGCGCGAGTGATACTTAATGTATTTCGAGCGTTCATAGGTTACGGTAACCGCTTTACATCAGGTGGGCCGTATGCTTGTATGACTCCCGACGTTGTATAAAAAAATATACATCGACGGTAGACATGCAAGCATACGGCCCACCTGATGTAAAGTGTTTATCGGTAGCCTATGAATGTTTGCAATACATTAAGTATCACTCGCGCGATGCCACTTCTGCTGCTGACAAAGCTCTCCTGAGGAGATTGTTGACAACTTCACTCCCAGGAACATAACAACCCTCCAGGGAGTTGTTATTTGGCTGCGGTTTACTGTGCGGGAACTTTTACAGACGGGCGCTGCTTTGATGCGCCCTACCTCTCTTGAAAAGGTAAAAACTAAATACCTTTTTTTATAAGGTGGTAACAATGTGGTCAATGATGAATGATGTGACTTCAGGTCCGAGGGCGAGAGCACACAGGAAGGTCGCCGGAGCGAGCTCTCTCAGACAAACGACGGCTCCATACGACTGCATCCACATTTCCAGGTAAATTCTATAAATGCACCAATTGTTTCCAAATATTTCTGTACCATGGTTCCCTTTTAGAAAAAAAATTGGTTGTCTGTAAAGTCGGTTTACGGACGATAATGTTACGTGATAACGTCATAAGAAAACATTCAACAGTTGATTAAACAGTTCACGTGTAGGTTGTGTGCCGCCGCTGTCTCTCTTCTACTCGGACGCATCGGCCGATGGAGTGGAAGAGAGATAGATGCGTCACAAGCCGAACGCTTAGGCCGATCGTGCCTCTCTATCGCTTGTTCCGCGCTCTCGCTTGCACGCTTGGCTCACGCGGAACGTGACAATGAGTCATGCTTTTTCGTGCGTGCAGCCGGCGTTCATCGATAAGACGTTATCATGTCAAAAAAGGAACCCCAAAAAGACTGTTCGCGCGTATCCCGATGTCCCGTGGTAACAGCTGATTTTGCTTTCTGTCATTTTGCTCGCGTTTCTAAGGATCGTATCGTGATGTTGAATAAATAGCTTTCCTCGAGAATTGGGCTATCAATTGCAAAGATATTGTTTCTAATTAGTGCGGTAATTCCAGAGAATAGCGCGTTCAAACATACAAACTTCACTTTTATTATCAGAGGTCGAATAATCAAATGCCTATTTGTCTAAAGTTAATTTTTGGCTATGGAAATATGGACGCGACTTCTTAATGAATTTGAAAATTCCGGTGCATGCATGCAGTGGCGTGCACAGAGATTTTTGACAGGGTAGGCAGAATTTTTTTAAAGCTATTAACTTACCAAAAAATACAGCATGTTGACTTTGGTTACCCAGTCTTGTAGAAATAATGATGTATGTGATCACTTGTTTTTTTTTTCACCGAAAAATAGTTTTGAAAACGCATCATTTTTTAATTTCCCTACATACACACCACCTGAACAACTTTCGCAGTGATATCAACTATAAAACTTTACAATATTCCAATACAAAAAAGCTTTCAACGATTTCTTAACTGTGGGACTATTCCAGTACAAAAGAGCATTCGACGATTTCTTAACTGCGGGACTGTTCCAGTACAAAAGAGCATTCGACGATTTCTTAACTGCGGGACTGTTCCAGTACAAAAGAGCATTCGACGATTTCTTAACTGCGGGACTGTTCCAGTACAAAAGAGCATTCGACGATTTCTTAACTGCGGGACTGTTCCAGTACAAAAGAGCATTCGACGATTTCTTAACTGCGGGACTGTTCCAGTACAAAAGAGCATTCGACGATTTCTTAACTGCGGGACTGTTCCAGTACAAAAGAGCATTCGACGATTTCTTAACTGCGGGACTGTTCCAGTACAAAAGAGCATTCGACGATTTCTTAACTGCGGGACTGTTCCAGTACAAAAGAGCATTCGACGATTTCTTAACTGCGGGACTGTTCCAGTACAAAAGAGCATTCGACGATTTCTTAACTGCGGGACTGTTCCAGTACAAAAGAGCATTCGACGATTTCTTAACTGCGGGACTGTTCCAGTACAAAAGAGCATTCGACGATTTCTTAACTGCGGGACTGTTCCAGTACAAAAGAGCATTCGACGATTTCTTAACTGCGGGACTGTTCCAGTACAAAAGAGCATTCGACGATTTCTTAACTGCGGGACTGTTCCAGTACAAAAGAGCATTCGACGATTTCTTAACTGCGGGACTGTTCCAGTACAAAAGAGCATTCGACGATTTCTTAACTGCGGGATTATTCCATTACAATGCGCATACGATTCCGGAAACGCGGGATTATTTACAAAATGTATTTGTTATGAATGTATGTTTGTGTGTTGCAGGTGGTGTGCGGCGGGGAGCTGCGCGCCCTGCTGTTGAGAGCGCCCTCGCTGCCGCCCTCGCAGACCTCCACCACCAAAGTCCACACGCAGGTAAGTCCACACGCCATAAGTCACTGAGCACTAACACGCGCTCACAATGTGCTCACCTATTGCCTATGAACGCTTGCACTGCAGGAAGACTGACGAGCTCGGTGGCTCAGTCGCCTGGATATTTTAAGAGAGATAGAGCGCATCAAAGCAGCCCGTCTGGGGAAGTACCTCCACCTCACAGAAAACCGCAGCCGAATAACAACTCCCTAGCCTAGAGGATTGTTGTGTTCCTGCGTGTGAGTGAGCTCACCAGTAAGCTCCCGAGGAGTTGCTGTGTAAGCAGTAGAGGAGGCATGGCGTGAATGATGCTTAATATATCGCAAGCGTTAATAGGCTACGGTACCCGCTTTACATCAGGTGGGCCGTATGCTAGTATTAGTATTTACCGACGTAGTATAAAAAAAGGGAGACTTTTAAAAATAGAATGATTATTTTAGTTGTTTACAAGAAGAATTTGTCATTTTAGTGAAAGGAAGCAATTTTAGTTATAAGGATTACAATTTTGTACGTTTTACATGAATGAAAAAAAAGACGTGAATAAAAAAAAGACATGAATAAAAAAACAATTACGTTTTGGTCTTTTTCAATAAATAGACGTTTTAATACTATGGTAATTTTGATTACACGGACGTTTTAAACTGGTCATTATTAATAATTAGACATTTTGATAATGTGGACATTTTAATATTGTAGACCTTATGAACCGATAGGATACCGAGTAATACTCGGTTACTTCCTAAATTGTGTACTCGGCGCATCTTTACTGTATAACCTATTCAAAACATATCAAACTAATTCAACTAGGTTTTAACCTAGGTTAATGCAGCACAATTTTTTTTTTATATCAGTTCAGCATAGTGGCTCCGCTTGGCTTGATGGTAAGCGAAAGTCGAGCCAAAATCGCAATTGCAACTGACAAAAGACTACACAACGTCCTGTCAGTTGACGCTGTCATGATGACCTGCAAGATGCTTCTTCACGCGTCGTTTGAAGGATCCCATATTGTAGGAAGGAGGGGACACATGTGCAGGCAAGACGTTCCACTTTTTAATAGTTCGACAGAGATAGGAGTTGCCGAACTTTTTAGTACGAGAACAAATGTCCTCAACAGTGGAATGATGACATCGCAAGCCCACATGTGTGGTTCTATGACGGAAGGGAGAGAGTGGGATAAGGGAAAACAGTCTTCAGAGAGAGCACTCGTATTATAGCGCTATATATTTTTATTTTACAGGTGGACTACATACATTGTTTGGTGCCAGACCTGCAGCAGATCACGGCGTGCTCGTTCTACTGGGGCAAGATGGACCGCTACGAGGCAGAGAGGCTGCTGGACAACAAACCTGAAGGTGATTACATATACCTCATATATACCACTCGTATCTATAACTTCACGCCAAATCCCTTGCGGGGTAGGCAGAGAACCGAGCGCCACGTGACTCGATCCTTACCTCACTCGCTTCTATAACATTCCTTGTTTTTCTAATGCATGCTCGCCGGTTTCTAAGGTTCCTGGATATCACCTTTTTTTTTTAATACTACGTCGGGAGGCATGCAAGCATACGACCCACCTGATGTAAAGCGGGTACCGTAGTCTATTAACGCTTGCGATATACTAAGTATCACTCGCGCGATGCCTCCTCTGCTGCTTACACAGCAACTACTTGGAAGCTTACTGGTGACCTCAGTCACACGCAGGAACACTCTAGGGAGTTGTTATTTGGCTGCTGTTTTCTGTGAGGTGGAGGTACTTCCTCAGACAGGCTGCTTTGATGCGCCCTACCTCTTTTAAAACATCAAACAGACATGTTCACGCACACAAATGTTTGCCTTGTGTGGGAATCGAACCAAGCTCGTCGACCTTCTGATAGAGCACTGTCAATTTGGTGATGGTAGGTAAGTCTTGGCCTTCCTCGGCTACTACATCCTTCTATTTTCGCATTGTATATCTGTTTCGTCATTGTTTTTTCCTGCATTTGTTCCACATGTCGGAACCAACGGTTATCAGTCGTTTAGACATAACACAAGCTTCGCTTACTTTGGGTCTATGTGATGGGACTTTTACCAGAGGGAGACCTTGTACAGAAGTCGTCTGCGTGGGTACCTCTGTCTCACCTATTTCTACCGGCAAGCAGCTATGTGTATGTTTTGGTTTGAGCGTGAAATATGGCAGAGAAATTACTGGGTACTGTGATGAAACAGCCTTAGATCACAAGATTGGCAGCGCGCGAGTGACATACCCGTGGTGTTGCGAGCGTCAATAGGCTGCGGTGACCGCTTACCATCTAATACGGGCCGCATGCTTGTTTGCCAAGTTAGTTGTATAAAAATAAAGATTGTCTTAAATATTTACAATTTTTTATCTTTTTTTTTATTGCAATGTTTGTCTCTCCTCCCGCAGGCACGTTCCTCCTCCGCGACTCGGCGCAAGAGGAGCACCTGTTCTCTGTGTCGTTCCGCAAGTACGGGCGTTCGCTGCACGCGCGCATCGAGCACTACCAGCACCGGTTCAGCTTCGACTCGCACGACCCCGCCGTGTTCGCCGCGCCCACTGTCACCGGCCTCATCGAACACTACAAGGTACGACGGCACCGCACATATCGGAGAATTGTCATTAGTTGTCACAGGTGTAGAGGGCGTCAATGAGGTCAAATGGGAGGACAAAACGAAACATCGCTGTTTAGGATAGGATTTTAATAGTGGAGCCCGTGGTAATCCGACAAACGTTTTGCGGGGCAGTGTCGGACTATCGAATTTGTCGGACTATAGATAACTTCTTATGGGAAGATGAACCGCTTCGTTACGTAACGCGTTACGGCGCCAGTCTGTCTGGCTTCCCTTTCTCTCGCGCATACGGCAGCTTTAATTATATGTAGATTAGTTTAAGTTATGCGTCCCGAGACGCACACGTTTTTTTTTAAAGATTACCTTGTAATCCTACAAAATACAGTTCAAAAAGATTCCATCATAGTCGATTACCAACTGAGACAACACGCGTCGAGAGCAATAGGATGGCGTGTACCAGCGGGCTGATCAATCATGCATTATTAGTGATCATTATTATGCATGTCGGATTATAGGGGGCGCTGGTTTAGACAGGGGCCGAAGTAACGAGAGATGTTCACTGTGATGTTTTATCACTTTCCAACAATTATTACAATTATTTTAAATCTGTAATAGAACATGTAGATTCGAACAGCAGATTCAATTCGAGAGGTAGGGCGCATCAAAACAGCCCGTCTGGGCTCCACCTCACAGAAAACCACAGCCAAATAACAACTCCCCAGAGTGTTGTTGTGTTCCTGCGTGTAAGTAAGGTCACCGGTAAGCTCCCAAGGAGTTGCTGTGTAAGCAGCAGAGGAGGCATCGCGCGACTGACACTTTAATATGTCGCAAGCGTCTATTAACGCTTGCGATATATTAACCGCCCGCCCGCTTTACATCAGGTGGGCCGTATGCTTGTATGCCTCCCGACGTAGTATAAAAAAAAGAAAAAAAAAAGCAGGTTCGGGGTATCGATCTGACTATTGAATAATGATTCGCTCCCAGATCCACCTCGTTCCACCGGTACAGCTCAAATGCCTCTCCAAAAACGGTCCGCACTGCGTCTCGAGGCCTGCTCTCTGCTCTGATTGGACGTGACGTAGCACGGTATATTCGTAGCCTTTATCAAGTGAGGAAATGTGACAAGTCAATTTAAAATGAAGAATTATGAAAACCATTTTTAAAATGGATTCGACAAGTTTTTACACTCAGATTCCATACATTCTGACGGAGAATTTTTCGATTCAGATTCGAGTATAGCGTTTCGAGCAATGTGAATATGCCTACTGATCTCTGAAATTTACACGAGAGTGTATTTCTATTGCCGCTATAACAACAAGCAATAAAAATATATATTTTTTATATTTTGGTAACTGCTTGGGATCAAATTGTGTCTAATCTCAATGGAGGAGCACACACATCAGATTGACAAGCGGTGGATATATATATTTATACCACTAGTCAAAGTCAAAGTCAAAATCTTTTTATTCCGTAAAAATAGCTACATTTGTTTGGAATCGTCACAATTTTTTTCCCTACCGTGCAGTTTATGACTAGGTGAGCACTGATAAAAATACTGCCAAAAAACTCAGGCATCCCTCTTTTGGTATCCAAACAAATTTACATATTTTATTAATTACATTATAATTGGATCGACTCACTCCCAGGCATTTTTATCATGAATATAGTCAGATACTTTATAATATGCCCTGCTGCACAATTTGCCTTTAATAGTAGTTTTAAACTTGTTTATTGACAATTCTCTTATATTGCTGGGAAGTTTGTTATAGAACCGTATACATTGCCCCATAAAAGAATTACTTATTTTGTGGAGACGGCTTGCATGTAAGACAAGATTATGCTTATATCTACTATTTATGCTATGAGTATCACTCTTTTTACAAAATGAGTCTATGTTTTTATGGACATACAAAAGATTAGTAGGGTGTCACTAGGGTGACAATCCCTATGGTTCGCCTGATGGTAAGCAGTTACTGTAGTCTATGGACATTTGCAACACCAGAGTTGTCACTCATGCCGTTGCCGACCCTTAAATATCAGCCCTGTTGTCTTTTCAAGCTCTGGGGATATATCGGGGGTTCGCCGAGTGTCAACGCAAGTCTATTGGGATGATTGGCAAATCAATTTGTGATATCGCTTGGAGTTCCTTTGTATTTATTTCCTCGCATAGTGGGCATTTCCAAATACTCGTGCAGTTCTCCTGTTTGTGTTGTCCATGGTGCATTGGTGTGGTGGACATTATTTTGGTACCTCTGAAGTATTCCTAGGTTAGAGTTTGGAACATGAAGTATTTCTAGGTTAGAGTTTGGAACTTGAAGTATTTCTTGGGAACAACTGAAACTGGAAACCCCTGGTGTTCCAAACTGGAGCTCCATACAGGCCGTTGTGACTTTTGAAATAAATTTTTTTTTTGTTGAGAGTAAGTTTTGACCATCTGCCCGTCAACTGGAGTAGGGATATCTGAATTGAATTTTTAGTTATTCCCTCTTTTTTTCCATTATGATTTCGGCAGGTTTACCTACGATCAAGTTATGTCTAGATAATTAGCTATAATCATTTATTAATTAAAAACTAAAAGGGTTCGCAATACAAAATATGGTGTTTTTTTTTCTTATGTACATGTTTGTGTCCAGGACCCGGCGTGCGTGATGTTCTTCGAGCCGACGCTGACGACGCCGCTGCCTCGTAACGAGCCCTTCAGCCTCCAGCAGCTGGCCAGGGCCGTCATCGTCTCGCACACCAGCTACGATGGTGAGACAACACATTCATACACAATAATCAACATACCAATGTTTTTTTTTTATTTAAGTTCAACATATTGGCTCCGCTTTGCCGGATGGTAAGCGAAAGAGGAGCCCAAATCGTAACGGCAACTGACAAAATACTACACAGTGTCCTGTCAGTTGACGCTGCCATGCTGACCTGCAAGATGCTTCTCCACGCTTCGTTTGAAGGATCCCATATTGTAGGAAGGAGGGAACACATGTGCAGGCAAGGCGTTCTACGTTTTAATGGTACGACAGAGATAGAGAGTTGCCAACTTTTTGGTACGCGAAGAAATGTTCTCAACAGTGGAACAATGACATCGCAAGCCCGCACGTGTGGTTCTATGACGGAAGGGAGAGGGCGGGATAAGGGAAAACAGTACTTCCGAGCACTTGCCATGGTAAAGGCGGCGGTATGTTTATCATAAAATTAAATATTAAAGTTTAAGAGAGGTAGGGCGCATCAAAGCAGCTCGCCTGGGGAAGTATCCCCGCATCACAGCCAAATAACAACTCCCTAGACCTAGAGGGTTGTTGTGTACCTGCGTGTGAGTGAGATCACCGGTAAGCTTCGAAGGAGTTGCTGTGTTAGCAACAGAGGTGGCATCGCGTGAGTGATACTTAATGTATTTCTAGTTTTCATAGGCTATGATAACCAGTTAACATCAGGTGGGCCGTATGATTGTATGTCTACCGACATTGTATAAAAAATGAAGTGGCGTTCATATCAAATGCATAATATTGTTGTTGCTGCAAGCAACCGTATTCGGTAATCAACCCGGGACCCCGCCAAGCAATTTTACTATTATATACATAAATCAAAATACTTGTTAATTGATACATGCCCACGCCAGGATTTGAACCAGGGACCGCGTCGGTTAACATGCTGGCTCTTTTACCCACCGCAATATCACTACTTGTTCACTCCAATGTCTAATGATAATGATTTCCAGGTGTGGAGAAACTCCCTCTGCCGGCTCGCCTGCGAGCGTACCTCAAGGAGTACCACTACAGGCAACGGGTGCGCGTCAGGAGGCTGGAGCCGGATCTCTACGAGCACCACCACTGCTGAGAGAGACACGCCGAGCGCGGAGAGAGAATGTATAACGGACACGGGGTAGCTGAACACTCGGATTGCCGTGGCTGGGGCACGGGGAACATTTTAGAAATTTATGAATCAATCTATATTTATGTTCCCACACCACGTAATTTATAAATTGGTGACATACAAATTGGTTTAAATTTATTGGTTTATCAAAATTTGTTAATTGGTCAAAATTGTTATATCAATTATTTTTTTTAACTCTTTCGTTACGAATTGGTGTTCACGAACACGTTTAAACGGAAACTGCACATTTTGTGCAGTAAATGTAGACATAACTAAACCGATGGTAGTTTTTTAGTATCTGGAAATTTATCCATGAAATTGTTAAATTTTGCATGTACAGCAGGTGGCAACACAGTCACGCTGGCCACACTGACGATTGTCTCGGAGGAGAAGAGCAGTTGGGAGCTGGTTATAAACGAGCTTTAAAAGTTTATGGCTTCACAAATTTAGTGAATGAACTGAGTGATAATATCGGTCTTCCCTGTAGCCGCCGCCGATCAGAGGTATGAAAAAAAAAAAGAATGCGTGTATGAATGTGTACACGCGCAAGAAGTGACACTTCTGTAGGTTATCGGTGCTTTTTATGAAATTCAATTGTTGTTATAAATAGGTAATTGGAAACTAATAATATTATCTAGTTTTTTATTGAGAGATATATTACACGGCGATAATCAAAAATGGTTCGGACACGTAGAGAAAATGCAGGGCGAAAGGATGACGAAACAGATGTACAATGCAAAAGTGGAAGGATGTTAGGAGCCGAGGGAGACGGAGACTCACCTACCGTGACCAAATTGATAGTGTTCTATCAGAAGGTGATGTCAGGAGCCCCAGGAACCGGCGAGCGTGCATGAAAAGAGCTATGATGAATGTTAGAGAAGCAAATGAAGTGTGTAAGGACCGCGTCTTATGTCGCTCGGTTCTCTCTGCCTACCCCGCAAGGGACCTGGCGTGAAGATATACATACATACAATCAAAATATTTAGTCCATTTGACGTAACGTACGCAACTGTCAAGCGTAATCGTTACAACAATCGTAAAGCCAATATTTATTTCCCCTCATGGCACGCCTAAAGAAGTTTCACTTCAAAAGCACAAAAAAGCAATAATCGTGAATAGTTCTAAATTTACATTATTTTTGCGGCAGCGAGCGTTGCATCTAGAGCGGTAATTTAACAATCCTTCAAGGGCTCAGACCATAGATAACAGAAACAATGGGAGATGTGACATACCACGCGAGTTTACACAGGGACGGTTGTCGCCGGGTTTCACCCCACCATAAAACACTCACACACTTAAATAAATAAAAAATATCATTCTACGCACACAAGTACAACGACACACATTTGTTAAGACGCTGTCATTGGATGTTTATTTAAACAACACCCAAGTAAGCACGCACTACTACATTTATAAAGCGGCAGAAACAAGCGGCCGTATCTCGAAACTGTACACACAGTGAACGAATAATATTACTCACTTTACATTGCGTGTTGGTAAACGAGCGGTAGCGACTGCGTAATGGTAGAAAAGCAATGTATGATTAAGAATGAGAAATTTGATATTTATAATTTGTATCGTGGTAAGGCCCTGGTAGAAATGGCGTCAGAGAATTTTTGAAATTAATTCTGTATTTATGCTTATAAAACGTAATATTATTTGTACTTATAGGTGATAAGTGATTCCATTTGATTTAAAGTTAACCACTGCACTTCTATTTTTGCATAAAGGCAACAGCACAACTTGGCATTTTGCTAAAACAAGGAGCAACGTATCTCAATCGAACTTGATTGCAACTAACTAACTGTTCTTGGCAACGTTCTCGTTTTGAGCATACTACTCTGTGTAAAAAGTATCGGGAATATGTCAATAAAAAGACCCGCGTAAAAGAGGTCGTTCTAATTTTTTTACTGCATGTTGGTAGCACTGTACTGATTTAGCGCGCAAAATTTGAGCGGGATCTGTCATTTAATTTGTTTTAAACTACACTTTTTGTTGGTCATAGTTTTGAGTCCTCGGCGATTTTTACAATGGAAAATATTGTTGAACAAAGAGTGTGCCTTAAATTTTGTGTTTCAAATGATATTTCATGTGGTGAATCACTAAAAATGTTGCGAAATACCTACGGCGAATCGTGTATATCGAAAACAAGGGCTTATGAATGGTATAAGGCTTTTAAAGAAGGCCGAGAAGTAGTAGTAGACTTGCCTCGTTCTGGTAGACCTTCAACCGCTACGACCAGAGAAAACATCGACAGAATCAAGAAGCTAGTGCTCGAAAATCGACGTATGAGTCTGAGAGAGTTGGCTAGTGAGGTGAACATATCTTTTAAGTCCGTCCACAACATTCTCATTGACATTTTAGGCATGAAACGCGTCGCCGCTCGACTAGTTCCAAAAGAGCTCAATTTTGTTCAAAAAGCGCAGCGAAAGCATGTCGCTGAAGACATGGTTTCCCGAGCTTCTACGGATCCGACCTTTATGAAACGTATAATAACTGGCGACGAGACATGGGTTTATGAGTACGACATGCAAACAAGCCAACAGTCTTCAGAATGGCGTCTCGAAAACGAGCCGAAACCCAAAAAACCGCGGCAAAGTCGCTCCAAAATCAAGGTGATGCTGACAGTTTTTTTTGACTACCGTGGTGTGGTTCACTCCGAATTCCTTCCAGAGGGAGAAACAGTGAATAAAGAATATTATTTAGGCGTCATGAAGCGTTTGCGTGAGAGTATCCGCCGAAAACGTCCAGATTTGTGGCAACACAACTCATGGATGCTGCACCATGATAATGCACCATCACACACAGCCATTATAGTGAAAGAGTTTTTAGCGAAAAATTCAACAAAAGTTCTCGACCAAGCACCGTATTCACCTGATATGGCTCCGTCTGACTTTTTTTTATTTCCCAAGTTAAAATTACCACTTCGAGGAAAACGTTTTGAGTCGATAGAAGCCATAAAAGAAAATTCGCTGAATGAGCTAAAGGCCATACCGCAAATAGCCTATGAAAAATGTATGGAAGACTGGGTGAAGCGGTGGAGATGTTGTATTGCAAGCGATGGGGCCTACTTTGAAGGCGATAAAATAAATTTAGATGAATAATTTGTATTTTTTGTTTTATTGACAAATTCCCGATACTTAGTACACAGAATGTATTGCGGCGACACCAACCACGCCCCCTCGTCACATCTCCCGTTGTTTCTGTTATCTATGGCTCAGACCAACCTATCACTGATGTAAATAAATATATTGAAGTGATAACATCTTATGGGAGGGTAGACCTCTTCGTAACGCGTTACGGCGCCAGTCTGTCTAGCTTCCCTTTCTCTCACGCATACGGCAGCGGATTTTTTACAATAAATCATTGTTAAAATTCTTCACAATCAGTACCGGATTTCAACTATTCACTCACAGAAATGTAATACGGTTTGTCTTTGCATACAATACGATTTTTCTGCACCAAAATTAAATGTACTATCAAAAATAAAGGTCCTATTACTATATGGTCGGTGAAGATATTATAAAGGAGATTGGAGATATCAACTATTCACTCACAGAAATTTGTCTTTGCATACAATACGATTTTTCTGCACCAAAATTAAATGTACTATCAAAAATAAAGGTCCTATTACTATATGGTCGGTGAAGATATTATAAAGGAGATTAGAGATATCTTCATACACATATTGATTCTTCACCGACGATGTGAAACCTTTTCCAGAAACACGTTGGGTAGAGGAATTACAGATATGAGTCAGTAGGAAGATACTACTAAAAAACTGCAACTGCACTGCAGCGCGGCGTGCGTCAAAATGCGTACAGTTTGACGTTTCGTTAAGCGATCTGACAGCAGCGACGTAAAATTTGACGAAACATCAAAATGTACGCATTTGGACACACGCCGCGCTGCAGTGCAGTTGCAGTTTTTAGTAGAACCGGCCTACAGTTCTGTATTACCGTGCAACCACAAACCATTTGACGTAGCATGAAGTCATCCCTCACCAAAACGTATTGTTTTAGTGTATAAATATAGCAGTGATTCCAGTATACTGACCAATTGGAGGATATTGTAACCAATAAGTCGACAAGTGACGAGTTGTTAATCCGTAAACTAGTCAATAAGAGCTGGGCGTTCCGTAGCTGTCAATTTATTTACTATGCAAAATCATCTCATTGGGTCTTCATAAATAATTCCTTCATGTGAGCAACAGTAATTTTTTAACAAGGTATTTACTTGACCAATTGATTTTAATTAACTGAATATAGTCTGGAAATGGTATTCAAACATTTTGTGTATCAGAAGCGGGAGGAATAGGCGTTGAAAGCAATAGTAGTTCGTTCGAATGTTAGATGGTTTGTACAGGGTGAAACCCTTGTTATTACAAATTTATGCTGCGGTAGAAAATTTCGTCGAGTTACGGCAACATTTCATTTATATAAAGGCTTATATTACGTCTTTCTGATAACTGATTAGATATTCCGTAATCAAAATTTGGGACATTACATATTTCGATTACCATATAGCTCAAGACAAATTAATGTGGTGTTATAACTGTTTTATTAAATATTTTGCACTGGTAACATTGACTAATTCCATGTCGCTGCTGCCGTGTCGATATAAATCTGAAACTCTAATAATACGATAAAAAACGTATTTTTTTATATAAACGATGTAAGTAAATTTTTTGTAAATATTGATCGGTTCAATAGTTTATGTTGATAAAAATTGTTTATATGTGAAAAATGGCCGCAAATGTTAACATTTTTGCTTATAATTGACACATCATTATTGGTACAGTCACGAATAAAAGTATATTATATTTATAGTATATTTTTTTATCTCATAATTTGTGGAATTTTATCTTTTTGTATTTGGTAGTTTTTGAGAAAAAAGATCTAGTCTCACATTATAAAATCACTTGCGCGCCTGCTTTATGCATTGTTTTCAATGTGACAACGAAAATATATAATAATTCACCATGAGCCTCACACGTATATATTATACCATCAGACATGCTGCGTTATTTACTATTTGTATGTTGTGGGCGGCGATTTCGTCACCGAAAGGAGAAATATTCTTTTCAATAATACCTTTTATTACGAAGCCAAGTCAGACGTCGCAAAAACTTGATTTGTCCGTACGAAAGGCTAAATATCCATCCTGTATATTATTTTACTTGTGACAGTGACCGAGAATATACATTTTTATTAACATAGATTGGACTTAGTAAGTGGAAACTATATTTCTATTAGGTTGATCTATAGATACGTTTAGGATGATATGAAATTTTATTTAAATTGTCGTTTGTGTTTGGGTCTTGCAGATATTGTACATTTACAAAGGAATTAGAATTTGATTAAAATCCCCTGTCGGGTGTTCAATTATATAACCTGAACAAAACGTCAATTTCTAAAATTAAAACTAAGCTATTCAATATTATTTCTACTTAGTATTTATTTACTTAAGCAATTGTAATTTTAATTTTTTACACGTAAAGTCTGTCAACACTTGTTCCGTGTAGATAACCATGTTTGTTAATTGGTTGTCTCGATTAAATTATTGTGTTCTAAAAAGTTAATCAAATTATTTATTAGACCAGTTTATTTTATGTTCAATAAATACTCTGCAATTGTACATTTATTTTTAATTAAATGGAAAATGCAAAATTATACATAGAACATTTACGTAACATATTTTTTTATGCTAAATAAATATTTTTAGGTTGAATTTTGTATTCTTCAACATGGAATAATAACTATTTATATAGTTACCCAGAAAGAATTTTATTTCCGGATTGGTAACCAGTTATCAAATTCAATTGCCTACACGGAAGGAGTTTTGGCGAATAATCAAACATTCGAAAATATATAAACGTCGGGTCCCACTTGTGCGCACGGTTTATTCTGTGCCGACATTGTTCAGTGACGACACTACACAGGAAAGAAGTGAAGAGGAAGGAGACTGTTGATCTTTTGACCTTGTCTCCTATTGGACCTGTGAGCGACGAGCCCGCTGGTCCACTGGCTAGGAATGGCGACTAAAACACTACAGGGGAAACACTTGTGGGTTCGATTCTCGCACAAGATAAACATTTGTACGCATCAACACGTCTTTCTGTCTGAATCCGAGACTAACATAAGTATGTCTCATACCTCGTCATATCAAATATTCCTAAACAAATTAAACTATTTAATTCCCAACATGGCTCAAGTATTTTTGCTTAGTTGGGGATTAAATAGGAAATATTTAATGTGATTAGGAATGGAGTGATATTTTTATTATCATACACCCGTGCACCTTATATCATTATTATAAAGATGATATTTAAAGAAGTGTCGTCATGTGTACATACAGGAGCGCGTCAAATCAAATTCATTGAATATATATATATATTTGTGTTTCATACGTGCTGACAAGTGAGACGCGACCCAGAGTTTCCTGAAGGCGTCTTTAGGCGACTGTTAGAATTAACTAAAATGGGTATTATAGCAACATTTAATACATTCTTTTTTAATACTTTAATTATACACCAATCGTGGCTAAATGATTTTTATTGTAGTTAGTTGTAACATAAAACATGTACCAATAACTCGGCCGGCTCGGAAAATGATAAAAATGAATTACATTGGTGTTTGGTATCAAGAAAACGGGTGTTTTTATACAGTTGTCTTTAAAAGTAGTTTGCCATTGACAATAATATAACATCTGTCACGACAGATTTAAACATTATTGTTTGCACTGCTCTTGTCCACCTCTGGTTAATATTTTTTAGCACAGCATAAAAAGATCCAAATATAACAAAAAAAATAAACTTTTTGTATTAGTTAGTTTTTTAAGGTGACAAAATATTTATGAATGAAATCTTTTCTTTAAATATCGACTAGTCTCGATTCTTGTATGGACTTCGTCGTTGCCTTCTAACGTAACTAGTTATAAATACAGAATAAATAATTCTATATATTTTTTTTACTTTCTGGACTAATAATTATAATACTGTACAATATTTTATTTCTATGAAATCTTTTTATCACTCGTGTCTCTTCGTAACGTCTTTCAAATTTCTATACGGATTACGTTTGTACTTTACGTACTTTTCTAGATTGATCAATTATATTTACTCCGTTTTTATTGAGTATTTACAAATAAAAAGTCTTGTTAAATTTATAAGCTAAGTCACTTTTGACGGCGACTGTACAGAAACATCGGCGAAGTGTTGTTAAATTGAATTTAATTAATTATAATATTTCTTTATTAATTATCTTGACATCAATAATTGTATATTTCAATCAAATTGTAAATTTAAATTAATAAAAGTAAATTTAATGAAAATCGAAATGCCTTAACTGTATCTTGGGTTATGATACGTTATACAGGTCTGAATACTTTGACCTCCGAATGCTGGTAATTACAGATCGTCCCTGTCACTTGTCCCTCTGTTCTCATGTTGTCACCACTTCGTGCCACGTCATGGTACCCACAGGATGTGATTCCAACATCAAGCCAAAGTGATAAGTTACGGTGAAACATCTGTACGTTCCTTTTGATCTGATAACAGAATGGAAAGACATCAGAATAAAATTACTTGAGTAAAATACACTACTTATTGTTATATACAGGGTGTTCTACAGCGAGAGGTACAATAGAAAATTTGCAATAATATGTGATGTTGCCATACAAAATAATTTATATGTTTTTCATTTTCCGAAAAAGAACTGTCATGTCAAGTGTAACTTGTGTCGCCTAATAAACATGTTTATTTATCTAAACGTGCGTTTTTAGATTTTGAGATTTGGGGTTTTCGGAAATGTTCAAACCGTTGGGACATTTTGAACTGAAAAATTCTGAGTAATAAATCCCTGCTGCCCAGGGCTGCAATGCACGTTTACGTAGCTCGAGTCGTTATTGTCTTGCAGCCAACTTTAAATTTTATGCCACTGATGTGCCAAACCCGTCAAAATCCTTTCTGTATTGCGACACTTTTTTCTGTAAATAAAAAGAAGTGAGAATAGCCCATACCATACATAGTAAATCTAGCTACATATGTTCGACGATTAGGTGTTCTTTTTGTGTAAACTCGCGTCTTCCAAGAAAGATCTCTAGATAAAAAGCAAAATCTTATCTAAATAATACTTGAACTAAATCGTACTGCTGTCTCCGAGATCCAAGACGAATTAATTTTACACAATACAATATCAATACAAGGATTGCATGTCTAATGTACCTGTTTTGAAGAGACAATGTGCCCTCCTATTCGGCTATATCTTACTTGGTCTTTTATACACGACTGTCCTTGTTAGGCTGATTCTAACTTCTGAATATTTTCCATTTGCGTAAAGTGTGATTGTTTCTGCATGCAATACTTAATTTTTTTATTTTACCACTCGATGCGGGTCACCCTGTATAATAAACGAGAAGATTATTCAATCTACTTAAATTATTAATTATATCCATATACACCGGTGGAAATGTTCAGCCCTGTATATGCCAATGTATATAGTATATTTATATGTATTATATAATGTAATTAATGGGAGAAATGTATGTCGCGTACGCGGCGCGTACAAATTAATCAAAAATAAATAATTATATTTTAAAATATATACTTTTTCATTTACTACATCCATTAGGTACTGTCCAAAGCTGTCCCTCTGAAGTACAGTCATCGACGTTCACGGTTGATCATATACGATAGGAAGAAATTCTTGTAAACTCAGTGGGGCCACTGTGGACTAAATCTGTATTTATATTTTGTATACCAGTTAATAGAGGCGTTACTTTGCGAAAGTCAAATTTAGAGGCAATTTGATCTAAACTACTTTGCGTGCTTCCGCTCCCGGTTAGTTCGTGCGAACTACTGCCGGCCGGCACCCACCCACAACCGTTAGTAGATGCAACATGCCAACGCTGCCATGGCTGCTCCGGTCGTCTCTGCCTCGGCTGCTGCAGTCGTCTCTGCGAGTGTTCGCCATCTGAAATGTGAATATAAATAAAATACTAGGGAACAATTAGAAATCGTTAAACATAAACGTTCTAATATCTCTCTTATGAACAAACACAACTGACGTAAGCAACTCTCCTCTATTAAATTTCTTGTCGCTTACCCTTCCACCCCCTCCGCCTTCTCTGTATAAAGGACGGCACTACGATGGATGAGTCTTTCGTAGAATGTTAATCTAACGACTAACATGTACAGCGCCTGAGGATGTCTCGTGGAGAGAAACACGTGTCGCGGAGACGACCGGAGCAGCCAGGGCAGCGACGGTGGCGGGTGTAGGCGGTTCACATTGCAGATGGCGAACACTCGCAGAGACGACCGAAGCAGCCGAGGCAGAGACGACCGGACCAGCGACGGCATGCATCTACTAACGGTAGTGGGTGGGTGCCGGCCGGCACTAGTTCGCACGAACTAATCGCGAGCGAAAGCACACAAAGTAGTTTAGATCAATTTTGGCTGCGACACACAATTATTTTCATGATTGTCACCCTGTCTTTTTTTTATACATTATAAATATATTACAGCGTTGTCAGTAGACTCCTAAGGAGTTGCTGTGTTGGCAGCGGGGGTTACCGAGCAATACTTTGTGTATTTCAAGCGTTCGTAGACTACGTAACCGTTTTTAATAGGTGGGCCGTAAAGAAAATAAAATGGCAACTTGTCACCACGCAGAAGTACAGCCCACCTTTGACGACTTGAGGGCTTGATGGCGCAGTGGTGAAACGCGCTGTTGCGCTACTTTAACACCAACACTCGTGGGTTCGATTCCCACACAGAGCAAACATTACATACCATTTTGTATTTACCTTACCTTTAAACTTTAGATTTAATTTTTTAACAGCTCTAGCATTCAAGTAGTTTTTGCTGGTCGTATATAATCGTTTGTTTCTTCACTGGCCGCTCAGTTTGCGAAGAATTCTACTGCTGGCTTGATGTACTGCGGTTACTAGGGAATACTACATTAGACGTATCACCAACTTGGAAACAGAGTTGAGGGAGGCGTATAAGCTAATTAATCAATACCAACAAGATGCAAAGCATCATGAGTCAGTAGCAGTAATGAACTGTTATGAAGAACTAGTCCACAAGGCTTCCACGTCTGCCTCAACAGGTAATGAGAATGAACATGAAACAAAATATTTGACTAACTCTCATAATAAAATAAAGAAGTATTTAAAAGTTAAGAAATCTGTGTCTAAATTAGAAAAAACATTAAAAACTAAATATCATAACATTTCAAAATATAAGAAAACATCCATGACTAATGTTAAACTTCATTCGGACCTTAAGTTATGTCAAAAACAAATGGTGGAAAGACAACACATGTACGATACTGACATAAAATATCTGCAATGTAAAATTGAAAACTTGAATAAGTCGCTTCACGATTTAACTGCTAAATACAGTTCATCACAAGGCCAAATAAAGGAACATATTTTGGCATTAGATGAACTACTTGAAATCAGTAGATACAATGCAGATAGGTTTGATTCACTAAGTAATCGCTGTACCTGTAGTAACACAAGTGACACCCAACATATTTCAGCAGGTGTTCCAGCTAAAAAATATAATAATCTAAATTCAGCTACTAGTGACAGTAGTTTAGTTTCTCAGTGTAAAACCATAGTATTTTCAGATAAAATAGGCTGTAACCTAGGCCCACTAATGAGTAACTATGTAAAAGGCAATATTATTAATTATTGTATGCCAAATTCAACCTATACCCAAATTGTTGAAAAAATTATGAATACACAGGTGGATGACAATACTACCATTGTTCTATTAATAGGGAATAGTACAGAAATCCAAAAAATAGATATTATTAATGCATTAGATAAATTGTACCAGTTAAAGGTTAATAAGATATTATTATGCGCACTTCCATATGTTAGTTGCCAGTTACCAAAAATAAATACTAACATATACAATATTAACAATTTATATCATTTGACATGTTGTCACAATGACAAATTTATATTTTTTGACACTAATAATTTTATTAGTAACTTTTATTTGACAAAAGATATAACATATCTTTAAAGAAATGTAGAAATAAGATAGCCACTTTAGTGGCCTATAATATTAATAACATAAACAGTTTACAATGTAAACAACAAAATAATTGTGCAGATTTAAACTGCATAGAAAGACAAAAGGGAAGCAAAACCTAAATTTAGTACACCAAAATATCCAAGGCTTTCCTGGCTGTGAACAAATAGTTCAATTATTTTTAGAAAAATGTAATATTGATATTTTATGTTTAACTGAACATTGGTTAAACAAAAGTGAAATGTTATTTGCGATTAACAACTATAAAATAGTAAGTTGCTTTAATAGAGAGTCTTCGATTAGAGGCGGTTCAATGATTATAACAAAAAATTGCCATAGATCTAAAGAACGTAAGGATATTGTTAGGCTCTCTATTGAATGCGCTATTGAGATGTCATGTGCTGAATTAGATAATTACATAATTATTTGTGTATACAGACCTCCTAGCGGTGACTTTACACAATTTGAGCAGGTAATGGAGGATGCTTTGAGAAAAGTTTTCATAGGTAAAAAAGACATTATAGTCTGTGGTGATTTTAATGTAGACATTCTAGTAAATACACAGATAACCCTTAGATTTTTAAATTTATTTAAATCATTTAATTTACAAAATGTTTTCCTGGAGCCTACACGTATAACAGCCACATCTGCAACTTGTCTAGATAATATCTTTTGTAATTGTGAGCATAGAAATAAATCAATAATTGGCGACTTGCCTTCGGACCATTGTGGTCAGTTAGTGGTATATCAATGTTCGAAGAAGACAGATTTAAAAAGTCATGTATTGTATAGACCACTGACTACCAACAAGCTTATTAAGTACAACAATGTATTGGGGGACAGGTTGCCTTCATTGGATTACTCTGTAGACAATCCTGACTTGTTATACACAAAATTGTTTCATATTATATCCAGTGAATACCAGAAAATATTCAAAAGTAAACAGATTAATGCCACAAATAAATTAAAGTTTAATGACTGGGCAACTACAGGTATATTATTAATAAGTAGAAACAAAATGTTTGAATTATATGGAGAAAAACCTTATTGATTTGACCCAGACTTTGTTAAATATGTTAAAAATTATTCCAAAATATTTAAAAACGTTTGCAAAGTTGCAAAATCTATGTATATTAAAAATAAAATTAAACAGTCTACAAATAAAATAAAGGCAGTATGGGATATTGTTAAAAAAGAAACAGGTAAAGATAAACCACGGGATAATGAGTATTCTATTAAACATAATAATCAAACTGTAACAGTTGCGAAACAAGTAGCAAATCTATTTGATGACTACTTCCTTAATATCCCTTACAGTACCACTGACTCCCTTAACTCATCTCCACATGCTGCGGATGAGTTATTAAAGGAGAATGTACAACAAAGTGTGGAGCTGTTTAAATTTACACATATTCAGTCAAGCGACATTATTAAAACTTTTAAACAATTAAACACTAAAAACTCAGAGGATCATTGGGGAATGTCTATAAAAGTATTTTATTATATTATTGAGTCAATAGCTCCACACTTGGCACTTATTTTTAATCAATGTATAGATATGGGTGTATTCCCAGACTTGATGAAATTTAGTAAATTGATTCCATTATTCAAGTCTGGTGAAAAAAGTGAACTGGGGAATTATAGACCCATATCTATTTTGCCAGTATTGAGTAAAGTATTTGAAAAGATAATGCTTGACCAATTGCAACTCTATTTTAAGACCAATGAAATTTTTCATAATTCACAATACGGATTTACAGCAGGTAAATCCACTACAGATGCAGGAGTAGCATTGGTCAAGCATGTTCTTAGCGCATGGGAGAGATCCCAGGACGCTATTGGGGTATTCTGTGATCTCTCCAAAGCTTTTGATTGTGTCGACCATCGGACATTATTGCTCAAGCTGTGTCATTATGGAGTTAGAGGTAAAGCCTATAATTTGATTGCAACTTATTTAAGTAACAGAATACAGACTGTTGATATAAATGGGGTCAAATCTAAAGGCAGCAATGTTAATATTGGGGTGCCCCAGGGCTCTATATTGGGCCCCTTTTTATTTTTAGTATATGTAAATGATCTGCCCTACATGGTGCAGAAAATGGCGGATATACTACTATTTGCTGATGATACTTCTTTGATTTTTAATGTTACTCGCCGGTGCGAAAATATTGACAATGTAAATAGTGTTCTATCTGCCATTCTAAATTGGTTCACGTGTAATAATCTTTTATTAAATTCAACCAAAACCAAATGTATAAAATTTAGTCTACCAAATGTGCCTTCTGCCAATACAGAAGTTTTAATTAACAATAATATACTAGAATTTATTAATGATACTGTATTTCTTGGAATTACAATAGACTCCAAATTGCAGTGGGGCCCCCACATAAAAAAACTGACCAGTAAGCTCAGCTCCGCCGCATATGCGGTTAGGAGAATTAGACAATTGACGGATGTGGCTACTGCGCGCTTAGTCTATTTCAGCTACTTTCATAGCATTATGTCGTATGGTATACTGTTGTGGGGAAAAGCGGCTGACATTGAAACTGTTTTTATATTACAAAAGAGAGCCATCCGCTCTATTTATAACATGGGCGCCAGGGAATCTCTTAGAGAACTATTTAAAGAAATAAATATCCTCACGGTTACCTCTCAGTATATTTATGAGAATATAATGTATGCTCGTAAAAATATAGAGTCATTTTCTAAATTTAGTGAAAATCTTAGAAGTAAGAATAGATTGCGCATGCCTGTACATCGACTTGCTAAGACTAGTAGATCTTTCATTGTAAATTGTATTCGATTCTATAATAAATTACCTGAAACAGTTCTGTCCTTGCCTGAGAATATGTTCAAAAGGTACATCAAAAATACTCTGTGCAAGAAGGGTTATTATAGAATCGATGAATATCTAACTGATAGAAATGTTTGGAAATGATTCAGCACATGTATTAATATATCTTTAAATGTATCACTTGATTTCATTATATGTACACTGACATATATTTATTGTAATATATTTTTAACGATGGAAAAAAAGACCCATATTGGCAAGTTTCTTTTGGCATTTCTTCTTCGCCAATGGTCATTTCCGAAATGCTGGTAGATTAAAAAAGAGATTAAAAGTAACAAAAAAAAAAAAAAAACCAAAATTATTAAGTTACAATATGATTTAATTTAAACAATGTAAGACGTGTCTAAGTGCCCGTAAGGGTCTAATGGCAAATAAATGATTTTTATCTTTTTTATCTTATCTTTACACTCTAAGAGTTCAACATATGGACCTCCCTCTGCGGAGGTCGGTTGTTCCCGAAACGATGGCGAGCCATTGCATCAAAACAACATGCAGTTATCGTTACATTATTACGGCCGAGAATGGCCGGCCGCTTCAAAAATTAGCCAAATCTGAATACTCTGCAAATTGTTTATAATTCGCGGAGCTTGCATTTTTGGCTCAGAAAATCTAATTAATAAGACGCGTGACATGTTTCAATAACGAATAGATTATACAAATTGCAGCGAGTTATACATTTGTAATATCGCCATCTAGTGGTAAGTAGAGAAACTTTAATGCTGCGTGTAACCGCTATATATATTGTAAAGAAGTATGCCATTGTAAGTTGGTTCAAATGAAATTATCTTTCATTTAAATCGAATGTTGTATACATTTAGTCCTCTAAATGTCACTTCTGCCTATATAGAAGTACTTACTTAGTGGCAATAATATATTATAATTTGCTAATTTGTGATATTGTGTTTCTTACAAGTACATAAACTCCAAATTGAAGTGGCGATACACATAAATGAACTGGACTCACATGTCTCAATACCAAACTGGTCTGTTCAAACAGTCAGTTTAACAAATTTGAGTACATACTTGCGCCAGAGTGTTGTGACATTTTACATGAGACGCATATGAGAGAAATATATAGACTTCATTGTTTGAAATATACCCTGCTTTTAAAGTCGCTTAGTCTGGTAAAAATAATAAATTTTGCTTATTTATTTGTATGTTATGATTTGTTTATTATATTATTCATGTATCTTTTCATATTCTAGTATAATATTTTTTGCACCTAATATACCGCCATCTCTTGACGAATTGTCATATGATCCAATTGTTATCGATACTAGATGGCGCTGTCCTGAATTAGTATTCCACAACGCTAAGAGTTGTAATTAAGGCATTGAAACATCTCCAAACTCAAAAATAATACTAGCCGTAAAAAAATGGAAACTTCCAATGATAAACATGACACCGATAAGGTGAGGAATGTGGTGTGTCCTTACACATCTCAAGCGAGTGAGATGTGTAAGTGTGGCGTCATATGGCGCTCGATTCTTTCTGTCTACCCCGCATGGGACCTGGCGTTAAGATATAGATGCAGATTTGGTTTTAAAACGCCTAATTGATGAAACGACCGGCCCTTCTCGACCGGAATAATGTTATTGATATGTTGGTGAGCACAAAAATTGCGATGGAACCCAGACGGAGGAATCATAGATAACAGACACAACGGGAGATGTGACATACTACGTGAGTTTACACCGGGACGGTTGTCGCCTAGTTTCACCCTACCATAAAACACTCACACACTTAAATAAATAAAAGATGTCATTCTACGCACACAAGTACAACGACACACTTTTGTTAAGACGCTGTCATTGGACGTTTATTTAAACAACACCCAAGTAAGCACGCACTACTATAAACACTGATAAAGCGTCTTTGCTGGGACACGCGGGTCGATATGACTTTGTCGATATTGACAACGATATATCGATCTATGATCTATCAAGAAGTGTAATGTTTGTAATAAAATATTTGTGGGGTGTAAGTGGATTCAACGTCAACTTAGAGCCAAACCCAACCCCACTATACTATATAACAATTCCCTGGAGGATGATTGAGTTCATGTGAGTTAGTGAGGTCACAAGAAGTTGAGTTGCTGGATTGGCAGCGGGGGTGACGACCACAAATAATAACTACAGTAAAGACTTATAATTTTTATCTAATACTGGCAGTCTATTGACACTTCGTATCGATAAGTGAAGTCAAAGCGCACCCCTAACCGACGGCAGAAACAAGCGGCCGTATCTCGAAACTGCACACACAGTGAACGAATAATATCACTCGCTTTACATTGCGTGTTGGGAAACGAGCGGTGGCGACTGCGTAATGGTAGAAAAGCAATGTATGATTTAAGAATGAGATGGTGATTATTTAAAATTTGCATCGTGGTAAGGTACGGGTAGAAATGGCGTTGGAGAATTTTTGAAATTAATTTTGTATTTATGCTTATAAAACGTAATATTATTTGTACTTACAGGTGATAAGTGATTCCATTTGATTTAACAACAGTTAACCACTGCACTTATATTTTTGCAAAAAGGCAACAGCACAACTTGGCATTTTGCTAAAACAAGGAGCAACGTATCTCAATCGAACTTGATTGCAACTAACTTACTGTTCTTGGCAATGTTCTCGTTTTGAGCATATTGCGGCGACACCAACCACGCCCCCTCGTTACATCTCCCGTTGTTTCTGTTATCTATGGGAGGAATACTCGATATATTTCAAACTAGCTGTGCCCGCGACTTCGTCCGCGTGGAATTTAACAAAAAAGTTATTGTTCTGTTCGCAGAGTTTACTATAACTTATTAATTCTGTATTTCACGTATAGAAATACCTATGCTAATTTTAATGAAATTTTTCTATATCGTGAATTACACCCCCGAAGGGGAAGATATTTCCCCCTAATTTTAACAGTTTTTCATATTTTACGCAGGAACCCTAAATATTTACGGGATAAAAAGTACCATATATTGTGTTTTGAACAGTCGTCTACCTACCAGTGAAAGCCCCGTCAAAATCGGTCCAGCCGTTTCAGAGACTAGCCGGAACAAACAGACATACAAAAATTGTAAAAATATTCATTTTGGTATATGTACCGTGTATATATTCATATGCATTTAGTAAAAAGCGATTATTTTAATATTACAAACAGACACTCCAGTTTTATCTTATCTGAATAGATTCATGATCAGTACACAAGAATTTCAATTGCATGGGGGATTCCGTCGCAATTTTTATACTCACATTTTTTTTTTACTTTACTAAAGCCCCTGTGGGCCGTGCTACGTCACCGGAAGGGACATGCGGGCGTGAAGCGCCACAGCCTGAATTTTTTTTTTTTTTTGACCTGAATATGTAGTTAGCCCCGAGTGGGCTGTCACTACGTCACCGGACTAGAGAGGCGGGCGTGAGGCGCCACAGCCTATTTTGTGTGAGTACAAAAACTAAGGTGGAACGCCGATGGAGGTACATACTCGATATATTTCAAATTCTTATGTGATGACACGAGATCATCACATAAGAATTTAAATTGCATGGAGGACCTCCCTCGGGGTTCCACCTTAGTTCGCCTGCCTGATTTTTTTTTTTTTTTTTTTTTTTTTTTTTTTTTTTTTTTTTTTTTTTGACCTGACTATGTAGTTAGCCCCGGTTGGGCTGTCACTACGTCACCGGACTAGAGGGCGGGCGTGAGGCGCCACAGCCTGAAAAAACAAAGTTAAGCGACAGCCTAAGGGCCCCCGAGAGGGGTCGGACCTCGGCTCAGGACGTCGCTGGCGAAACAAGTCGAACACGCGGGTTCGTGCCTTAAGGGCCTGTCGGAGAGAGAGGCGCCCAGGTACCGTGGGCTACCGGTACCTGGTGTATCGCGCAGAAGTCCTTACTCTTCGCGCCCGGAGCCGCCGAGCGCGGTGTGTGTCTGGAGTGTTGGGGTTGGAGGGGGAGAGGTAGGGGGCGTTCGCAACAGTAATGCGATCATCGGGATCAAAGAGTGAGCCTGCCTGAACGTGTGACCTGGTGAATAACCGAATACGAAACAAAACACTATAGCGCGATTTAACTTGACTACTATCACCATCTAGTAACAAAGTTCCTAAATTAATCGAGTCTAATGCACGTCTGATGCAAGCCAACAAAGCGAAGCGTCAACATTTCTACGCCGGCAGACACAGAGTCTGTAGGGTAACTTTATTCATACGGTAAGAGGCTTTACTTTCAGTTGATTACTAGTATCCAAAACATACACAAAAGACAATGTAGTTAAGGAATCGTAAAAAGAAACGTTATTAAAAAGTTACGTCAAGAACTGAATACAAAGTGCGTCAGTGGTAGGAGTGCGCGTCCAGCGGCGTAGCGTGGCCCGTGGGTGTCGGCCGCCCGGGGCGGAACACAATTTTACCGCCCTCTTATTTAGGTATTTTAATTTAATGTATACTATACATTACATACATTAATTCTAGAGAACTTTTCGGCAAGAACAGTGATCATTATTTTGTATTATTCGGGTTAGATTTTAAATTAAAAAGTTACAGTTCACACTGTCGAATGTAGGTACACGTAGCGGAAAAATTCAATTTTTCACAAAGCTCATTAATTTCACAACCACTACAAGTACTTATTTGCACAGAAATTACAGTTTTAAAGCGTAACATAAATTACGATACGTGACAATGTGAAATGGACAACAGACGAGACGATCCATCAATAAAACTTTCTTTGAATTGTCCAAGCAACAAGTACCTACTTCTTTGAAGGGATTTACCCGTACCTTTAGTATTTAAAATAAAATATCTACGGGGAATCCCCGCAAGTCAGTATAGACGCTGTTGTCAGCTGTTGCTACAAAATATTTAAAGAAAGGGGATTCCCCGAATTCGTCACAGAATAAGTAAGGAAAAATTCCGTGCTTCTTTCAATTGGTCCGAATTTGTAGTTTCGATAAAAATATGAAACGGTTCAAATATTTTTATTACTTATTGAGAAATTTTGCCGCCCCCTAAAAAGTGCCGCCCGGGGCGGGCCGCTCCTGCCACCCCCACTACGCTACGCCACTGTGCACGTCACAAGTGAATACGACTTAGCTTACAAACTTGTAAACTATATATTTGGGTTTTTAGGAAATATTTTATGTGAAAGTATTTTTTATTAGAAATTATTTTTATCAACGTGTTAACATAGATTACAACAAAACATACATTTTCATTTATCGCGCTGTTTTTGTTATGTACATATTTATGTACGCACTGATTAGTCACATTTATGTCCATTTCTATGGAAACAACTCCGATTCAGTGTAACATATTCTTGCCAACGTGAATACTCCTGCATGTTGATCTGCAAGAAGACAGCGATGGACGGCTGCGTTAGCAGTTAGAGTGACAGAGGAGGCAGTGGTTCTCGGCCGTCATCATGATAATTATTTGTTAAGACGATTATAATAAAACTGTCGTAACACGTACGAGCGGTTTACACGAACGACTGCCACCACTTTGATAGAAATCATGCAGCCAATGCGATACATCGAGAGTATAAATAACTTCACAGAACTAGCCTTTATTTCAATTATTTACTTTTATTTCCAACAACAAATCATATTTGGGAGGCATGCAATATTTCTCACCTGACGTGAACGACGGCGAGTCATTGCATCAAAACAACATGCAGTTATCATTACATTATTACGGCCGAGAATGGCCGGCCGCTTCAAAAATTAGCCAAATCTGAATACTCTGCAAATTGTTTATAATTCGCGGAGCTTGCATTTTTGGCTCAGAAAATCTAATTAATAAGTCGCGTGACATGTTTCAATACCGAATAGATTATACAAATTGCAACGAGTTATACATTTGTAATATCGCCATCTAGTGGTAAGTAGAGAAACGTTTTAATGCTGTATGTTACCGCTATATAGTATAGACGTAATAGACGATTCTGCCTGCCCATTGTAACTTGGTTGAAATGCAATTATCTTTCATTAAAATCGAATGTATACAATTTAGTCCTCTAAATGTGACTTCTGCCTATATTACTTAGTGGCAATAATATATTATAATTTGCTAATTTGTGATATTGTATTTCTTACAATTACAATAAACTCCAAATTGTAGTGGCGATGGCGCCGCCGCATATGCCGTTAGAACAATCAGACAATCGACGGACGTGGCTACTGTGAGTCTATAATCAGTAACTCGCAGTATTATGTCGTATGGCATATTGTTGTGGGGAAAGGCGGCTGATATTGAGAGTTGTGATTTGGCTGCGGTTTCTGAGGTGGAGGTACCGAGAAGCACAGGTTGCTGTTACGCTTACGCGCCCTTCGTCTCGGAATCTACTACTCGGTCCGTCTGTTGTAGCACTGTAGTCCACAAATGCTTTTATCAGCACTGCCTTGGAAGACATATCGTTCCCATTATTACGACCGAGATTGTCCGGTCGTCACAAAACTTGAGCTTCCTAAGCTACACACAT